>JARQOC010000004.1:516865488-517409488 GCA_033576535.1 Allobates femoralis
CAGAAGTGACGCATGCCGGCATCACATGACCCGCGTCACAGTAATGCGGCAAGAGGCGGGGAAATTCAAACATGATGGGCGTCATTTTAGCACCGAGGCAGGGGCAGCGCAGCCCAGGAGACCCTGCCTTCCCAACAAAGACCCCCAGGGGAATGCCCAGCTGACAAGGAAAATGTAAGTGTACAAAATGATTTATTCAACTTGTACACATTACTAAAATAAAATGTCAGACAGGGATGGGTATTATAGTAGTTTTAGGCTGCAGGGACAGGTATTCATAGGTTAGAAGGGCTAGATTAGGTGACAGGTTCCCTTTAAATCAGAGAGTTATGTGACACAAAATAGTTAATAAATCACATTTCCCACATGTCTACTTTACAGCAGCACAATTTTGGAAAAAAAAAATTTTTTATTAGGAAGTTATAATGGTTAAAATTTCATCAGCAATTTCTCATTTTTCCTGCAAAATTTACAAAACCATTTTTTTAGTGACCACATCACATTTGAAGTCCCTTTGAGGGGTGTACATGACAGAAAACACCCAAAAGTGACACCATTCCAAAAACTGCACCCCTCAAGCTACTCAAAACTACATTTAAGGAGATTATTAACCCTTCAGGTGCTTCACAGGAACTAAAGCAACGGGAAGGAAAAATTGACATTTTAATTTTTCCAACAAAAATGTTCTTTTAGCCTCAATTTTTTCATTTTCACATGGGCAACAGGATCAAATGAATCCTAAAATTTGTTGAGCAATTTCTCCCAAATACACCGATACCTCATATGTGGTCATAAATGACTGTTTTGGTGCACGGCAGGGCTCGGAAGGGAAAGAGCGTGATTTGACTTTTTGAATGGAAAATTAGCTCCAATTGTTAGCGGACACCATGTCGAGTATGGAGAGCCCCTGTGTGCCTAAACATTGGAGCTCCCCCACAAGTGACCCCATTTTGGAAACTAGACCCCCCCAAGGAACTTATCTAGATGCATAGTGAGCACTTTGAAACCCCAGGTGCTTCACAATTTGTTCTGTAAAAATGAAAAAGTACTTTTTTTTTCTGACAAAAAGTTTCTTTTTTCATTTTAACAGATGAAATTGTGAAGCTCCTGGGGGTTCAGAGTGCTCGCTATGCATCTATATAAGTTCCTTTGGGGGTCTAGTTTCCAAAATGGGGTCACTTGTGGGGAAGCTTCAATGTTTAGGCACACAGGGGCTCTCCATACACGACACGGTCTCCGCTAACAATTGGAGCTAATTTTCCTGATTGTTAGCAATACCATGTCGCGTTTGGAGAGCCCCTGTGCGCCTAAACATTGGAGCTGCCCACAAGTGACCTCATTTTGAAAACTAGACTCCCCCAAGGAACGTATCTAGATGCATAAAGAGCACTTTGAACCCCCAGGTGCTTCACAAATGTATCCGTAAATATGAAAAAGTACTTTTTTTTTCACAAAAAATTCATTTTTTTTCATTTTTATGGATCAATTTGTGAAGCAGCTGGGGGTTCAAAGTGCTCACTATGTATCTACATAAGTTCTTGGGGACTCTAGTTTCCAAAATGGGGTCACTTGTGGGGGAGCTCCAATATTTAGGCACACAGGGGCTCTCCATTCGCAACATGGTGTCCGCTAACAATTGGAGCTAATTTTCCATTTATTTAAAAAAAAAAAAACACAAACAAAATTTGGACTCCATCTTTATTATAAAGATCTGATGTAGTCCACAACGAAGGCTCGTTCGCCTCTGCTACATCCAGAGACTGTAGCAAGGGATCAAGTGTCCTCTTGTTGCAGTCTCTGGTGTCATAGTGATGATGCACTGTATGGCAGATCATTGCCATACAGTGCAGCATCACAGTGCAAACCCAAGTCTCAGAGATCACATGATCTCTGAGGCTTGGGTCAGGTGACCTGACGTTGCAGTGAAATGATCTGACAGCCCTGGCACAGTGATCACATAATGGATCACTGTGCCTGGGCTGTCTGATTACTTCTTTGCAGCCTGATCCCCCTGCATGGGGATCGGGTTCCAGTGAAGTGATCTGATAGCCTGTGCACAGTGATCACATAGTGGATCACTGTGCCTGGGCTGTCAGATTGCTTCTCTGCAGCCTGATCCCCATACAGAGGGATCAGTTTGCAGAGAAGCGATCTGACAGCCCAGGCACAGTGATCACATAGCGGATCACTGTGCCTGGGCTGTCAGATTGCTTCACTGCAGCCCGATCCCCATGCAGAGGGATCAGGCTGCAGAGAAGCGATCTGACAGCCTGTGCACAGTGATCACATAGTGGATCACTGTGCCTGGGTTGTCAGATCGCTTCTCTGCAGCCTGATTCCCCTGCAGGGGGATTGGGCTGCAGAGAAGCGGCGGCAGGCAGAAGTCAGTGGCGGGCAGAAGCAGGCAGCAGCGGACACAAGTGCCTGCACCGCCACCATGCTGAATCTGATGGGAAGTGATTAGATCACTCCCCATCAGCCTGGAGGGGGCGATATTTGTCCACTCCAGCGCTCCAGCCTACAGAAGGGGCTCTGACCACCCCTTCTATAGGTGGAGACAGGATCACTGTGATTGTTTAAACAGCCAATCACAGTGATCCTGGGGGCAGGGTGGGGAATCCACCCCCTGACCTCAAGCCCCATTACTCTGTGATAGGAATCACAGAGCACCGGGGCCTGATGGTGGTTACCACAGCAACAAGCCGTGGTAACTGCCATGACTTTATGGGACGTCACAGGTTGGAAAGGCACCGAATTCTATGACATCCCACAACATCATAGGTCAGGAAGGTGTTAAAATAAGGTTAAAGTGTAACAGCCATTTACACAGCAGGAGGCGGCACACAGAGGCAGAGGGGGAGAGAATGGCCACCGTCAATCAAGCTCACTCCAGCCACAGGGACTGCCTTCATGGCTTCTAACAGTGAGTTTTTTTTAAGTCTATATCTCGGGGTACACAGCACACAGACACATGGGGGACCCCTTCCCTGAATGCAGCAGACATGCTGCATTCAGTGCTGCATTTAGATTGTCATGCAGCAGGGAGGTAACAGGTCCTCTTTAAGCCCTGTCCTTATCTTTAGCATCTTGCTGTTACTATCTCATCTTTTTTCTTGCATTTTATTGATTGATATACAGTTAGGGCCAGAAATATTTGGACAGTGACACAATTTTCGCGAGTTGGGCTCTGCATGCCACCACATTGGATTTGAAATGAAACCTCTACAACAGAATTCAAGTGCAGATTGTAACGTTTAATTTGAAGGCTTGAACAAAAATATCTGATAGAAAATGTAGGAATTGTACACATTTCTTTACAAACACTCCACATTTTAGGAGGTCAAAAGTAATTGGACAAATAAACATAACCCAAACAAATTATTTTTATTTTCAATATTTTGTTGCGAATCCTTTGGAGGCAATCACTGCCTTAAGTCTGGAACCCATGGACATCACCAAACGCTGGGTTTCCTCCTTCTTAATGCTTTGCCAGGCCTTTACAGCCGCAGCCTTCAGATCTTGCTTGTTTGTGGGTCTTTCCGTCTTAAGTCTGGATTTGAGCAAGTGAAATGCATGCTCAATTGGGTTAAGATCTGGTGATTGACTTGGCCATTGCAGAATGTTCCACTTTTTTGCACTCATGAACTCCTGGGTAGCTTTGGCTGTATGTTTGGGGTCATTGTCCATCTGTACTATGAAGCGCCGTCCAATCAACTTTGCAGCATTTGGCTGAATCTGGGCTGAAAGTATATCCCGGTACACTTCAGAATTCATCCGGCTACTCTTGTCTGCTGTTATGTCATCAATAAACACAAGTGACCCAGTGCCATTGAAAGCCATGCATGCCCATGCCATCACGTTGCCCCCACCATGTTTTACAGAGGATGTGGTGTGCCTTGGATCATGTGCCGTTCCCTTTCTTCTCCAAACTTTTTTCTTCCCATCATTCTGGTACAGGTTGATCTTTGTCTCATCTGTCCATAGAATACTTTTCCAGAACTGAGCTGGCTTCTTGAGGTGTTTTTCAGCAAATTTAACTCTGGCCTGTCTATTTTTGGAATTGATGAATGGTTTGCATCTAGATGTGAACCCTTTGTATTTACTGTCATGGAGTCTTTTCTTTACTGTTGAGTTAGAGACAGATACACCTACTTCACTGAGAGTGTTCTGGACTTCAGTTGATGTTGTGAACGGGTTCTTCTTCACCAAATAAAGTATGCGGCGATCATCCACCACTGTTGTCATCCGTGGACGCCCAGGCCTTTTACAGTTCCCAAGTTCACCAGTCAATTCCTTTTTTCTCAGAATGTACCCAACTGTTGATTTTGCTACTCCAAGCATGTCTGCTATCTCTCTGATGGATTTTTTCTTTTTTTTCAGCCTCAGGATGTTCTGCTTCACCTCAATTGAGAATTCCTTTGATCGCATGTTGTCTGGTCACAGCAACAGCTTCCAAATGCAAAACCACACACCTGGAATCCACCCCTGACCTTTTAACTACTTCATTGATTACAGGTTAATGAGAGAGACGCCTTCAGAGTTAATTGCAGCCCTTAGAGTCCATTGTCCAATTATTTTTGGTCCCTTGAAAAAGAGGAGGCTATGCATTAAAGAGCTATAATTCCTAAACCCTTTCTCCGATTTGGATGTGGAAACTCTCATATTGCAGCTGGGAGTGTGCACTTTCAGCCCATATTATATATATAATTGTATTTCTGAACATGTTTTTGTAAACAGCTAAAATAACAAAACTTGTGTCACTGTCCAAATATTTCTGGCCCTAACTGTATTTGTCCCTCGGTGTAGCACCACAAGTCCCAGTAGTTGCCCAAAGTGTTTCCATTTTACCGTTCAATTTTATCCATTACCAACAATGAATTACATTTTAAACTATGCTGTTGTTTTTATCAGTCTCCATTATAGTTATTTGTAATTTTGCTTCCATGTTGGCTTTGTAGTAGCACAAGTCCCAGCATTTTAGCTTAACATAATTATTTCAATTATCCACCTCTCACTATGTTGTTTGGCATTATCTACCATATACTTTTCCCTTGGTCCAATTTACTTATTTGCACTGACCCCTGACCCTAGTGTGTAACCTTCTTTTAGTGCCCTTATTTTAACCCTTTATGTCTGTATTACTATATTCCTAGTTAATATTGCACACTACCATGTGTTAGGATTATGTACTTTTATCTTTATCTTATTTACACTGACCCTTGACTCCATTATGTCCCTGTCTAACCCTTTTTTAGCACTTTTATTTTAGCATTGAACGTTTATATCATTATATTCCTAGTTTATCTTGTATACTATCAAGTGTTAGCATTATGTATTATGAACTTTTACTTTTATCTATTTGTTTGTTTGCATTGACCCATGATCCTATGATGTCAGCGTTATGACTTTTCTCCCTCCTTTATTGTCCATTGAAACTAACTCTGTTGTACTGCTAACATATATATATATATATATATATATATATATATATATATATATATGACCTTAGGAAGACATGTTTATACGCGCAACCCTTATTCTTTTAATAAAGTCTTAGGCTGCCTTCTTACACTGCATACTTTTCACATCCGTGTGGTTCCTTGAATATCAAGCATCACACGGACAGGCACTGATCTGTTCAAGCGGATGGCAACGGAATGTTTTTGTGAATGGATCCATCATCAGTTACCACAGATAGGGCTGGGAATAGCTGTACCTTGCTTCTGAGCATGGTCATTACAGCAAAACAGATCCTCGCTTTATAGACATCCATGTTATTTGACCCGGACAGTTACGGATCTGTGTCTGTCCATTGGTATTGATGATTTTCAAGGCAGCCGAAAATCGGAACAGTCTCCGATTCTGGGTGCATGAAAAAAACTGACACAAACGGATCAGAGACAAAACTGACACACACGGATGGCCATATAGGACCAATCCGTGCCCATAGGGATACATGGGAGGCCAAAACTGATCCATGGCTATCTGTTTTAAAAAATGCAGTGTGAATACAGCCTTATCAAGATACATCTTGCTTGCCACACTCAGCAGCACTTATATAGCCCTCTTTTTCATTTTAATTCTTATACTCATGTGGGACTAAACCATCGCTGATCAGCAACTTATTTGCCAATTAGCGGCCTTTTAATTGCCTGTTTATACAGGTTATCCTGCTATTTCAGATCTTTTTCTGAACATTGAATCTATTGTTCAGAATGCATACGGTGTCATTCTCGACAGCACAAAATCAGTTTACCCAGGACGATGTGGTGCTCAGATTGATGATCTTTTTTGCAGAGCGAAAGATCTCTTCATCCAATGAGCAATCATTCTGGTCATTCATTGTGTGATCGGTAGTCTGTTTAGACAGATTATGTGATAGAAGCAATTCTATAAAGGGTTGTAAATGATAATTTTGCACTGCAAATGGACCTCAGGGTAATTTACTTTCACAAGCTTTCGTGAATGGGTGGCTAATCAATTAGACAAAGCAAACATACAGTGAAGAGCCTAAAACTTTGCCTTTATACTTTGTATGGCTGACTGGTTTGCCAACATTAAAGAGGACCTGTCACCCCCCCCATACATGCTGATCTAATTGCAGCACTGAATGCAGCATGTTTGCTGCATTTAGGCAATGGGGCCCCCGTGTCTCTAGCCCCCCTGTACCCCAAGATAATTGAATTTAAAAACTTACAATGTGGAGCCAAAGAGGTGGGGTGTAGTGGCTGGAGCCAACTCTCTTCACAGGGCAATTTCACGCCCCCCGTATGTATTATCCTCCCTCCACCACCTCCCTCCTGTCACTCATGGTCTCCCTCTCCTGCTGCATGAGAAACTGGATGCAGAGCGAGGGATCGTTTTTGGAGGTGCTGGCTGCCTGCCCCGCCTCCTGCGGTGACGTCAGCTCCTTTACCCACCCTGCTCCGTGGATAACATGGTGCTCTGCTTAGTTACCCGCTGTTTACCCTAGTTACCAGTTCCCAGCATGTCTGTGCGGTGCTGGGAGCTGGTAACCAGGGTAAACAGCGGGTAACTAAGCAGAGCGCTCTGCTTAGTTACCCGTTGCTTACCCTGGACACCAGCGTTCTTGCTGGTCGCTGATCGCTGGTGAGACTGCCTGTGTGACATATCACCAGCGATCAGATAATGATGTCCCAGCGACTCCCATTGTTCGTGGGGTCACTGGGATATCGTTATGTGTAAACCGGCCCTTAGAGTGCTGAGGGCTTTATTTAAGTCAGTCAATCATTCATGTTTATACCACCTATTTAGTTAATCATGTTCACAACTTCCTTTGTTTTTGTTCTTGGTTTGATATGCACATTTTGGACCAAATCACATTCATCTCTGGGACACAGAACCCATCTCTCTCCTGAACGGTATGATTGTTGGACATTCCCATTTTGTTTGTACTTGCATTTAATTGTTTGTACAGATGAAAGAGGCACCTTAGGGTACCTGGAAATTGCCTCAAGGATGAACTAGACTTGTGCAAGTCCACATTTTTTCTTCCTGATATCGTGGCTGACTTCTTTAGACTTTCCACGATGCTACACAAACAAGCAGTGTGTTCCAGGTGTGCATACAAATACATCCACACGTGTGCCACTAAATAACACAGATGTTGACAATAAACCTATCAGAAGCTTTCAAACACATGACATCATCATACATGCTGTCCCAAATTGTTTAAAGGCACAGTAATCTTAGTGTATGTAAACATGTGACTTTGCAGAGAGTAATAAAAATGTCTTAAAATATTCTTTCAATATCATTATTTTGCCATTTGGCAAATATTAATAATTATATTAATGAGAAGTCACCTAAAACTGGAAAGGTTTATTCTGATTTCATATCAGATAGTGAGAAAAACATACATATGTTTCTTTTTATATAGTGTATGTAAACTTATGGTTTCAACTGTATATATGGGCCTTTCTTTTTTGTATGACCCAACTTCATGGCTGACCAGATCTTGCTAATCTGTTTGAGATCGGGCCTCAACTAATCAAAGATTTGTAGCCAGGCGATTCGCGTTCTCTAGAGGTTAATGACTGAATATCACTGATCATTGCCTGGTTTAGGCAGTGTTCAGCTGATTGCAGTTTTTTTCAACTTTCCAGTAGCCATAACCTTACTATAGAACCAGCATTTGAATTAATCAGAATCTGATCTAGTCAAAAATGTATCTTTTGCCTGTTCAATATCATCTTTTGAATCGTATCCTCAGGTAACTTACGTCACAGCACAACCAGTGTTCAACTCTTTCTTAGGCCCCTTTCACTGATTTTTACTAATTTGCGACAGATCCGGCAGATTTACCGCATCTACCGTGTAACGACTGCTCTAGCGGCACACTTGCGGCAAGCCCCATTCATTCTTTATGGGACTTGTGGCAGGTGCAACAAATGCGGTTTTTGCCACGATCCGACACTTGCGGCAGTTGTGGCAGGTAAAAAAAAAACCTCAGCTAGGCAAACTGCACTTGCCACACCTGACCGCAAGCCCCATAACAAATAAATTGGGCTTGCCGCAAGTGTGCAGCAAGTGCAGACATGGCAGATGTGGTAAATCTGTTGGATCTGCCGCAAATTAAAAAAAACGCTAATGTGAAAGGGGCCTTAGAAAAACTTTTGTGAGGCAAACCATATCTCTAAAGGACCTATGTAATTCAACTGTATAACCCCACATTAATTAAACTTTAGGGATTTTAATCTGACCCAGTTAAGAAGCATAATCAACTGGTAATCAATTTCACCTGGTCTAGTGAAAATGAAAGTGTTAAGTAAACTCTAAAAGAAACCACAAGACTTCCCCAGAATGAAATGGTTCTGTGGGTGCTGCTCATTGACAATTACTCTCTTCTTCAGCTACATTCACACGTTCAGCTTTTAGTCTGCTTTTGCTCATCAGTTTTTTGTAGTGATATGCCCACCGTGTCCGTGGGGTACTCCGAGCCGGATCTGGGCAATCCTCTGGAAAGGTCACGTGGCTGTGACCCGGTTCCATGGCCCCGGTTATGCCAATAATTGGGGAATTCTTGTATACGGAATTAAACGTGACTCCACCTATGGTGTTCGGCAATGAAAGATGGATAGCCGACGCGATGCAGATCCTCTGGGGCAGGGTGCTTCAGCTCCCTACGGGTGGAGCGGGTGACCCCAGGGCAGTTATAAAGTCTTAGTTGGAGCAGCGAGGCGGTAAATGACTTTGAGGACACAGCTAGGTGCAGTCTTTAAAATTTTACTCACAGTTTCAACAAGTGTCCAGGTGTTTCCAGCAACCTACGGGTTGCAGCAATCTCCGGGTCAAGGCTCCAGAAAACCCTCAGATAATTTGGGGAACAGTCTGGTGTTCCTTCCTGGGTCGTCTCACCTCGCTGGCTCGCATCCTCCTGCCCCTTGCCTCACACTCAGTGTCCGGATCCAGCACCCCCAGGTCCTGACAGGCGAAGTCTTCCCAGTCCCTTCAACCCTCTGTGGCCACCTTCCCGGCGAATAAGTGTAGATTCGGTTTGTTGCACTTAAAGTCGCCACAACCCCGCTTTTATACCTGAGTCTCTCTGTCACTTCACTCTCCAGGGTCCGGTCCCCCTCTGCGGCCCGGTCCCTCCACCTAACTATAGTCACTGTCTGCCTGGATACAGGCGCCACGGGTGGATTCCTCACTTCCCATGCCCCTGGGACCCCGTTTGTCCCTCTAGAGCCCCTTTCTGGCTCCTCTGTCATTTTCTTCCCTTCTTGGTTCTGGGACAAGCTCCAACCGGCTCCAGTCCTCGGGATTTCTTCTTCTCATTTCCTCTCAAATCCAAGTCTAGACACCAACTGCCCTCGTTCTCCTCATGTCACCTACGTTCGTTCGTTCTCTATGTCCCTCCACTTCCTGGTGCTCCCCTTGTCTACCTTCTCCACCCGGCATCACCTACCTATTTCCCCTCCAGCTTGGGATGGGGCCATCCCTGAACAGGGTCCGCCCGAATCCCCGACCCGGAGTGTGTAGTGTTGGATGTGGGTATGTGAGTACCAGTTGCTGTCCACACCTTACCTAAGAGTGGGGTACCACACTTCTGGCTGAGGTGCAGTACTTCTATGGTGACTGGACCCTCAGGGGCCCCACAGTAGCCCAAATCAAGAGTGGAACAATCAGAGGAAAAGTATAATAGAAACACCTGACCACTTCTGTATTTATCACCTACTCCTGGTTTTGGCTACAAAAATTGATGAGAAAAAACTGAACGTGTGAATGAAGCCTTATCCTTTCTGACTGATTCATCTACTACTACTGGTATCATGAGTCATATTCTCAGCCTATTTAGGTGACATAGGTAGTCAAGATCCTGCAGAATGTCACATTCATACAATTTGATGTGTCTTCCATGGAGTTAGGCACCAGTGCACAGGCTATTACTCAAGCACAGAAGAAGAAGAGCATCAACCAGCATAAGGACCAGTTTCTCCTCTTTTGTGTAAGATGGAACGGAAGACACACTGCATAAGCCCTCACCCCCACAAGTTTACTACTATACATGTTTCTGTATAAACTGTCAATAATAGTCTCCATGGCATTATGGTGCAAAATCCTGTAGTGCAGGACTTCTATGGCAATGTAGATGGCTGCATCCGACCCAGCCAGTTTCAGAGGAGCTCTATTCTAAGGAGTTTTTAAGCACTGTGCTTCTTGCATAGGATTGTGGCCACCTCTAATAGACATCAGTAGTGGCCAATTACATAGGCACAAAGAGTAAACAATAACCAAAATATCTTTAACTATTAAGAATATAGAAGATTTTTAATAAACAATCAATTACAAAATTGCTGAGAGAGAATTTTTTTGCATTGCAAACTGTATTTGACCTTTTAAATGTTATTAACTGCTGGGGTATAAAAACGGATGTCATAAACAATTAATATACAGATAGTAACATAGTAACATAGTTTTTAAGGTTGAAGGAAGACTTTAAGTCCATCTAGTTCAACCCATAGCCTAACATGTTGCTCCAGAGGAAGGCAAAAAAAAGCCATGTATCAACACTAAGCTCCACATTGGGGGAAAAAATTCCTTCCTGACTCCATATACGGCAATCAGACTAATTCACTGGATCAACGCCCTATCAAAGAATCTAGTATATATAACTGGTAATATTATAGTTTTCAAGAAAGGCATCCAGGCCCTTCTTAAATGTTAGTAGTGAGTCACTCATTACAACATCATGTGGCAGAGAGTTCCATAGTCTCACTGCTCTTACAGTAAAGAATCCGTGTCTGTGATTATGATTAAACCTTCTTTCCTCCAGACGTAGAGGATGCCCCCTTGTCCCAGTCTCAGGCCTAAGAGTAAAGAGATCATTAGAAAGGTCTCTGTACTGCCCCCTCATATATTTATACATTATTATAAGATCACCTATAAACCTTTGCTTTTCCAAGCTAAATAACCCCAAGCTTAATAACCTGTCTTGGTATTGCAGACCCCTTAGTCCTTTAATGACTTTTGTCGCTCTTCTCTGCACCCGCTCTAGTTCAGCTATGTCTTTCTTATACACCGGAGACCAGAATTGTACACAGTATTCTAAGTGTGGTCGCACTAGTGACTTGTATAGAGGTAAAATTATGTTCTCCTCATGAGCATCTATGCCTCTTTTAACGCATCCCATTATTTTATTTGCCTTTGCAGCAGCTGCCTGACACTGGCCACTAAATGTGAGTTTGTCATCTACCCATACATCCAGGTCTTTTCAGTGATAGCTTTGCCCAGTGTTTTATAATTAAGCACATAATTATACCTTTTGTTTCCTCTGCCGAAGTGCATGACCTTACATTTATCCCCATTAAAGCTTATTTGCCATTTATCAGCCCAAGCTTCTAGTTTACATAAATCCTCCTGTAAAATAAAATTGTCCTCCTCTGTATTGATTACCCTGCAGAGTTTAGTGTCATCTGCAAATATTGAGATTCTACTCTGCATGCCCCCTACAAGGTCATTAATAAATATATTAAAAAGAAGCGGACCCAACACTGACCCCTGTGGTACCCCACTGTTAACTGTGACGCATTCTGAGTGTATTCCATTAATGACCACCCTTTGTTTCCTATCACTAAGCCAGTTCTTAACCCACTTACACATATTTTCCCCAAACCCCATTTCTCTCATTTTATGTATCAACCTTTTGTGTGGCACCATATCAAAAGCTTTTGAAAAGTCCATATACACCATGTCCACTGCATTCTTTTGGTCCAGTCCAGAACTTACTTCTTCATAGAAGCTTATCAGATTAGTTTGACAGGAACGGTCCCTCGTAAACCCATGTTGATATTAGGCCATGAGGTTATTTTTTTTCAGATACTCCAGTATAGCATCTCTTAGAAAACTCTCTAGGATTTTACCCACAGTAGAGGTTAAGCTTACTGGCCTATAATTTCCAAGTTCAGTTTTTGTCCTCTTTTTGAATATTGGCACCACATTTGCTATACGCCAGTCCTGTGGTACAGACCCTGTTATTATGGAATCTTTAAAAATTAAAAATAATAGTCTATCTATGACAGTACTTAATTCCTGCAGCACTCTGGGGTGTATCCCATCCAGGCCCGGGGTTTTGTCAATTTTAGTGATTTTTAGACGATGCCGTACTTCCTGCTGGGTTAAGCAGGTGACATTTGATTGAGAGTTTTCGTTATCACTGATCATATTGTCTGTCATGGGATTTTCTTGTGTAAAAACTGTTGAAAAAAAGTAATTTAGCATATTGGCTTTTTCCTCATCCTCATCCACCATTTCACCCAGATTATTTTTAAAGGGGCCAACACAATCATTTTTTAGTTTCTTACTATCTATGTACCGTATATACTCGTGTATAAGCCGAGTTTTTCAGCCCAAAAATTGGGCTGAAAAGTCCCCCCCTCGGCTTATACACGGGTCATACGGTATGCTGTGGGGGGGGGGCTGTGACCGGGGGCTGGAGGAGGCAGGAGGGGGCCGCGGTGACCGCAGGCGGTCACGTGGGGCCGCCTCATTAGTGCAATGAATATGCACGGCATCCCCCCGTCCATCAGCGGCGGGGGGATGCCGTGCATATTGCACTACACAGCCCCCCTCCTTAATATGGGTCCCCCAGTAGTAATAAACAGCCCCCCCTCCTTATCACGTCCCCCCCAGGCTGCGGCAGCTCTCAAAATAACAAACAGTTTATACATTACCTTCCGGCGCAGCTACTCCGCTCCTCCGGTCCACCGCTCACCGGCTTCTTCTTCCTTGATGTGCCGGTGTCATGTGACCGGGCGCAGGAGATGACGTCATTTCCTGCGCGTGGTCACAGAAGTCGGCACATCAAGGAAGAAGAAGCCGGCGAGCGGTGGACCGGAGGAGGGGAGTAGCTGCGCCGGAAGGTAATGTATAAACTGTTTGTTATTTTGAGAGCTGCCGCAGCCTGGGGGGGTCGTGATAAGGAGGGGGGCTGTTTATTACTACTGGGGCTGCTGGATACTACACAGGGGCTGTATACTACCACTGGGGCTGCTGGATACTACACTGGGGCTGTATACTACCACTGGGGCTGCTGGATACTACACAGGGGCTGTATACTACCACTGGGGCTGCTGGATACTACACTGGGGCTGTATACTACCACTGGGGCTGCTGGATACTACACAGGGGCTGTATACTACCACTGGGGCTGCTGGATACTACACTGGGGCTGTATACTACCACTGGGGCTGCTGGATACTACACTGGGGCTGTTTATTACTACTGGGGCTGCTGGATACTACACAGGGGCAGTATACTACCACTGGGGCTGCTGGATACTACACTGGGGCTGTATACTACCACTGGGGCTGCTGGATACTACACTGGGGCTGTTTATTACTACTGGGGCTGCTGGATACTACACAGGGGCTGTATACTACCACTGGGGCTGCTGGATACTACACTGGGGCTGTATACTACCACTGGGGCTGCTGGATACTACACTGGGGCTGTTTATTACTACTGGGGCTGCTGGATACTACACAGGGGCTGTATACTACCACTGGGGCTGCTGGATACTACACTGGGGCTGTATACTACCACTGGGGCTGCTGGATACTACACTGGGGCTGTATATACCTCTGGGGCTGCTGTATACTACCACTGGGGCTGTATATACCTGTGGGGCTGCTGTATACTACACTGGGGCTGTATATACCTGTGGGGCTGCTGTATACTACCACTGGGGCTGTATATACCTGTGGGGCTGCTGTATACTACACTGGGGCTTTATATACCTGTGGGGCTGCTGTATACTACCACTGGGGCTGTATATACCTCTGGGGCTGCTGTATACTACCACTGAGGCTGTATATACCTCTGGGGCTGCTGGATACTACCACTGGGGCTGTATATACCTCTGGGGCTGCTGGATGCTACCACTGGGGCTGTATATACCTCTGGGGCTGCTGTATACTACCAATGGGGCTGTATATACCTCTGAGGCTGCTGTATACTACCTCTGGGGCTGTATACTACCTCTGGGGCTGCTGTATACTACCACTGGGGCTGCTGTATATACCTTTGGGGCTGCTGTATATACCTTTGGGCTGCTGTATACTACCTCTGGGGTGCTGTATACTACCTCTGGGGCTGCTGTATACTACCTCTGGGGATGCTGTATACTACCACCGGGGCTGTATATACCTCTGGGGATGCTGTATACTACCTCTGGGGCTGTATATACCTCTGAGGCTGCTGTATACTACCTCTGGGGCTGCTGTATACTACCACTGGGGCTGCTGTATATACCTTTGGGGCTGCTGTATATACCTTTGGGCTGCTGTATACTACCTCTGGGGCTGCTGTATACTACCTCTGGGGATGCTGTATACTACCACCGGGGCTGTATATACCTCTGGAGATGCTGTATACTACCACTGGGGCTGTATATACCTCTGGGGCTGCTGTATACTAACTACTGGAGCTGCTGCTGTATATACCACTGGGGCTGCTGCTGTATACTACCACTGGGGAGGCTGCTGTATACTACCATTGGGGGGCCTGTATACCACACTGCTGGGGGCTGTATACCTGTGCTGGAGTCCACCCTCGGCTTATACACGAGTCAATAGGTTTTCCCAGGTTTTGGGGGCAAAAGTAGGGGGGTCGGCTTATACACGGGTCGGCTTATACACGAGTATATGCGGTAGTTAAAAAATATTTTGGGATTATTTTTACTTTCTCTGGTAATGAGTCTCTTTGTCTCAATTTTTGCTGCCTTGATTTACTTTTTGCAAATGTTATTTAATTTTCGGTATTTATTTAACACTTCATCACTACCTACTTGCTTTAATTCCCTAAATGCTTTCTTTTTGTCACTTATTGCACCTCTTACCACTTTATTTAGCCATAGTGGTTTCCTCCTATTTTTAGCATGTTTATTTCCATAGGGTATATATTGTGCACAGGTCCTATTCAGGATGCTAATAAACGTCTCCCACTTGCTTTGTGTACTTTTGTGTCTCAGGACATTGTCCCAGTTTATTGCACTAAGATCATCTCTCAACTAATATGGATTGCATATTAGTGTCAAAAGTATTGAATACAAATGACAGATCATTGTGGTGAAAATCAAAGATTGTTTATACAGATATAGGAACCTAACCCAAAAGCAATATAAAGATTAGAGATGAGCAAACCTTTTGAACTTTGGTTCAGTTCGCTGAGCATTCAGATGTTCGCTGAATACTTTGGCAAACAGTTTGCCAGGCATCTCTTGGTGTGAATCCATCAGGTCTCCAAACTGCAGACTGCAGACACATGATACACGGTATTGCCTAGGGGCACATCTCTTCCAGCGCTAAGACCCAAACACTGAGAGGCTATTATTCTTTGCCCAATCTTGTTGCCTAAATCCTCATTAATGGGGTGGGCTGCAGAAAGCTGGGCTTGTGGTTGGGGTTATTAGTCTGACATAGTAAAAATAAAATATTTTTTTCAGTTCACCATCAATTAATCTGAAATGCTGAATAAGGATAGTGGGGAGATCACAGACAGGTCCAAGATTAATAATATAACACACTTTTGCACATGTCAAAAACCTGTATTCTTAATGTATGGAAGGAAAGGAAAAAAAGGATTGCACATTTTCAAGATGTAATATCCATATTTTAGTGTTTTATGAGTGTCAACAAACCTATAATACCATGTATGTTAAGCATATAATGAACATATGCTATTTCTGTCTGAATTATAGCAGATAAGTGTAGAAGAGGTGGCCTCACACACTGTTTTGACCCTCTGCAATAATAAAGTTACTTCAGGGGAAATGGTGTATCAGTGTCCGCGCTGCTGAAATCCCAAGAAAACGATCCGGAAACCATATGTAGGTTGCATCAATCATCCATTTATTCCTTTTCCTACGCGTTTCGGCACTGTCCTAGTGCCTTCCTCAGGGATATCTTCTGGATGGTTCCCACGTGCATGTGGAAGGTGAAAGTCCTTCAGCAGCTGCATTTAATGCTAAATGCTTTTACACCAGTTGTGGGTCTCACAACTGTGCTAGGTGAGTGAATTCATACCCATCGCATACATTAGTGTCACTAGTGATAGGGCACTATTGCGCCTCTTGTTCCCCCCTCCCCCCCCCCCCCTATTTTTTACTTTGCAATAATAAAGGTTTTCTCTCTAATAAAAATAAAAAAAATCTGTCTTAAAGGGGTGTTTATATGAGATTTTAAGGTTCATGTATTTCACAGCTTCTGGCATGTCTGACACTCTTCCAGAGATTCACAGCCTGCAGGTATCCTAATACCTGGAAAATCAAGGAAGCTTAAAAACTTTCTTACAAAACTCCCTTAAATTTACCATGTTGAAAAAAACTGGTAGACCCGATGGCTTTGAACTCAGCTCTCCTTAGGTTAGTGTGGTTTTTCAGTCACCAAGCTTTCTTAAGAGTGTTTGGCCCCAAGCCTTCAAGGAAAGTTTTAGGGCCATTTTAAACTTTTTCTCGAACAAAGCCGTGTTGGCTGATTTTTTAGTAAATTGCTTGGCTTTCCAATGAGAAACCGAATCATCAAAGTTCATATCAAATTTGAAACTGGCAAACCTTGTCCGGAAAAATTCGCTCATTTCTAATAAAGATGTCTTCTCTGCAGTAACAGATTTATTTGTTCCCTTCATGCAAATCTTGGGTTCATCCACCAATATTAACCATTGTCAACTAAAATCCTTGTAATGTTTACTTAAAAGATAGTAGCTAAATTAATGTAATGTTGGTTTCTGATATTTACCCTGTATTACACCCATGTTGACAAATGTATTAAATAAATTATGCCAAAATGCATCCGGTAAGAATGTCACCGTCCAAAGTGAAATTAGAGCTGAGTTAATAACCAGAATAGCCTGTTACAGAGCTACACACAGACTGGTTGTGTGACACATGCAATAGCATCTATTGTGTCTGATGAGTACAAGAAATGTGTGTTCATGCCAACGTCACATAAATTTATTTAACACTTGGAATTGTCTTTTATATTCCTACAGAAAACCTTAAACTATCAATGAAAAAGCATATGTAGTGTACATACAGTGGGTACAGAAAGCATTCAGACCCCTTTAAATTTGTCACTCTTTGTTTCATTGCAGCCTTTTGGTAAATTAAAAAAAGTTCTTTTTTTTTCTAATTAATATACACTCTGCACCCCATCTTGGCTTAAAAAAACTGAAATATAGATATTTCTGCAAATTTTTTAAAAAAGAATAACTGAAATATCACATGGTCATAAGTATTCAGACCCTGTGCTCAGACACTCATATTTAAGTCACATGCTGTCCATTTCTTGTGATCCTCCTTGAGATGGTTCTACTTCTTCATTGGAGTCCAGCTATGTTTAATTAAACTGATAGAACTTGATTTGGAAAGGCACACACCTGTCTATATAAGACCTCACAGCTCACAGTACATGTCAGAGCAAATGAGAATCATGAGGTCAAATGAACTGCCCAAGGAGCTTAAAGACAGAATTCTGGCAAGGCACAGATCTAGCCAAGGTTACTAAAGAATTTCTGCAGTACTCAAGTTTCCTAAGAGCACAGTGGTCTCCATAATCCTTAAATGGAAGATGTTTGGGACCACCCAAAGTCTTCCTATTAAAAACGCAGCAAAACCTTCCCTAAGGGTATGTGCCCACAGGAAGGTTTTGCTGCGTTTTTCCTGCAGTTTCTGCAGCAGAAAACCATTGGTTTTATGGTATTGTATGCTACTTTGTTCCTGCGGTTTTGATTCCCAGCAAAACCAATGTGTTTCACAGAAACGCTGTGCCCACACATTGGTTTTGCAAGTGTCAAGAACTGTCAAATACCTGCGTTTTTGGTGCGGATGGCAAAGAATTGACATGTTCTATTTTGCCTGTGTTTTTGGTGCGGATGGGAAAGAATTGACATGTTCTATTTTTCCTGCGTTTTTGGTGCGGATGGCAAAGAATTGACATGTTCTATTTTTCCTGCGTTTTAGGTGCGGATGGGAAAGAATTGACATGTTCTATTTTTCCTGCGTTTTTGGTGCAGTCAATGGAAAAAACGCAGGAAAAACGCAGCATCAAAAACGCAGTAAAAACGCACAAAAAACACACATAAAACGCGCAAAAAACGCAGACAAGATCATAACACTTCTCCTGTCAAGGACTGTAGGATCCTCAGGTTTTGCTGTGTTCAGGACTGCTTAAAAAACGTCCTGTGGGCACATACCCTAAAGGTACCGTCACACAGGGACATATCGCCGGCGATATTGCCGGGGATCGCGGGAGCGCGCATCCCTGACAACATCGCCGGTGAGATGTCACACTGAGCAACTTACCGGCGATGTCGCCGGCTAGTTGCCGCGGCTATCGCTCGCTGAGTTGCCCAGCAACCCAGCAAGCGATCACTCGCAATGTTGGATATAGGCGGAATCGCCCACAACATTGCAAGTGGCCGCGTTACACAGGGCGATCAGGCAGGATCGCCTGAGCAACATCGCCAGGTTTCCCAACATTGTTGGGAAACCTGGCGATGTGACTCAGGCGATTCATCGCCTGATTATCGCCCTGTCACACGAGGCAACTCGCCGGCGATGTCGCCGCAACCTGGCCACACCCCTCAGTTGCCGGCAACATCGCCGGCGATATTTCCCTGTGTGATGGTACCTTTAGACTTTTATGTAAATCTAATAGGAGAACACGTCACATTTAGCTATTTCCTGATTTGTTCTTATGTCGTATGAAAGTCTATTCTAAGAATGGTTGTGACACAGCACACTGGAAATTCTACATTTCCTACTGACGGTAGGTTTTCAGGAATGACTCAGGGTTGAGAAAGGTAGGATGTTCTCATTGTGAATCACCTACAGATCTTCATCTGTAAGTAGCAACCTGACACTCCTTGCTGTATCACGTGGTAGTTGTTCTTTGACAGAGAGCAAAAGGTATATTAGGATTGTAGTTCTGCAAGAAGTGAAACTGCTGACGTGTGCGTCTTCTAATTGTACTTGACCTTTGCTGTGAGATTCATTTCATTTGCATTTGTTGGCTTACCAATATGAAAACCATATACATGTATTTTTCTCTTTACAAGTTTTTATATGTGAAATTAATTCAATTTACTAATATCTAATATATAAAGCTGAATGTGTGTATGTGTGTGTGTGTGTGTATATATTCGGGATTGGCATCTACACCGTCGCAACTACAGCCACAAAATTTAGCACAGTCACACGTCTGGACCATTTTGCCCCTATCTACATAATGGGGAAAAAGTGAATGGAAAAGTGTTGGAGGAAAATCGACAGCTGTCAGCTATAGCCACAAAATTTTGCACAGTCACACGTCTGGACCCCGGGAGCGTCATAGGCTATGTTGTGAGGCGAAATTTTAACCCCGCGCATTCCAATTCACCAAACAATTTTGCCCCTATATCTACATAATGGGGAAAAAGTGACAGTTTCCAGTTGACAGTTGAGAATGAGAGGGGCTTATTGATAACGCCAAAGACTAACAGCACATACCAGTATATAGTCACTAAGGTGGGGCCCAAACATGAGATATTCACCACGCACGGGGACATGTATACACACCACACGCACCCAAAGAGTAACAGCAAGTATATAGTCGCTAAGGTGCAGCCCCAACATTGGATACTCACCACGCACCCGAACAAACACACACACACCACAAAGAGACACACACAACACAGAGACACACACCCCCAAGGACACACACACACACCCTATAGCGACACATGCACTCACCCCACAGGGTCACACACACACACCACAAAGAGACACACACAACACAGACACACACACCACACAGACCCCCCCACAAGGACACACACACATAGCCACCCTATAGGGACACATGCACTCACCACACAGGGACACACATGTGGGGCCCACTGGGACGGGGTACTCGGTACTGGACCGGGGTACTGCTGGGGGATGTCACGGCGGTCCTGGTCCGGACCGTGTCCCGGGTTCACACAAGTAAATGGGGTGTATTTACAAGGGATTAGGTTTGTCGTGACGCCACCCACGGGTTGTGGTCAGGGTGACCACCGCTGCTGCAGAACCTCCAGGGATGATGTTTGGTAGCTGTAGATGGAACGGCTCCCTGCAGGTAGAGCCTGGTTCCCCGGGGCAGTGGTAATTAAAGTCTGTGATGGTTGTTATAGATGTTGCAGGAAAGTAGGGGCAGTAGTAGAGATGATGAGAGTGGAGGCAATGGCAGTTTATGAGGGCAAGTGGGGCTTCAGCACAAGGATCACACACACTCACGTTTGTTGTCGTTTTCCAAGTCTTTACTTTGCAGATGGTATAACAAAGTATTGTCCACGGAGTCTGTACTGGGGCCGAGTTGTTCCCACCCTGACCGGGTCCTTGGCTTCCTACTTCTGCGCTGTGTGGCCCTGCTGCCGCTTTTAGCTGAACTGCTGGCCCTGTCTCCCCTCACGGGTACCAATCTGCTAGGCATCTTGAGTCCTCTGTGTCACTGACCCCTCCGTGTTGCTTTGCTATGGTACAGTGAAGATGGTGGACCTTCACTATTCCGGTATTCACTGTCCTGTCTGTCTCAGGCACAGCCTCGGATCCGGTATCCGTCCTAAGTGCCTCTCCGGGGTAAGTTTAGGGTAACTCCTTGTCCCGGGTTTGTTCCTCTGTTCCTTTGACTCCTTCCCTCAGACCTCTCAGGACCTCCACTACAACTCGACTCTCCTTCAGACTAAACTAAACTGAACTCAACTCACTAACTGTCACTCCTGCTCTGAGGTAAACAACATTAGCTCCTCCCATTCTTGCAGGTGCCACCTAAGCTCCTCCCACTTTCTAGTGTAGTGTTGTGTGGGGAGTAAACCCGTGTTGATGTTTCTGTGGCACATTAGCCCTTGGGGTGCCACACACACACACGCCACAAAGAGACACACACAACACAGAGACACACACACCCCACACAGACACCCCCCCCCCACAGGGACACACACACATACACACCCTATAGGGACACATGCACTCACCCCACAGGGACACACACACACACCACAAAGAGACACACACAACAGAGACATACACCACACAGACCTCCCCCCCACAGAGACACACACACAATACACACTCTATAGGGACACATGCACTCACCCCACAGGGACACACACATACACACACCCCAGGGACACACACATCACACAGACAGACACAGATGTGCACAAATCACCTCACACAACTCGCCTCATACGTGTGCTATCTTTAATTTCCAAACATAAACATCTGATTAAAGACAGCCAATGTGCAACACGTGCTATATAGGGAATTAAGGCAGATGTCAGTCACATGAGCTGTCTATTATGTGTATGTGTTAGGTAACATATACTGCCCGGCCAGGAGGAGGTTTTACTATTGGCTGGAGATTTATTAGGCTGCCTATAGCAATCAATCACAGCTCAGCTTCTATTTTCTTACAGGTCATTAATATGACATATTTAAATTCTATTTTGTTATAGCTAACATCAGTTATTCATTAACCCGGGCGTAGCCGGGTACTACAGCTAGTATTCATCTAAACATTGAAATTGCAACAAGAAAGTGAGTGTTTCTGTCACCCTCTATATTTTGGGTACCCCATACTTACAGACTATCTCACTGATCTGCAGTGGGCTGGTCTTTGTATTTTTTTTTTTCACAACCTAACATTTGAACAATCCAAAAAAGAATATCAATGCATACCATGGCTTATTCATAAGTACCCACCTTAGATAGCTGGATGTAGTCCACCTACAGTCTCTGGAACGGGTAATCTGGTTTTGGTGTGAATTTCTGCAAACTCAAATAGGCCTGCCAGGGTTATGCTTTGTACAAACGAGACATAACATACTTTGCAGCCATAACTGGGAACCCTGTGGCACAAAAATTTGTAGCATTACTGCACACATCACACCTTTTGAGTTATCCACCTGGGAATGTGCCAGGGCAGCCATCATTGAGAACAAGCAGCGTGGGAGGCAAATCCTGTTGTTTACCTGCCATACCCCAGACTCTGACCGTACAGTGCCCGTACAGCGCCCGCTTTGGCCCATGCCTTATGCTCCTTTGGGAAGCCTGGGTCTGGAAGACCTGCCATAGTTCATGATCAATGGCCACTGGGGCCGCTGCAAGGATAGCCTTCTTTGTTAACAGAGGGTTGCCTGCACTCTCGGTCACTAAGTCCCCTGAGGCACGCCTGTTATGGCCAGTATCTCTGTCATGGGTAGTCTTGCTGCCTCCCTAGCCTCCTGGTTGGCCAAGGCATTCCCTGCTGCAAGGGGAGTCTGTTCCTGTGTGTGATTATGGATGCCCTCCGGAGAAGGGTAAGTGCTGTGAGTAGCTGCTTTACCGCCTGCACGTTTGCCAGCAGAGTTCAGGAATTTACGGCTTTGCCAAAATGGGCCAAAGTCATGTGCAACCCTGAAAGCATATATGGAGTCCGAAAAATACATTAATCTTCTTACTTTTTTCCAGATTGCACATTACAGCGAATGTCTTCAACTCAAACTCTTGCGCACAGAGCGGCTGGAGGAGAGTGTTTTTTATAATACTGCCTTACCATCGTAGACTACTGCATACTCGGTGATGACTTGTCCTTGATTATTGTCAGAAGCTCTGGAACAGATTAAAAAAAAATTAAGAAAAGGGTTAGACTGCCTTCAGATTTGCAGATGCCTCCGCAGCCTTTTGCGGAGGCATCTGCAAGCATCTGCATGCAGACGGCAGCCCCTATGTTTATAATGGAGCGCACGGCGGTCTGCAGATGCTTGCAGACCGCCGTGCGCACCCATTCACTCCTATATGTGATCTGTGCGCAGGCGGATGCCTGCGTACAGATCACACACTCTCGTCCGCACCAGGGACGCAACATGTTGCGTCCCTGGTGCGGGTCAGAATGTGTGATTTGTGCGCAGGCATCCGCCTGCGCACAGATCACATATAGGAGTGAATGGGTGCGCACGGCGATCTGCAAGCATCTGCAGACCGCCGTGCGCTCCATTATAAACATAGGGGCTGCCGTCTGCATGCAGATGCTTGCAGATGCCTCCGCAAAACGCTGCGGAGGCATCTGCAAATCTGAAGGCAGCCTTAGGCTGGCTTTACGTTTGCGTTTGTGTCTGCATGCTGATCGCATGCAGACACAAACGCAGTGCAAAGCAGGGACATTTTGATGTGTCCGCAGCGGAGAATGTCCGCCTGCGGACACATCACTGTGGAGCCCAGCAGCCAATCAGCGGTGTCCGGGGGCGGAGATCAGCACCGGAGATCTCCGCCTCCCGGCCGCCGGTAAGCTCCGGGACATGTCGGCGGGGAGAACAGCTGATCTGACAGCTGTTTGAATCTTCCCCCGCCGACACCGAGAGGAGATGTCGACGCGGGAAGATTCAAACAGCTGTCAGATCAGCTGTTCTCCCCGCCGACATCGCTAGCAGATTACCAGTGGCGGGGAGGAAGAGGACAGCAGTGGCTCAGCTGATCTCCCGGTGGCCGTCGGTGATCTCCTGTGACATCACCGGCTGCCACCGGGAGATTTTTCAATGGGTCCGCAGAGTTCTCCTGCGCTGTCAAGCGCAGAACACTGCGGACCCATTGAAGCCAATGCATTTTTTGTGCACTTGGGGACGCTTGCTGATTTTCCAAGGTCCCCAAGCGCACAAAAAAACCCAACATGCTGCGTCCCGGGTGTGGATGCTGGACACCGGAAGGAGCAGATATCGTCCGCATCCGCACCCGAACGCAGCAAACGCAAGCACTATGCGTTCCTATGTTAAACATAGGAACGCAGTGCGCATGCGTTTGACTGCGCATGGGAACGCAGCAATATGCTGCCTTCCCATACGCAAATGTGAAGCCAGCCTTAGTGAGTGGTACATCAGCGATATTTGTCAAACCCTGTGATTCTTCCTCCATCAATGACTGAAAGTCTTATATCAAAATTAGCCTCCTCATCTGCTAATTTGAAAAACAGGGAACATTTTCTGAAACTCCATCCCTGCAGCAAAAATAATTACCCTCAAGATCTGGTGTTTTTTTTTGATCATTCCCCATCTCCTCGCCTAATTCTCAGGACTTGTTATTAAAGGGAGGAGGCATAAACAAAAAACTCGGAGTGTAGAAAAAAAATGCAAAACAACATAAAATATTTTGATGACTTCTTAAATAAAGCATTATTTGCAGACATAGCAGACTTCCTGCTCCAAAATTAAGAAAATCTAGATTTATGTCCAAAGGTAATTTAATAGTTGAGGTTGGAGCAGTAAAACTATTTGTAGTCACTTTTACCAATAATTTAAAATAAGGAAATTAATCTACAATAAATTGTTAAATGTAAGAAAACCTTTGTCTAAAAGAGCATTTTTGTTCCCCCTCTCTGTACAGACAATAGCATGGATAATAAAAGCACCTTGTGCATTATCTCTGAGCTTGGTGATCCACAAGACAAGCAATAGTTTGCGTCAGGGGAATGCTGTTGATCACAAGATCTGCACATCCATCCCTTTGATTCTGTATACGGTAGGGGTGCACAAAGGGATGCAGGTTTTTCATTTTGTACACTGACTTCATATTATATATAATTTTTTTTTTTTTTTAATACTACCATAGATTTTATACACAGTACCATGCCTGGTTTCTTCTGATTTATACTCAGTCATTGACAGATGCTTCGCTAATTCTACCCACATCCTAGCCTGTTGGGGTTTATTCTTATCTTTAAACCATCCTTCCCAATTGGAGGTACACTTCTACCATTCCTTATCTTACAGATTTCCCCACTTTCCCATACCAAACTTTCTTCAGTATTATTTCACATCCATCTTTTCCCAGCCCACCTACGGGACTCGCAAAAGAAATGGATTAAAAGAAAAGAAGCACTAACACCGGGTGTCCAGCCCTGCGGGCTAGGGAGATTCTTTCACACGATAAAAGGAAACTGCGGTAACAACTACTGTTACTTAGACTATGGCAATGCTCTCTATCTGTTCATATAACACCTGAAGAATCTGAAATTATTTAATAGCTGCCTCAGCAGCTCCTCCTTCAACTGAGTTTCTGGACAGAAGATGGGGGTGTAGTGATATGTATTCACTACATCGTTCAACAATTTCCCTTCAACATCCCATAGGGGCACTACTTTAATAACAGGTCTTCCTTTGCTGGCTAGCTGTTCAATAACTACAACTCCTATTATGACAGCCTTCTTGTGAGTTCATATAAATGAACACAGACAATGAGGACGATTCTGACTCATCAACACAGTTTTACTATTCGACAGTCCCTCAATCCACACTCCACAATCGCTGGTATCAATCCCACTACTGTGTTCAGGCTAAAAAAACTGCATTCAGTTACCCCTTTCTTGAGGGTGCCTTTATCAATTTACAGGGAAATTTAATGCCCTCAGAGTACTACCTTACCATGAAGGATTCCTCTGTTATAGGCAATCACACTTCCCTGATCCTCTTACGGACCGATTTTTCCTTCACCACATGTGAAAGAACACACCTAATGGGATCCCTTATCAAGTAGAGACCGTAGTCTCTTGTTGGTTAATCAAAATCATTCAGGCCCACATTCAAGGATCCTTATAGTTTACAATATCATTCCAGACATTGATGAAGTAGACAATACAAACGACATATAACAATCCTCCGACTCCTGAAATATACAGGAGAGCTGCAAAGGCCCATGACCCGAAACGTTGGGCGAGGATTTACTCGTCACTTCATTCAATTATCATTCCACAGTCATTCAATCGTCAGTTATACATATAAAGACACATTGGAACATATAAGACAACAAATTATCATATAGCTCTAAATCCAAACACTGGCAGAGGTTTGCTAAGAATGGTTTTGTAGGACCCCTACATACCCGTCTTGGGACCACCAGGGAGCACTGAATCTGTTTGTAACACAAAGGGCTACTCACCACAGATTTTGTTCAGTGGTTCCTGGGATGATCCCTGTAGTCAGGTATAGAAAGTTCCCTTTAACTATCCGGGTTTTGGCACCATGTTCTGTTGTGGAAACCCCATTCTTGAGAGAGCAAATTTGGAGTGAGACATAAGGGGTCTCTATATCTGCCAGTTCTGGTCCATATTCAGATATGTCGATTGATCGGAGAACAAGCACGTACAGCCAGTATGTCAGTGGGTCTGACTTGGTCTAAAGAAGACCTTGCCAGCTCACTTGTATTTATACATGAAATACAATAGGATGACGTAGCAACTATCAACAAGTTCCACGAGATACAGATACTGCTAGACAGGTTAAAGAGGCAACTTTTAAGCTCCCGTCACATACCACGACGCACCAGCGATCACGACAATGATAACGACCCTGTAGGGATCGTTGGTGCATCGTTACCTGGTCGCTGGGGAGCTGTCAAACAGGCAGATCTCCCCAGCGATCAGGGAGCCACCTCCACATCGCTGGTAACTATGATAAACATCAGGTATCCAGGCAGCGCACGCTGCCTAGATACCCGGTGTTTATCATAGTTACCAGCATCCTCCCTGCTTAGCGCTGGTAACCATGATAAAGACCAGATATCTAGGCAGCGCGCACTGCCTAGATACCCGGTGTTTATCATAGTTACCAGCCTGTGAGATTGCTGATCGCTGGTCTCTCGCTGTCACACGCAGCGATGTGGGCTGACCAATGGGAGAACAATGATCAAAAAATGACCAAGAGCACTTTGTAATGATCAGGGATCTCACAGCAGGGGCCTGATTGCTGCTAAGTGTCACACCTAGCGATATCGCTAGTGAGATTGCTGTTACGTCACAAAACCTGTGACGTTACAACAATCTCGTTATGTGTGATGGTGCTTTAGTTTCACATGGTCATAAAAATGTAGCAACACAAAAGGACAATATATACTTTGATGTAAGGCAGTTTCAGTTCACTTCAACATACTGTTTTTTCTCCTTTCATTTCAGATCTGATACAACACAAGTTATCAAGATATATAAATTGCTTAAATGATAATCAAAATAAGATACAAAATATTAACCATAACAGGGTCATAGAGATACACTAGTGTGTACTGATCTAAGCAACACAAATTCAGAAATTATACTGATGGTTTCTGGAACTAAGATACCAAAGTCTATGTACACAAAAACCCACAAATCCAATATCATAAAAAATATTCTTTATTACTACATTAGATAAAAAACAATTAAAAACATCAAAAAAGGGCTACATACAGAAAAAAAACTACGGTAAAAAATCAATGTAAAGTTATATAAGACACTAAAATATATAAGTATAGGCCTGTGATACAAATAAGTATGCAATAAAGTTACTGATTTAATTAGAAAAATAAAATTACACAATATGATTATGAAGTAGATAAATCAGAGCAGCCAGACATAGCTAAAAATATCAATAATAATTATATTTATTAATTTATATAGCACTATTAACTCCATAGCAGTTTACATACATCAGTAATGCTTTCCCCATTGAGGCTCACAATCTAAATATCCTATCTTTACAATCTGGGAGGAAACCCTTGCAAACACAGGGAGAACATACAAATTCCTGCAGATGTTGTTTTTGGTGGGAAAAGAACCCAGGACCCTAGTGCAGCAAGGCTGCAGTGCTAACCACTGAGCCACTGTGCCGCCCATTAAATTCACTATAAAGACAGTAGATGGCAGCAGTGCTGCAACTTTAATCCACGTGGAACAGCTGCAAAAAGCTAGTTCCAATATATTAGATAGATTTATTCCATGGGAGTATAGGTTCAACTAATATTTAGGGGCAAACAAGAACCACATTATGCAAGTAATCAAGTGTACTAATAGCAAGTATGTATAATTATTGTGGGGACCCCATTGACGCGTGTTTCGCCATCTCCCTCAGAAGTGGTGTTTCTTTGAGCTATTTATCCACTTAGATTTAATTTGCAACACTGCTGCCATCTACTGGCTTTATAGAGAAAGGATTTACATTTTTATCTAATTATTGTCTAACTGCTCTGATTTATGTAGTTTTATAATTATATTGTGTATTTTTACTTTTTTTAATTAAATGAGTTACTTTATTGTATACTTATTTGTAGCACAGCCCTATACTTATGTATTTAGTATCTTGACTTTACATTGCCTTTTTACCATATGGGAGTTTTTTATATACAATTGTGCTGAAAAGTTTACATACCCCAGCAGATTTTTTGCTGTCTTGGCATTTTTTCAGGGAATATGAATGATAACACAAAAACGTTTTTCCACTCATGGTTAGTGGTGGGGTGAAGCCATTTATTGTCAAACTATTGTGTTTTTTCTTTTTAAATCATAATTACAGCCAAAACCATCCAAATGATCCTGATGAAAAGTTCACATACCCTGGTAATTTTGGCCTGATAACATGCACAGAAGTTGACACAAATGGGTTCACATACCCCAGTTCTTAATACCGTGTATTGCCCCCTCTAACAGCTTGAAGTCTTTTGTGGTAGTTGTGGATGAGGCTCTTTATTTTCTCAGATGGTAAAGCTGCCCATTCTTCTTGGCAAAAAGCCTCCAGTTACTGTAAATTCCTGGGCTTTCTTGCATGAACTGTGCACTTGAGATCTCCCCAGAGTGGCTCAACAATATTGAGGTCAGGAGACTGAGATGGCCACTCCAGAACCGTCACTTCTTTCTGCTGTAGCCAATGTCAGGTCAACTTGGCCTTGTGTTTTGAATCATTGTCATGTTGGACCAAGTTTCCTGTGCCTTTGTAGCTCACACATCCCCACATTGTCAGCAATCCACCTCCATGCTTTACGGTAGGAATGGTGTTCCTTTCATATTAGGCCTTGACACCTCTCCAAATGTAACGTTTATGGTTGTGGCCAAAAAGTTTGATTTTGGTCTCATCACTCCAAATTACCTTGTTCCAGAAGTTTGGAGGCTTGTATCTGTGCTGTTTGGTAAATTGTAGGCAAGATACTTTGTAGCACTTGCGCAGTAATGGCTTTCTTCAGACAACTTGCCCATGTAGCCCATTTTTCTTCAGGTGCTTCCTTATTGTGCATCTTGAAACAGTCACACCACTAGTTTTCAGAGAGTCCTGTATTCAGCTGATGTTATTTGTGGGTTATAAACTTTTCAGCACAACTGTAGCTCTTTTTTGTTGTGTTTAAATTTTTTTATCTAATGTACTAATAAAGAATACAGGTTTTTGCTTTTGTGTATTCCCTGCCTGCACTACAGGTCAAGATTACCAAATTCTCCTACTTCTCTCAGTCTAGGCAGTAGCTCATCAATAGACATGCTGCGTATGGACAAGGAATTCATTGAATTTGAGTCCTGGGAAGACTGAAGGAGAACAGTTAATTTAATAAATGCACTGCAGAGATTCCGGCTCACCCCCTGTGGAGGAGGAGCAGGAGGAGAAAGGAAGTCGGGACAAAATCTCTGACTGCCGGGATAGTGGGACTGAACCCTTAAATCAAAACAGTCCCAGTTATTCCGGGACTGTTGGGAGCTATGTTATTCCTACTGCTGTGGTAATAGTGCACATCTGGAGGAAGTTGAAATTAATTTAATTTAGAGTGACTTTAAAAATTATTTTATGAAAATAAATCATCTGTCTTGCCTTTTAAAAAAATAGTCATGTACTGCTCATTAATGTGTTGAATAATATTTTATGGAAGAGCCCCTTTTAGAGATGAGTGAATCAATTCAATGCAAATTGAACTGAAGTTGAACTTTATAAAATTTGCAGGTCAGATAAAAATTGAACAATTTTATGATAGTGAAAAGATTTTAGAGCTCACAGTTTAGAAATAGGAAGTGTGAGGCACGGCCGGCATTGTCCCCATGGCCGGGGTGCATCACATGCAGGATCAGTATATGATCCTGTCCACACTGGCCGGTTTTACTGTAATGATGCTGTGTGAACCTACCCGGAACACAATGAGTTAAATCTGAGAGTGAGTGCTGTAGATCTGACACATAGATGAGCCTGATGAGTGGCTATTTGGGAACCGTGTGTCCTAATTGGTAGCAGCCCAGGTGGGTGTGTCCTGAGTAATAACAGCCCAGATGGATGTGTTAGTGTGGGCGTGGCAGGCACGATAAACAGCCTGCCAGCTGATTGAGTGGGAGATCATCATTAGCAAGACATTCATCAGCCAGAGAGCACCAGACGAGAGATTGAGCCAGAGATTGAGATCCATGAATTAATATACAGCACGGTCTCTTGTTGGCGCTCAAATCACAGCGCGGACTCCGGTCCAGTTGAAAATCCTTTATTAGCAAGACCTCCATCCCCACAACATGTTTCAATGGTCACACACAGTCTTCCTCAGGTGGAGGTCGCGGGGTAGGAGACTCCCAGCCCACCATAAGGAGAGGATAACGGTGTGAGCCACGATAAAGGGGAGGACCCCTAAAACCTTTCTCATTTCTTACCAGTGTTGTGCATGGACCGCACAACACTATAAGGTTAGTAGGCACAGGTCCACAATTAAGGAAATCTATCTCACAGGCAATATTGCACTATTGCGCACCCTTTTTCTTTTTGTCTTTCAGAGATTGAGATCCAGTTTGAGTGGGAGCAGAGCAGTGCAGGGCTCTGTGGTGTGCGGACATGAAGGGAGCGTGCTAGCTCCATACCAGTGGCCAGGATCGGGGTCGTGACAGCTCCTAGAGTGGGGAAGCCGTGGCTGAACCAGGTGGACGCTGATCCGGACGTGTGGTGAGATACGTCTGGGAAGGAGCCCTTGGGGATGCTTGGTCTACCCATGACTCAGGTAGTGAGACCCGAATCCGTGCCTGGTAAGAAGGCAGTTCCCGTATGCTAGAGTGAACTGTGTACTCTGTGTGTAAAATGTGCCAGGCGGGCATAGCCGCCATTGGGTCTGAATTAATAGTCAGTGAAGGGACCCGTTGAAGTGTATGTGTATTCTATGGCTTATCTAAAAGACCCAGCGAATGTATGTAGCCCTACCGGAGGCAGATGTATGAATTGTGCCAGGCGGGCATAGCCGCCATGGGGTCCAACTAGAAAAAAAGGGAGATACAAGAGGCGCAGATTGTGCCCTATCAAACAGACACTATAGTTCTTATGTGGATTATAAGTGTATCCACTCACCTTCTATGGTTGTGAGACCCACAACCAGTTTAAAAGCATAAGGCAGCTGCTCCAGAACCTCCACCAACGCCACAAAACCGCGGGAAATCAGGAGCTAAAACTGGAATGGTATCCACGGTCTGCGCTGCTGCTCTTTATCCAAGGAATCCACAAGAGGTTATTACCATCAAAAGTTCTTTCTTTCATCACACCAACGCGTTTCGGTGCTGACCCAGCACCTTCCTCAGGGCATACCCTGAGGAAGGTGCTGGGTCAGCACCGAAACGCGTTGGTGTGATGAAAGAAAGAACTTTTGATGGTAATAACGTCTTGTGGATTCCTTGGATAAAGAGCAGCAGCGCGGACCGTGGGTACCATTCCAGTTTTATCTCCTGATTTCCCATGGGGTCCAACTAAGTAGTCAGTGAAGGGACCCGTTGAAGTGTATGTAGCCCTACGGGAGGCAGATGTATGAATTGTGCCAGGTGGGCATAGCCGCCATGGGGTCTGACTAAGTAGTCAGTGAAGTGACCCGTTGAAGTGTATGTACCGGTGGTCAGAAGCAGGGGTTAGAAGGGCTCCTAGAGTGGGGAAACCGTGGTTGAACCAGGGGGCGCTGGTCTGGACATGTGGCGAGATACTCCAGGAAAGAGCCCTTGTGGGATGCATGGCGTACCCGTGTCTCAGGTTGCTCAATCCCTGTTCTGAACCCAGAGGAGCCACAGTCCATGGAGGATTATATGATGGGCTGTGAGCGTGTGAAAGGACGTATGTGATCCATGGATGCTTATATGTTGGATCACATGCGGTGTGAAAGAGCCCCGGCTAGGCTGGTCCGGACGTGTGGCGAGACACGACCGGAGGGTGCCTGTATTTCGGGGTAGTGTAGAGCTGGGTAAATAAAGCCAGACGGCTGGTACCGCCATTGGTACCCAGAGGGCCCGTTGATGAATATGGTTACTTTTGTACTGCTAAAGTATGGGGAACGTGTAGATAGGCCAGAGGCCGTAACCACCACGGGAGCGGTTGTTAGTGCTCCAAGGGTTTGAAAGAGAGGTGGTGACAGGTCCCGGGTAACTATAAGACGTTATGTGCAATATATGTGTTCCGTAATGTTATATGTAAATGTATTGTGTATTTATGTACTGTGCTTATAATCAATGTGCAATGTGTCTAACATGCTACCCGGGTTATGTCATGTATGTGAGCAAATAAACGGGTAGTCATTGGTGAAATTATAAGCACGTGCTGGTGTCGTTATGCCGCAAGCGAGTTCCCCGGGTCGCTACCTCACAGAAGAAAAAGCTACAAAGCATAGGAAAATATTCCAGACAGTAATGTGTTATATATAAACACCTAAAAAACTGAGAAAATAAACTCTGCAAATGGAAAAAAGGAAAAAAAACAACGTTTGGATGAAAAAGCAAAAAGCTTAGAAGCCTAAGAACATCATCCCAACTGTGAAACACGGGGGTGTCAGCATCATGCTGTGAGGTTATTTTGCTGAAGGAGGGACTGGTGCACTTCACAAAATAGATGGCATCAAGAAGGAAAGAATATTATATGGCAATACTGAGGCAACATCTCAAGACATCAGCCAGGAAGTTAAAGCTTGAGCGCAAATGGGTCTTCCAAATGGACAATGACCTGAAGCATACTGCCAAACTGGTTACGTAGGGGTTTAAGGATAACAAAGTCAAGCAAGGTGACCTACAAACATGGCAGTTACACCAGTTCTGTCAGGATGAATGGGCCCAAACTCCTTCTAACTATTGTGAGAAGCTTGTGGAAGTATAACAAAAATGTTTCTCCAAGTCATACAGTTTAAGGGTGATGCTACCAAATGCTAATAAAATGTATGTAAACTTGTGACTTTGCAGAAAGTAATACAAATGTCTTTAATCATTCTCTATTTCTCATTATTTTGGCGTTTGGCAAATGTTAATAATTATGGTAATCCTAATTGATGTAAAACAGGAAAGGTTTATTCTAATTTCATGTCAGATAGTGATAAAAACATGCATATGTGTCTTTTTATATAGTGTATGTAAACTTCTGGTTTCAACTGCATGTGTCAATGAAAAACATGTACAGCACACGGATGGTATTAGTGTACAGCCGGTGTACTATCTTTGTGTGGAGCCCACTGGGACGGGGTACTCGGTACCAGACCGGGGTATCACGGGGGTATCACGGCGGTCTTGGTCTGGACCGTGTCCCGAGCCCACAAGTAAAGGTTGGGGGTTATTTACGGGGGTTGAGTCGTGACACCACCTGTGGTATGTGGTCAGGGTGACCACCGCTGCTGAAGAACCACGGGGGATGATGGATGGCAGCCTGTGATGTGACAGCTCTCCAAGGGCAAGAGCCTGGTCCCCGGGGCAGTAGTGATGAAACAGTTTGTGAGGGAGAGCAGGGCTCGAGCACAAGGATTACACAGACTCACGGCTTTGTAGTTTTCCAGGTCTTTTACTGAGATGGTGATTCAGCTAAAGTACTGTCCACGGAGTCTGTACAGGGGCCGGGTTGCTGCCACCCTGGCCTGGTCCTTTGGCTCCCTGTTTCTGCACTCTGTGTCTGTGGCCTTGCTGCCGATTTAGCTAAGCTACCGGCCCTGTCTCCCCTCATAGGTACCAATCTGCTAGGCAACTTGAGTCTTGTCCTGTGCTCATGACCCCCCTTGTTGCTCCGCTGTGGTACAGTGAAGATGTGGGACCTTCACTAATCCAGTGTTCACTGTACTGTTTATGTCAGGCACAAATTCGAATCCGGTATCCGTTCTGTGCGCTCCTCTGGGGTGAGTTTCAGGGTAACTTGGTCTCCCAAGTGTGTTCCTCTCTTTCTCCTGTCTCCGTTCCTCAGACCCTGGCTTGAACTGGAACCGGACAGTGGACCGTAGGTTGAGCCTAATGCAGCCCTTTTATACCCAGGTCCTTCTTCCTCAGTGCTGCCCCGCACTGAACTGCCCACTTCCTCTCCACACCAGAATATATAGGGAAGCAGCTTTAGCTCCCCCTTCTGGCCTGGAGGTGCTGGTGTAGTGTTGTGGGTTGTGTGGGGAGTTAACCCTTTGTGGTGTTACTATGGCACATTAACCCTGGGGTACCACACATGTTTAAAGGGGGGATCCAATACTTGGACAATCCCTTCTAAATACCCATGTTTCCCCATAGTAAAAAAGAAACACCAATACTCACCTCTGGTGCCAACACCGTTGCAGCAGTGTCAGCATTGACTTAACCAGGGATCTCATGATATTATATTAGTCCATCCAGTTAGCGCTGGCTCTACTTTCCCCACCTGAAGACAAATGAAGAGATCTGAAGGAAGTGAAGGCCAGCCCTGATTCTCCTCAGGGATTGCATGACATAACAATGTCATGCGTTCCCTGGAAGAGCCGATGCCAACCACAGCGGAGTTGAGAATAAGTGTTATAGTGTTATCAGTTTACTGTGGGAAACTTAAGTATTGAGAAGGAGTAGTCAGAGTAGTGGACAACCCCTTTAAAATTGCAAAGGAAAGGAGAAGCTTGGCCATCTATTTATTTTTCCATCTGTGAAAAACACTTATGACACTACTGATGGTAAAAATGAACAGACAGACACACTGATCCAAAACATTGATGACAGCGGTAATATTTTTTTGCGTACGTGAATAACACTGACCTCTAAGTGGGGCATAATAGTGTTTTCTGGTGATTAGAAATGTTTGTCTGTAGAAACATTCAGATATTTGGTGCACTTGCGGCACACTTGCGGCAAGCCCCATGCATTGTCTATGGGGCTTGCGGCAGGTACGGCAAGTGCGGTATAACCGCGGTTTTGGCACTTGCGGCAGTTGCGGCCGCGTAAAAAACGCTGCTAATCGTGGGTTTTTTTCGCGACCGCAACTGCTGCATGTGCCGGATCACGGCAATACTGCATTTGCCGCACGTGCCACAAGCTCCATAGACAATACATGGGGCTTGCCGCAAGTGTGCAGCAAGTGCGGCCGTTAGGTGGCAGATGCGGTAAATTTGTCGAATCTGCCGCATTTTAAAAACAAACGCCAGTGTGAAAGGGGCATTATACTGGTAAAAAACATATGAATGGTATAAATACAGTTGAACGCAAGCATTATTGGTGTGATTGATTTAGTCTGTAGAGTTCTATCTTTCAATATTTTTAGTGTATTTTTCAAATACACTTAGCTCAGGGGTCTCAAATTCGGCTGGGTTAATGGGCCGCCAATAGAAAAAAATTGATATTGGGGGGTCGCATTCCTTGTAGGACTAGACATTTTTAGTAATTTCAGAATTTTTTGCTCAATGTAGTAATGTCCCAACCCTGATCTGCTTCTTTTAGTAATGTCCCTATCCTGATCCCCATCTTGTAGTAATCCTCCCATCCTAGATCTCTTCTTGTAGTAATGTCCCCATACTGGTCCTCATCCTATATTAATGTTCCCCATCCTGGTCCCCTTCTTGTAGTAATGTACCCATCCTGGTCCTCTTCTTGTAGTAATACTCCCATCCTGGTTCCCTTTTTGTAGTAATGTCCCCATATTGGTCCCTATCATATATTAATGTCCCCCATCCTGGTCCTTTCTTGTAGTAATGTCCCCCATCCTGATCCCATTTTGTAGTGATGCCCCCATCTTGGACCCCTTTTGAAGTGATGTCCCCATCCTGATCCCCTTTTGTAGTAATGTCCCAAACCTGGTCTCTCTTCTTTTTGCATACACACACACATACTCTCATAAACACACACATACTCTCATACACACTCTCATACACACACACACACTCTCTCATACACACACACACTCTCACTCACACATACCTTAACAATCTCGCGGTCCAGTGTGTAGGGGGCGGCTGCGGTCCCCGCTTTATTATAACTTCTGGTTGCCGCTCAGACAAGCTCTTTCGCTCAGCTACATCATTGCAAGCCACGCGCCAATCAGAGACCCGCTGGTGACGTCATACACCAACATCAGCTGTGGGCCTCTGATTGGCCCGCGGCTTGCATTAATCTAGTTAAGTGAAGGAGTTTGTCTGAGTGGCAGCCGAAGGTTATAACAAAGTGGAGACTGCGGCCGCCCCCTGCACACTGGACTGTACACGGTGCCGCAGGCCGCACTGTAAAGTCCCAGGGGCCCCATGCGGCCCGCAGGCTGCATGTTTGAGACCCCTTACTTAGCTGATGCTGAATTTGTAATATAGAAAATGTCTTATTCTAGATTAGTACCATGTATGTTAATCTATCCAAGTTTATTACAAACAAGGGTATGTAAGAGCTCAGTATTTGGGGGGGGAACACTAACAGGGAATCAGCCCCGGGCGCAGTAGGCGGGGGACCGCTGTCAGGCCATCTGTTGCAACCCCTGAGGTGTTGCCCTGGTAGCGGCATTTGCAGCCCCCAGTAGCGTGAGCCGGCTATTCTCTAAGCTGACTGTCAAGCTGACAGTGGCTCAGAGAGGGTGCCGGGTGCTGTCTCCCTGTGATCAATTGTATTTGCGTCTTTCAGGCATGAGTACAATTGAAGCCCTGACAGCCAGCCCTTCTGGGCCATGGCACGTCAGTAGTTGATCACACTGCTGATGTCACTTGGCGGCCCGACAAACACAGTTTTGGTGGTAAGTGCTGTGCTCGTGCTGTGGAGCTGAAGACATGGAAAGTATAGTATAATTAGGGTCAGGGGGGAAGATTTGAGGGATGGTTGTGGACAGAATATGGGGTCATAAAAGAGAAATTTAAGGACACAATACTAAAAGCAAGGGGGTGATGAAGTTGAACATGGATGAGGAAACTATTAGTGGGGGATGGGTTGAGAAAAAGTATGGGGAAGATTTAAGAAATGTACCAGGGCACAATATGGACAGATGGAGAAATCTAAAGATATAATATGAGAAGCAACGGGGAGATGAAGTAGGATATTTATGAGGAAACAATATGTGTGGGGAATGGGTGCAAAGTAAGGGGAGTAGAGAAGGGTAAATTTGAGGATACAGCATGAGTAGGAAGGGTAAGATGGGTTACATGCATGAGGAAACAGTGTAAGTGCAGGGGCGAGTAGATCGGAGATCTATCCACACCTGGTAACTAGTTAGACTGCTCTGTTAATTTCATTAATGCCCTGTAACGTGTTCATGCGGCACCAATTGGTTGTTATGACAGGCAGGGGTCATCTGATGACCCCTGATGCTGTAATGACTTACTTTTTGTGAATGTTGGCTGAGCGTAGACATTCACAGGAGATCAGCATTTCTGGAGTAAAGAAAGATGATAAAGCATCACACTGAACAGCAGAAATGATCAGATAGTGCAAGCTTCAAGTCCCGTACGGCATCTAATAAGTAAAAAGTGTAAAAAAAAGTTTTTAAAATTATGAAAAAATAAAAAACCATAAAAGTTCAAATCACCCCCCTTTTGCCTCATTGAAAATAAAACTATTAAAAATAATACACATTTGGTATCGCAGCTTTCAGAAATGCTCGATCTATCAAAATATAAAATCAATTCTTTAGTTGAGAAAAGAAACCGGGCACTGACCTTGTTGCATTGAAGTCCTGTGTGCAGAGGTGTTCATGGATCTGGGTTGCTCAACTGTAGATGCAGGGATCATTTAAATTTAAGAACTTAAGAAGAAAACAGCGGCACTCCGGGATCCTTTATTCCAAGAACAGCTTTATTCCAAAAGTTTACATCGGTGGGTGCAGGGAAGGGAGGACGGAGGGACGACGGTGACCGTTTTGCGTGCTCTGCACGCTTCAGCGGATCCTGAGTACACAGGACCCGCTGAAGCGTGCAGGGCACGCAAAACGGTCACCGTCGTCCCTCCGTCCTCCCTTCCCTGCACCCACCGATGTAAACTTTTGGAATAAAGATGTTCTTGGAATAAAGGATCCCGGAGTGCCGCTGTTTTCTTCTTAAGTTCTTATAAAATCAATTCATTTGATCAGTAAAACGCATAGTGAGAATAAAAATCAAAATGACAGAATTACAGCATTATGGTCGCTGCTGCAATGCAAAAAAAATGCAATAACTGGCAATCAAAACATTGCATCCACCCAAAAATGGTATATTTAAAACAATCAGCTCAAGTCGCAAAAAATAAGCCATGACACAGCCCCAGATCCTAAAAAATGAGAACACTACGGATCTCAGAAAATGGTGACAAAAGCACAACTCTTTTTTCTTTTTACACATTTTTTAATTTTTTTTTCACCACTTAGTAATTCAAAAGTACAAATTATCTCACAAAAAACAAGACCTCATATAGCTACATTGCTGGAAAAAATAAAAAGTCATGGCTCTTGGAAGAAAGGGAGGAAAAAACAAACAAGAAAACAAAAAGTCTCCTAGGGGTGAAGGAGTTGAAGAGATTTTCCAAGTTTGTGATGAAAGTCTGCTGTCACAGTATGTCAGGCCTGGCCAAAATGCATCCAATGGGGCACATCTGGCCCTCTGGCTGTTCCAGTCTGGCCCATGGACCGAGACAGCTGGAAGGCTGAAAACAATGGGAGGCTGTGTGAGGACGCGTACTTTATTTGGGAGGCTATGTGGGGCTCTACTGTATATCGAGGCTATGTAGAGCTCATAATATTTATAGGAGGCTATGTGGGGGCTTAAACTGTATATAAGAGGCTATGTGGGGCTCATTCTGTATGTAGGAGGCTATTTAAGGGCTCATACTGTACATAGGGGGCTGCGTGAGGGCTAATACTGTGTATAGGCAGCTATGTGAGGCTCATACTGTATATAGGAGACTATGTGGGGATTCACACTGTATTTAGGAGGCTATGTGGGGGTTCATCCTGTATATAGAGGGCTATGTGAGGGCTCATTATGTATATTAGAGAGTATGTGTGGCACATACTGTAATAGTTGGCTATGTGGTGGCTCTTACTGTATATAGGAGGCTATGTGGGCATCATACTGTGTATAGGATGCTATGTGGGGGTTCATACTGTATATAAGGGACTATGTGGGGGCTCATACTGTATATAGGGGCTGTGTGACGGCACTTACTGTATATAGGAGGCTATGTGGGGCTCATAGTGTATACAGGTGTCTATGTGGGGGGTCATACTGTATTTAAGAGGCTATGTGGGGCACATAATGTATGTAGGGGTCTATGTGGGGACTCATACTGTATTTACAAGGCTATTTGGGGTTCATACTGTAATAGGGGGCTGTGTGAGTGCTCATATTGTATATGGGAGGCTATGTAGGGTCCATAATGTATATAGGGGTCTATATAGGGGTTCACACTGTATTTAGAAGGCTATGTGGGGGGTTTTACTGTATATAGGGGGCTGTGTGGGGGCTCATTCTGTATATAGGAGGCTATGTGGGGCTCATACTGTATGTAAGGGTCTGTATGAGGGCACATACTGTGTATAGGAGGCTATGTGGGGCTCATACTGTATATAGGGGCCAATGGGGGGGGCTTATACTGAATTTATAAGACTATGTGGAGGCTAACACTATATATAAAGGTCTGTGTGGGGGGCTCATGGTATATAGGGGGACTATTTAAGGGGTTCACAGTGTATACAGGGGGTTATGTGGAGGATCATACTGTATGTAGAGTGCTGTGTGTGGAGTTCATACTGTATGTAGGGGAGTGTCAGCATATTTCATTATGCTCAATATTTAGTGATACAATTAGTTTTAGCATAAAATAATAATTATACAGTTGTGGCCAAAAGTATTGACACCCCTGCAATTCTGTCAGATAATACTCAGTGTCTTCCTGAAAATTATTGCAATCACAAATTCTTTGGTATTATCTTCATTTAATTTGTCTTCAATGAAAAAACACAAACGAGAATGAAGCAAAAAGCAAAACATTGATCATTTCACACAAAACTCCAAAAATGGGCCAAACAAAAGTGTTGGCACCCTCATCCTAATACTTGGTTGCACAACCTTTAGCCAAAATAACTGTGATTAACTGCTTCTGGTAACCATCAATGAGTTTCTTACAATGCTCTGCTGGAATTTTAGACCATTCTTTTTTGGCAAACTGCTCCAGGTCCCTGATATTTGAAGGGTGCCTTCTCCAAACTGCCATTTTTAGATCTCTTCATCGGTGTTCTATGGGATTCAGGTCTGGACTCATTGCTGGCCACCTTAGATGTCTCCGGTGCTTTCTCTCAAACCATTTTCTAGTGCTTTTTGAAGTGTGTTTTGGGTCATTGTCCTGCTGGAAGACTCATGACCTCTGAGGGAGACCCAGCTTTCTCACACTGGGCCCTACATTATGCGGCTAAATTTGTTGGTAGACTTCAGACTTCATAATGCCATGCACACGGTCAAGCAGTCCAGTGCCAGAGGCAGCAAAGGAACCCCAAAACATCAGGGAACCTCCGCTATGTTTGACTATAGGGACTGTGTTCTTTTCTTTGAATGCCTCTTTTTTTCTCCTGTAAACTCTATGTTGATGCCTTTGCCCAAAAAGTTCTACTTTTGTCTCATCTGACCAGAGAACATTCTTCCAAAAGGTTTTAGGCTTTCTCAGGTAAGTTTTGGCAAACTCCAGCAAAGTCCAGCCTGGCTTTTTTATGTCTCGGGGTAAGAAGTGGGGTCTTCCTGGGTCTCCTACCATACAGTCCCTTTTCATTCAGACGCCGACGGATAGTACGGGTTGACATTGTTGTACCCTTGGACTGCAGGGCAGCTTGAACTTGTTTGGATGTTAGTCGAGGTTCGTTATCCACCATCCGCACAATCTTGAAATCTCTTGTCAATTTTTCTTTTCCGTCCACATCTAGGGAGGTTAGCCACAGTGCCATGGGCTTTAAACTTCTTGATGACACTGTGCACGGTAGACACAGGAACATTCAGGTCTTTGGAGATGAACTTGTAGCCTTGAGATTGCTCATGCTTCCTCACAATTTGGTTTCTCAAGTCCTCAGACAGTTCTTTGGTCTTTTTTCTTTTCTCCATGCTCAATGTGGTACACACAAGGACACAGGACAGAGGTTGAGTCAACTTTAATCCATATCAACTGGCTGCAAGTGTGATTTAGTTATTGCCAACACCTGTTAGGTGCCACAGGTAAGTTACAGGTGCTGTTAATTACACAAATTAGAGAAGCATCACATGATTTTTCTAACAGTGCCAATACTCCACCCCCTTTTTTGTGTTTGGTGTGGAATTATATCCAATTTGGCTTTAGGACAATAATTTTTGTGTTTATTTATTGAAGATAAATTAAATGAAGATAATAATACCAAAGAATTTGTGATTGCAATCATTTTCAGGAAGAAACTGATTATTATCTGACAGAATTGCAGGGGTGTCAATACTTTTGGCCACAACTGTAGTTAATATTGAGCAAACTAATTTTAGCCTACTGGTTCAGCCTCCACACCAGTCATTGTCTCTGATGTGGCTCCTCAGGAACATTAATTGCCCACCCTGCTCTAAATGACTGCATACTTCTGAATTCTCAAAATGCTAACTGCATGCTCTCTGGATTCTCTGGTTCTGGTAGTGAGAGTGGGAGATGACAAAACCGTAATTATTCGATTTACTTACATGCAGGGATGTTCTGACTAAGCATGAACTGCCTCGCTTAATGAAAATGAATTACTGAATCCAGACACATTTAATTGGAATGTTGCCAGAAGTATATAAACCTTGTACTCACATGACCGCCCGCTCTTGCCATTGGCATAGGAGAATCCTACAAGTCTGCAGTGCATGTGCTTTGAGAATTCAGAAGCCTGTAGTCACCTAGAGGGACTACAAACTTTCATCTCAAACCCAGCAAGTCCTTTAATTCTAACATTAAGCCCCATAGCCCAATACTAACAGCATGTAATAAACTCAATGTCAGGATTCAGCTTTGCTTGCTTTTTTCAGTAGTCTTCACATGATCACTCGATTTACATGCGATTTTCATACTTACAGGCTTATGACAGCTTTTCTTCCTGATCCTCTTTTCCAGAAGGGTGGTGACCGTGGCAGCCATTTTGAAGTTGGCCATTTTGGATCCAACTTTACTTTTTTCAATGGGAAGATGGTCATGTGACACATCAAACTTATTGAGAATTTCATAAGATAAACAATGGTGTGCTTGGTTTTAACATAATTTTATTCTTTCATGAGTTATTTACAAGTTTATGACCAGTTATGAAATGTGTTCAAAGTACTGCCCATTGTGTTGGATTGTCAATGCAACCCTCTTCTCCCACTCTTGACACACTGATGGCAACACTGCAGGAGAAATGCTAGCACAGGCTTCGAGTATCCATTGTTTCAGATGCTGCACATCTCGTATCTTCACAGCATAGACAATTACCTTCAGTTGAGTGATGAGGAAAACTTTTTTGTGAATGGTGAAGTTAACAAACAAAACCACCGCTATAGGTCTGACACTAACCCACAGTTATAATGGGTACTCGTGAGATCTGTGAAAAAGAAACAGTTGATGCACATACTAGAAACACAAACATATGAAGGGGCCTCAGATGGATTTGTTAAATACCACTTATGGTACCTTTACACGCCGCTACGGAAGGTTGGAAACAACCGGGTGTCGGAGACAAATGTATCTTGCACCGTCAAAACAACCCGAGGTAGCGGCGTGTAAACTAGGTTGTTCCCACCCGTCACTGTCGACACCTGTTTTAGAGCAGTGCTCTAAAACAGGTTGATTTCAACCCGATGGTAGCGGCGTCTAAATGAGGTACGGGAAGGTTTTTTTGTCACCTAGTTAACTCCCTGGGGCGTGACACAGCCTCCGGGATACCGCGCCCCATCAGTGATCATTGGTGGAAGCTCCTGTGTTACGATTGGTTGTCGCTGCATAGGGCGGCATATTTAAGGAGATGACCAGTCACATTACACAATTGCAATAGCATCTTGTATTAGCCAGCCTTCCTGCGCTGGCTGGCCAATCATGATGCTATTGCATTGTCCAATCATCATACTAGCATCTCGTAATCCACAACTGTGGCACGCCTATGTGTTGTCCCTGCTGCCCCAGGTCCTCCATATTACCTTCTGTAGCGGCGTGTAAATGAGGGACGGTGCTCTACAGAAGGTAACTTGAGGCACCCGGCGGTGCATCCAGAGATAGATTAAACCTTCTGTAGAGCACTTTGTAGCGGCGTGTAAAGGCGGTATCGGGTAACGTTTGCAACCGTTGGAACGTGCTCGTGCACGTGAGACACCCGGTTGTTTCTGACCTTCCATAGCGGCGTGTAAAGGTACCATTACAGCTAAAAAGTAATTCTTACTCATGAATTATTATGATATTACTAACAGCTTGATAATGTATATAGCATTGCATATGGGTACATGTTTCCAATATGAAAATATGAAAACACCAGCCATTTCTTTTAAGACTTGTTACCTCTGCTGATTTTATGCAGCAATCTGAGGTAAGCAGGTTAAAATGCATCGCCACAACTCATGGGCCACTGCTGCATGATTGCCCCATGGCCAAAATTTGCCAGCCAGCCCCTATTCTTGCCTCACTTTGTCTTTTCAGAGATAAATACATAAAAGGTAAACCATGTAATAAAATATGATTAGTAATTTATTGACATGACATAAAGATCATTTGGTGCTATTCTTTACAGTTTCACGAGCGGCCTTAATCAAGCTGTCAACACCAATGGTGTGGTAACACCTTTTACATGAGTGAAAAGGACCCTTATGACCCTCGAGTCTGCCCTCTCCTTCAAGCCACACATCCAAGCCCTTGCCATCTCCTGAAGACTCCAACTCGAAAATATTTCGTACATTCCTTGACTAAGAAACTACAAAAACACTCGTGCATGCTCTTATCATCTCCCATTTTGATTACTGCAACCTCTTGTTCTCTGGCTTCCCATCTAGCACTCTTGCACCTTTCCAATCTATGGTAAACTCTGTAAGCCCTCTCATGGGCAGAGTCCTCTCTCCTCCTGTTCCTGTCTGTGACTTACATTGTTCATGTATATTCTACTTGTCTGTCTATGCCCTTTTCACATGTAAAGTGAAATAAATGGCGCAATAATAATAATAATAATAATAATAATAATAATAGCTGCTTTAAGTAATGAAAGAAAATGTTTGAAAAGCACAGACGTTATTCTAGACACATATCTGGCTTCCGCCCCCACCACTCCACTGAAACTGCCCTGACCAAAATTACTAACGACTTTCTCACGGCCAAAGCAAACAGACAGTTCTCCGTTCTCCTTCTAGACCTGTCCTCTGCATTCGAGACTGTCGACCACTGTATCCTATTACAAATCTTCTCTTCCATTGGCATCAGTGACCTTGCCCTCTCCTGAATCTCTTCCTACCTTTCCAACCACACATTTAACATCTCCCACACAACCTCCTCGCCCCATCCCCTCTCTGTTGGGGTCCCTCAAGGCTCTGTCCTGGGGCTCCTCCTTTTTTCAATCTATACCCCCGGTCTGGGACAACTCATAAAGTCCTATGGCTTCCAGTATGCTGTATGCTGATGACACTCAGAACTATCAATCTGGCCCAGATGTCACCTCTCTCCTGTCCAGAATTCCAGAGTGTCTATCAGCCATATCCTCCTACTTCTCCTCTCGCTTCCTAAAACTCAATGTAGACAAAACCAAAGTCATCATCTTTCCTCCATCTCACACACCTTCCTTACCAGATCTATCTATCACAATAAATAACACCATACTTTGCCCTCTACCTGAAGTCCGCTGCCACAGAGTAACCTTTGACTCTGCACTGCACATCCAAGGCCTTGCCACCTCCTGCCGCCTCCAACTCAAAAATATTTCCAGAATTCGTCCCTTCCTCAACTCTCAACTTTCAATCTACTAAACTACTAGTCCATGCCCTCATAATCTCCCGTCTCGAGTACTGCAACCTCCTCATCTGTGGCCTCCCTGCTAACACTCTTGCACGTCTCCAATCTGTCCTTAACTCTGCTGCCCGACTAATCCACTTCTCTCCTCTGTAAATCCCTCTACTGGCTCCCAATTCACCAGCGTATCCAATTCAAACTACTAACATTGATTTACAAATCCATCCTCAATCTGTCCCCCCATATATCTCTGAACTAATTTCCGATATCATCCAACGCGTAATCTTCGATCCTCCCAAGACCTCCTTTTTTCCTCCACACTTGTACATTCATCATGTAACCGCCTGCAAGTCTTTGCCCGAGCATCCCCCATTCTCTGGAACTCTGCACCCCAAAACATCCGATTGTCCCCCACACTCGGAACCTTCAAGCGGTTCCTGAAAACCCGTCTCTTCAGAACAGCCTACAACCTGCACTGGACCATGTGCTCCACCACCACTGGGCCTGGCGCTCCACCACAATCGGACCCAGTGCTCCACCACCACCAGAGCAGACCCAACCTACTGTCTCTCTCGCCATTGCCATGTAGAATGTAAGCCCGCAAGGGCAGGGTCCTCACTTTGTATCGGTCTGTCACTGCTAGTTTGTTCATTGTATTTTTAACTTGCTTGTATGTAATCCCTTCTCATGTACACCACCATGGAATCAATGGTGCTCTATAAATAATAATAATAATTATAATGCCAATTGTTCTTCATACAGTAAGTATCACGTTATAGATTCAAACTTTAAGTACTGTATATAATACACATGGATATTCTCTTATTATGGTCTAGGAGGAAACTAGTGTTTTATACCGATTTTGCCCCTATCAGCTTGAATCCCTGAAAAATATAAGAGGGTGTTCTACTATACTTTAAAGAAGCCATTGCAATATTTCAGCACTGTATACTATTTTTCAGTGTTTGACAAGAACAACTATGGTACTCAGGTGCTTGGAACACATGAACCTTTTATGCTTTATCTGATGACAGAAAGTTCTTATCTCAAGCAGTAAAATACTGTTTTCTTATATTCATAAATTGCTTCATGTCTAAATTCTTTTCTGTCTGGACAGAATACTGTAGATTGTAAAACTCATAAAATCTTATTTGCTTTCTTATAGGCCTGCTAACTATTCACTATGTCTTTCCTTTTCAACTGGATTGCCAGTGGTTTCAGCAGCGTGCTTCAATTCTTAGGTGAGTTTGTGGGATGTCTGACAATACAGTGAAATCTGCTTGTGATAATCACCCAAAATTGCATTTAAAGGTGGTATTCTACAGGGATGATCCTCTTAAACACATATCCAGTATGCATAACTGAAGAACTGCCACAGAAATTCTGGTGTTCTCAAAAACATGGCCTTTTGGGGAGATATTACTACCGTATATACTCGTGTATAAGCCGACTCGTGTATAAGCCGACCCCCCTACTTTTGCCCCCAAAATCTGGGAAAACCTATTGACTCGTGTATAAGCCGAGGGTGGACCCCAGCACAGGTATACAGCCCCCAGCAGTGTGGTATACAGGCCCCCGCAGTGGTGTACAGGCCTCCCCAGTGGTAGTATACAGCCCCCAGAAGTGTGGTATAAAGCAGCCTCCCCAGTGGTACATACAGGCCCCAGCAGTGTTACAGCAGCCTCCCCAGTGGTATATACAGCAGCAGCCCCAGAGATATATACAGCAGCCCCAGTGGTAGTATACAGCAGCCCCAGAGATATATACAGCAGCCCCAGTGGTAGTATACAGCAGCCCCAGAGGTATATACAGCAGCCCCAGTGGTAGTATACAGAAGCCCCAGAGGTAGTATACAGCAGCCCCAATAGTAGTATACAGCAGCCTCAGTGGTATATACAGCAGCAGCCCCAGTAGTAGTATACAGAAGCCCCAGTGGTAGTATACAGCAGCCCCAGTAGTAGTATACAGCAGCCCCAGTAGTAGTATACAGCAGCCCCAGTAGTAGTATACAGCAGCCCCAGTAGTAGTATACAGCAGCCCCAGTAGTAGTATACAGAAGCCCCAGTGGTAGTATACAGCAGCCCCAGTAGTAGTAGTATACAGAAGCCCCAGTGGTAGTATACAGCAGCCCCAGGGGGTATATACACAGCAGCCCAGTAGTAGTATACAGAAGCCCCAGTAGTAGTATACAGAAGCCCCAGTAGTAGTATACAGCAGCCCCAGGGGGTATATACAGCAGCAGCCCCAGGGGGTATATACAGCAGCAGCCCTAGGGGGTATATACAGCAGCAGCTCCAGAGGTATACAGACCCCCCCCATAGGTAGTATACAGGGGCCCCAGCTGTATACAGCAGCCCCAGCTGTATACAGCCCCCCCGTGGTATCCAGGGCCCCAGCTGTATACAGCCCCCCCGTGGTAACCAGGGCCCCCCTTGCTGCACCTGTAAAGGAAGAAGTCAGTATACTTATCGCTGCTGCCGCCGCCGCCGCTCCGCTTCTCGGTCACCGCGCTGCTCCGGGTCTTCACGCTTCCTGTTCCTTCTCCGGCGCTCGAACAATGACGTCATTTCCTGAGCGCCGGAGAAGGAACAGGAAGCGTGAAGACCCGGAGCAGCGCGGTGACCGAGAAGCGGAGCGGCGACGGCGGCGGCGGCAGCAGCAGCGATAAGTATACTGACTTCTTCCTTTACAGGTGCAGCAAGGGGGGCCCTGGTTACCACGGGGGGGCTGTATATACGGGGGGCCCTGGTTACCACGGGGGGGCTGTATATACGGGGGGCCCTGGATACCACGGGGGGGGCTGTATGGAAAGGGGGCGCCATACTGTGAGGGATGGGGGGGCTGTATACCCCGTGCTGGGGGGCTGTAAGGCGATATGCACTGCTCCCCCCGCGGATGGGCGGGGGATGCAGTGCATATCATGAATAAGTTATGAGCGGCTCCACGTCACGAGCCGCTCATATTGCAGCCTTCCCCCCACCTCCTCCAGCCTCCTCCTGCCTCCTCCTGCTCCCGGACACAGCCCCCACGTATATGACTCGTGTATAAGCCGAGGGGGGGACTTTTCAGCCCAATTTTTGGGCTGAAAAAGTCGGCTTATACACGAGTATATACGGTATTTATTTTTTTATTTTAACCCCTTCACCCCCGGACTATTTTCTATTTTTCCCTCCTCTTCTGCCAAGAGCCATAACTTTTTTTAGTTTTCAATATAGACATGTGAGGGCTTGATTTTTGTGGGACGAGTTCTACTTTTGAATGACATAATTTATGTTATCGTAATGGGGAAAAATTCCAAGTGTGGTGAAATTGCAAAAAAACTGCATTTACAGGTATGTTTTTGAGTTTATTATTCACCATGTTCACTAAATGGTGAAACTGACATGTCAGTGTGATGCCTCAGGTCGGTACGAGTTTGTAGCTACCTAACATGTATACTTTTACTGTTATCTAGGTGGTGAAAAAAAATTCCAAAGTTTTTAAAGTAAAAGAAGTGCACCTTTAGAATTTTCCATGACCCGTAGCGTTCTCATTCTTCGGGATCTGGGGCTGTGTAATAGATTAGTTTTTGCATCTCGAGCTGACGTTTTTAATGATACTATTTTTGGGTAGATGCGCTACATTGATCACCCGTTATTGAAATATTGCGATATCCAAAAAAATATAATTATGATGTTTGAACTTTTTTCCAGTTTACAGATTTTATATTTTGATAGATGAGGCATTTCTGAATATGGCAATACCAAATATGTGTATTTTTTTAATAGTTTTAGTTTCAATAGGGCGAGTAATTTGAACTTTTATGTCTTTTTTTATGTTTTTTAAAACCTTTTTAAATTTTTCCTTTATTTTACACTGTTTCTTAGGGCACTTGTGTGATAGCTTCTGCTATGCAGAGAAATGCTTCAGCATTCTTCTGTACAAATGATAATTTTCTGCTGGTGACATCTTTCGGGCGTCACCGGCAGGAAGTGATTCTTGATAGCATTCAAGGTCATCAGATGACTCAGCACTGTCATGACAATGTATCGAGGCCCCTTGGTGATCACGAGGGTACCGATGCCAGAAGGGAACAATGTGATCTCTGCCACAGTGCTTTGGATCATGCTGTCAGTGATTGACACTGCAATCCAAAGGGTTAACAGTGACAATCGGATTACTAATCAGGACTGTTGCTACACATGTCAGTTGATCAGATCAGCTGACATGTGGGGAAGATGATGCGAGCTCAGCGCATGAACTTGTATCAAAGGGAGGGAAAATACCAAGGGCATGCATTTGAACCCTTTGCCATGAAGGGGTTATGTGGCGCTCCACTGGGTGGGCCGTACTGCACTCCTGCGATTAGTGAGCATTGTTCCTCTGTTCTCCAGGGCCGGGATGGTCCAGTTGAGCCAAACACACACACACACACAACCCGTTGGCCCCTGATATGGTGGGTGGACCCAAACGGAGGATCCAGGCTCCAAAAGGGGGACAGGGAAGTGTAGTCAAAAGAGAGTTGGAGAGGAGAGACCATTGAGAAAGGAATGGAGTGGAAGTCGGGAGTGTAGGGGCGGTGTGGTGCCGATTCCCATGGGTTGGAGCACGACCATGCTCGCCCCGGGTGGGAAAGACCGAGAGATGTGGAGGAAGAAGAGGCCCCTTGGGGTACGGGACGAGACATAGATCCCTGTACACCTGCATCTGTTGATACAGAGGGGCTGTTGGACGACACAGGGACTGGCCCTGAACAAGGCGTGGATGCTTCATGCCCGAACCGTTGAACCGGAGGCCCCAGGCTTCTAACGGGAGCTGTGGCCAAACACCTGACACAACTTGGAGAAGGCAGCTGAACTAGAGAGCAGTGCCCCGGGAGGGGGGTACAAATAAGCACTCGTGGCTGTCGGTAATTGAGCTCTGTGCTGCGGCGGCGTTAAGTAAGGAGCAGCAAGACAAGCTTTTAGTGCGAGGGGACCACTAGAGACGGAAACACCTAGTGAGAAGGAAAGGGGCGCCAACCGAGGCTCGAATGCGCTAACCTGGTTCTGGAGACAATACTGAACCAAAGGTTGGCAAGGGACGTACCCCACAGCCATATTGAAACCATCAAGTAAAAATTAATGAAACTCCAGCTTTGCTATGTGAGACATTCTTTAGCGGCGACCACCAGCTGCAGAGGCCGCATGAAACATCGGGGTACTGACGACCCAGTGAACATCTGGCAAGGTACGAACTGACTCCTCCATCCCACTGCCCTGGGGACCGCACTCCATCTGCGGGGAGCGGAACCATCCAAGCTGCCGGTCACCATCCCGAGAGGTTATGAAACAGCGGCGGCCACCCTGGCCGCATACCGCAGGTGACGTCACGAATAACCCTTTCCCTAGTCATAACCTGTCATCTACCCCAGTTTATTAAAATTACACTGCCAGGGTCACGGGACCGGGTCTCGGCCCCTGTCTGTCCCCGTGAAAAGAAGCGAGAAGTGAAGAAGAATAACTGCTGCCTGGTTCCCAAGTCTTCCCCGGCCCTGGAGTGGGCATGTCAGTTAAATACCGAATCGATGCAAAATCAACAAAGTCAGATAGTTGTGATCAAACATTTTGAACATAGAGTTAAGTAATGTTTATATTGTTCCTGATGTATGTTCATAATTGAATTGTACTGACAGAATTCCATTACTCACGGTGATCTATGTACAGTACACTGTGAGTGACAGCTTATGCACCCTATATGATGAAGAGTGTGCTGGGCTGTTGGTATTATAAAGGCTAGGTCTCACATAACGATATCGGTAACGATATCGTCCTATTTGTGACGTAGGAACGATATCCTTACCGATATCGTTGCGTGTAACTGATAGCAGCGATCAGGCCCCTGCTGTGAGGTCGCTGATCGTTGCACAGGGCTCCTGACCATTTTTTGGTCGTTGGCCCCCCCGCTGGTCACCACACATCGGTGTGTGTGACCGGCGGGGGCAGCGATCAGCGACCTGTCAGGATCCCCCGCCATGTCACAGCGCCGCACAGCAGCGCTGTAACATGACATCCAGGGTGACAAGCGGGGTTAGAGACCCGCTTGTTTACCATGGTTACCGGCACCCGCCCGCTTCCGAGTTGCGGGGAGCGAGCGGGTGCCGACCTCTCCTATCCTGTCCCTCACTATTCTCATCTCTCCCTGCTATTTCCCTGTTCCCTACTCTATCCCCTATCCTAAACCCTAATCCTATCCCTCTCCTTGTTCTAAATAAAGAAATCCCCCCCCCGAGGCTCACCGGCATCAGAGGCTCCCATACCGGCATCTCTGTAATGGAGATCTCAGGGGTAAAGGACCTGTGATGAGGTCACAGTCATGTGACCGGCCTATACTATACAGTATACAGTATAGGCGGGTCACATGACTGTGACCTCATCACAGGTCCTTTACCCCTGAGATCATGCCGGTATGGGAGCCTCTGATGCCGGTGAGCCTCGGGGGGGGGGGGATTTCTTTATTTAGAACAAGGAGAGGGATAGGATTAGGGTTTAGGATAGGGGATAGAGTAGGGAACAGGGAAATAGCAGGGAGAGATGAGAATAGTGAGGGACAGGATAGGAGAGGTCGGCACCCGCTCGCTCCCCGCAACTCGGAAGCGGGCGGGTGCCGGTAACCATGGTAAACAAGCGGGTCTCTAAGTGCAGGAGAGACCCGCTGTTACCATGGTTACCAGCGTCCGTCCGCTCCCAGGATGCAGGGAACGAGCGGACGCTGGGTACCAACGATCTGGCTGCCCAGAGGTCGCTGGTGAAGTCTGTCAGTGTGACAGCTCACCAGCGACCTGATAACGATGTGTCAACGATGCATCAACGATGCTGATCGTTGTCGGCATCGCTGACACATCGTTATGTGAGACCGGGGCTTAAGTGACAGCCCAGCTGCCCTATCTGTCTGAGCCTGTGGGGTTTACTCTAGATGTCAACCAATCAGGATGATTATATGGCTATTTAGCTGCCTTGCAGTTATCAGAAGACTGCCAGTTGTAGTTTTGCTCAGTGGTATGCTTGCTCCGTGTTCTGATATTCTGATCATTGTTGCCTGACCTTGGATTTACCTTTTGTCTACTGACCTGGAGAAATCCTTTTGCCTTGACACACTCTGACCTTAGTTATCTGACCCCAGACTTTGTTCTCTTATCCCTTTTTCTTTGATGTACTTTCCTGACTTTTGACCTCAGACTCTTTGACTTCCCTGCTTCATGGCTTGTTTGTGAAAAGTGACTCAGCATGTGCTTTAACAAACTTTGCATAAAGCAATAGAACAGTCAAACATTAGAACCTTTGTATTGTATCTTACCAGAGACATTTGATTCCTTACCTATTACATCAATCTTTCTCCTCTATCCTTACACAGTTCTAAGAAGAAAATATGAAAAGGTTAGGGCTCTCAAAATATGGCAAAAAAACTAAGTGATTTACTTGTGTAAATTAGGAAACCATAAAAAAAGTTACAAATTGGGTATCACTGTAATCGTATTGACTCAAGTTAAAAAATGCAAAAAAAAAAAAAAACAATGCCAAAAGTGCTTTTTTGTTATTCCTCCTACAAAAAAAGGGAACAAAGAAACCCTGACACAATTCTGTCTGCAAAAAAGTCAGCATCTCAAGTATACTTAACCCTTTCCCCATTACCAATTTCCAACTTCCGATCTTCCAAAATCCATAACTTTTTTATTTACTCATCAGTAACGCCATAGGGGGTGTTTCATTTTTACAAGATTATTTGTACTTTTGTGTAATGCCATCCATGTTATTATGTGATGTACAAGAAAAAGGGAAACAAATTTCAAGGTAGGTGAAATTTCAAAGAAGCACAATTCTACAATTGTTTAATGGGTTCATTATATGACAAGAATAAAAGAACTGGTAGTTTGATTTTGATAGATCAGTTCCATTACAGTGATACCAAACAGAATTTATTTTTGTTTAATTTTATTTACAAATCAATAGTAATGGCCACTTTACACGCGGCAACAGGAAGATAGAAAACGGCAGGTGTCGGAGACAATTGTACCTTTTACCTTCAAAACACCTTGCAGATACCTGAATTACACGCAGCCACTCCAAGGTGTTTTGAAGGTAAAAGTTACAATTGTCCCCGACACCTGCCGTTTTCTATCTTCCTGTTGCCGCGTGTAAAGTGGCCATAAAGTATTTTAGTGCATAGCTAAAATCATGGTTGGATTTAATTAGAGTACAGTCAGTACAGTAGAGCCCCAGCTGTCATGATCACTCATATATGCCCAGCGATCACATTGAGTGGGTTCTATGGACAGTTAGAGCTTGCGCACCCTTGGGGCTGTGCACTGCAAATGTTGCTGTCACAGATTGACAGTAGCATTTAATAAGTTAACAGCTGTGGGTGGAACGCAGCTACATTCATGTTATTAGAGGCAAATGATGGCTGAATAATACTGCCTTCATCTGCCGGGAAAGAAGCGTGCTCAGCTCCTGAGCCTCACATCAAAGAATGGAACCTGACCTATGAAGAACCAGTATGTGATATGTTGGGTTAGGTTTGTCACAAAAAACAAGAATTCATATAACTGTGTTGGCAGAAAATGTTAAACATATGACTAAAAAAATATGTCAACACAAAAATAAAAATTTTCAGATGGTTTATTTATTGTGGAAAAGTAATTAAACGTAACTACATCTACATACGTTTGGTATTATCTCCTTCGTACTGACCTACAGAATAAAGTACTATTTTAGCAGTTTTTCCATTTCTTCCAATATATAATTAATGAATAGTCAGGGTTAGGTGGTTTGTAACCTAAAATGGTGTCATTGGTGTCAACTACATTGGTGAAAAAATAAAACAATATTATTATTTTGGGTCAACAAATGCATTATTGAAAACATAAAAAATGATGTGTAATATGGTTCTCAAGGGGTTAAACCTACATAGCTATATTAAAGGCCAAATCCAAACAGAATAAAGAAAGAGTGCGTTATTAAGGTTATTTTCGAGATGTTCAGAAAAGTGCTCGCCAGGCTAAAACGTGGCTGATGGGCTCAGTAGATGACAATTGATGGAGTAGTCCTCATAATTCCATAAGTGGCATCTCATCTGGTCCTTTTGCTCAGTTATTGGAAGCAAAGCTCCTCTGTTGTATCTAAATGATAATTCAAGCAATGAGCTCATCCCATTTATAGCTGGATAAAATGTTAATTTTCTAATTTATTTCCTCACCAACTTCCAGAAGCCATAACTTTTACATTTTTTTCCTTGCCATTGCAAAACAGCTTTATTTGCTGGGTGGGCTGTGGATTTGAATGATGCCATTTACTTTACCACATATTATAGTGATAGATAGGAAAAAAAATTGATTGCGGTGAAATAGTCAATAGATTAATTATTCTTAATGATAATTTTGGTTTTCCTTAGGCACCATGATAGCACTTGAATTATATTGCTTTCTGGTGGTTAAAATGATTTATGGTCAAACCTGAACTTACCACATTTAGGTTACAAGGTGAGGACAGATTTCTTATCTTCGGGCTCTTTCTTTCCACAGCCTTAAAAAAAAAATCTTATTACCTAGTATTAATCAAAAATTGCTCAAAGCTGCCACTTTGACTTTTAAGGTGCTTGCAGAGTGGTCTCTTTCTAGTCCTAACTGTAGGAAATCCAAAAGTTGTGAAAAAGTTGGGTAGGATGAACATGGTGGACGATGACCACAGTACTCAGAAAATGTATTCCAAATCATTTGTTAGCTAGCTAGGGTGATTCTTTTGCACCTGGATTATAGTGTCCTATAGTGACTTCATTGGCCAGACTACTACGGTAAATGGAGATTTTTGAGCAATTGGACTTTGTAGGAGAAGGTCGTTTCTTAGGGGAGGAAAAAAACTGACATTTTTTCAATAATTTTCTCAACAGGTGAAACCAATGATTTTTTTCAAGGTACACAGAATTAGACTAAAATGTGGGAAGGCATAGACCAACTTGGACATCCAGATTTTGCCTAAAGCACCTATTGCTTAAGGTCTCTTCCTGGTGTTGGGAGAAACGAAATTTGATTTTTCTTCTGTCATTTCTGGTAGCCCACAGGTTTATTTCCAATGATCTCTATATTTTTGTAATGAGGGGAGAATACCTCTCGATTTAAGAGCTCTTCTCCCGGGCGCAGACATTTGCGACTTAGGAAAGCTGCCACCTTTTTGTTTTTGCTCTTAGATGACTAGACTCTTTGCTGTGCTCAATAAATTTTGCATTCGGCAGTCTTTGAAGTTTTTTGATCCTTGATCCATGATCCTCTCTGATGTTTAAAAACTGCCTTTGTATTTTCTTACTAAACCCTAGCATGGACTCTTGATTATCCTCTGATCTTTTCAAGACTTCCCAGATTGGTCTTAATCTCTTGTATTTTCACAAATGGCCCTGTAAGGACATATTCCAATAATCTTGGAGAAAAAATCACCACTTGTGCACCCCAGTCCCAGGTGCTTGCATTAATGATAACTGGAAAAACAAATTCTGGGTTCCACTGAATTCACTTTTTTAAACTATGAGAATGTATCCACCAACTCAGTGATCTCTTGACATATAGCCACTTTTTACCCAAGGACAAGTGCGACTGGTTCCAAACATTTAGTATTTGAGCTTGCAGAGTCTTGGAGATGCATTGGGCTCAGGCCACTGCTGGAATACAAATCTGCCATCAATCCTTTGGACATACTTGCTTCTCTACTAAAATGGTCCTGATTTTGTAAAGAAAGAACATATCTTCTTTTTTCATTTGGAAAATAGGAAGATTGTTCTCTTGAATCTAACAAGACTCCCAGAAATATTTTTTGGAGGCAAAAGGTCTGATTTTTTTAGGTTTATATCCAGGCTAGATATTGAAGGATGGAAATAATGTTCTAGATATTTTTATGTAAGAGAGTGGAGTAATTTAGATTGATGAGAAAATTATTCAGATACGAGATAATGTTTATATTTTGAAGTCTTAGATATGATACAACTTCTACTCTAAGTTTTATGAAAAGTCCAGGAGCTGATGCTAGCCCAAATGGGAAAGCAACACCCTGGGTAACTTCTCTGTCTTCCATATGAGTCGGTCGACAGGGTAGGGGGGAACTCGGATACCGGGACAGGTTGTTACTTCAGTGGGGATCACGGCTGGTCGGTCCCCGATTCCGTGCCCTGGACCCTCAATGGCAAGTGGGGGTTATGATGATGGGGGGGGGGGAATTTTAACGTGACGCCACCTGTGGTACCTGGTAATAGGGTTACCAGCGCTAGGGTGGAGCTTTACCTCAGGGAAGTGGGGTGGATGAGGGGAGTAGTAGTCCTCATCTCTGTGATGCTGTAGAGGCCCTCCGGGCAACGGATGAAAGGAGACTTGACATCAGATCAGCTCAAACAGTTCTTTACTTGCGCCAGATAAAATCAGTACACGGTACAGTCTGGGTTAACCGGGGGCCATAGCTGCGAATTTTGGAGGCTTTTCCAGAGTCTGTCAGAGGTGTCCTTAAAATGGCTCTCCTGGTCCTTTTCCTTCTATGCCCTGATGGCCTTCTGTACTCTCACTTGTGAGTCTAGTCTCTAGTCCTCGGGGTCTGTTGCCTAAAGTCTCTCTACATCTCAGCGTCATGAACCAAGCTGCAGGACTGATGTTGGACTCCTTGATGGGTGCTGTGGCTCCCTTATGTAGGTCCCACAGCCTGCCGGTCTCCAGTTAGGGATAGACCGTAACTAACCGCCTCGGTTCCGGTGTACCGGTGATGACCTGGGTCTACAGCTGGCTCTGACCAGTCCTGGAGTGGCCCCCTTCTCTGTCTGGGTCATCCCTCTCCTATGAGGTGCCCTCCTGTAATGGTCGCAGGGTCCCCTGCGTCCATCTTCCTTGCTGTCCTACACTGTCTGATTGACTAGTCTTCTAACTCAGTAGGACGATGTGTCACACAATCCGCACTGCTGCCAGAAAGAAAACACCAGAAGACCGGAGTATTTGGAAAGGCTGTAGCTTTATTCCTCCTATCCTATGCGTTTCAGAGCTATACCCAGCTCCTTCCTCAGGGACAATTACTAGTATCTCTCACAATCAGCCTTTGATTGTCCCTGAGGAAGGAGCTGGGTATAGCTCTGAAACGTGTATGATTGGAGGAATAAAGCTTCTGGTGTTTTCTTTCTGGCAGCAGTGTGGATCGTGTGACACATTGTCCAACTGAGTATTACTTGCACCGCGGTGACCCGTGGATGTGTGGATCCTGCAGCAGCTGACCCCTCGCGCTCATACTTGGTTGTGGGTACACACAACCGGATCAGGTGAGCAGATTCTGACATTTCTACACCACTCTTTGCATATAAAGATAAGACCGTATTGCGCATTATCTCGCATTTCTAAATAGTCTTCTAACTGTCACTCCTCGTCTCCCGCTCATCTAGGCTCCACCCCCTGGGACCTACTGAATATACGGTCCCCTGTACTAAGGTGGCCTATTTTATAGATGTTGGGGTGCAGACTCTGTAGGGTCCTCCATATCCACAGCTACGGAGGTACTACACCTTCTGTTTGGGGTGCAGTACCTCCCTGTGGCGCTTCGCCACAGGGGCGCCACACATAATTGCAAATTTTGCAAATTTTCATTGTAGGTTAATTGTCAAGTGGATACTTCATAACAATGTTTTCTTGGTCATAGCTTTATCAGATTTTTGACTCCTATTTCCTTCAGCTCTCGCTCAAAATTTTTAGAGGGCCACCAAGCTGCCTTTCTGCAAATTTTAAGAGAGTAATTGGTTGCTCTCTCTCCACTTTTTTAGAGGGTCATTAGGCCACCCTTGATCCAAATTTTAAGAAAGTAAACAAGTGGCCCCCAATTACACTTTTTAGAGGGTCATCAGGCCACCTTTGCTGTAAATTTAAAGAGGATAACTGGGTGCCCTCTGCTCGACATTTCTATAGGGTCATTATGCGACCCTCACTTTTACTAATTTTACATTTCTTTTACAAATATATATATATATATAGTGAGGTAGCGCACCCTGGGGACACGCTTGGCAGCACAAAACCATATACAAAATAGTCTCTTCTATTAAATAAGTCCAGCTGGTTTATTTAGAGACAGCATAAACCGCATGGTGTAAATTATATATGCGCTGACCTTTGGCATTGTAAACAATATCGTTCATCTCAATAGCGGGGTGCACCCGCACGGTATTCAGATACCTCCGCTGTTGCAGTAACGCAGTGGAGGTATTACACTGTTCAGTCACTGACCACAGTCAGTATACAACTTCCTGTCTCTGACGTTACCTTTTACAGGTGAATGGCTGCTCCATGTACTGTCTCCTACCAGTCCAGATATCAGAGACAGCTGCCTCACTGGGATCACCAACCAGGATCTGTTATAAACTTCCCAGCCTCAGAGCACACTGCAGCCACAACATGTGCGCAGCAGCAGGCTTTTCCATCTCCAGGACCTGAGCTGACATCACAGACCATGTGATCATGAAGGAGTAACACTATATCAGATGTGACACACCCATGGAGAGGAACTATGAAGGTCCGTGCCGCCTACCATTTCCTGACCATTCCTTACACCTTACAGGTCTGTGGAACAATAAGTGTGAGCAAGACATGCTGGATTTATATCGCAGCAGACTTCTGTCTGTGCGATACACACTGGCTATATACATTCCCAGTATACCTCACTGGCTATATACAGTCCCGGTATACGGTATACCTTCACAAATATATATATATAACTTATTATATATATATAATATATATATCATAAATATAAAATATATATATACCCATGGGTATAAATATTTTCAGTCCTCTCACTTAGTCATATAGCCTTTCTCAGTCTAGGAGTCCCACTCCTTAAAAATGGGAAGAAATGGTTTCTTAGGGTCTCCTCTACATGTGTTCCAGAGTGTATTGCAATCCCTGCTTCTAATTGCACTTAGTGCATAGGCTTTATGAGTCTGGAAGTTCTACTATATAACATTGTTAACACAATGTGTATGAGGTCCTCCTTTATGTCTAATACAGGGTGTATCAGAGTCCCTCTTCCCTCCAACTTTTGGCAGTTCTTGCATTGTCCCCATTGGCTTTGAGAGTCCCTCCTTCATAAATTAAACAGGATGTGTCTGACCATGTCGCACACATTGATTCCTTACATAAGGTAGTAATATATTAACATTCCATTTACCAGTTATTACCGGTAGGTGCAGTTTTATTTCTCTACTATCTCATCCACTTTAGATTACTATAATAGGGAAATGCAAAGAGAGCTAGCCCATCTATTAAGAGGTGGATTTATTTTAATGTTTTTTAAATTGTATTAGTTATTTTACCGGAAAAATGTTTCCTGAAAAATAAATTCTGTAAAATTCATATTATCTTTGGTTTTGTAAGTTTTATTTTCAGTCTGTAAAAGTGGAGTAAGGGCCCTTTCACATCAGCGTTTTTTGAAATTTTTGCAAAACCGCACTTGCCGCACCTGCCGCAAGTACGCCTATACTTTGCATGGAGTTTACGGCAACCGTGCCGCAAGTGCAGCCGGTATGCGGTAATCAAAAAACGCTGATGTGAAAGGGCCTTAAGGCATTAAATCCTGCCTATATGCCTAATCCAAAACTATTCCTCCTCCAACAGCCATCCCTACACTGAATGCAGGTAACAGTGGTTTTGCTAGAATAAAGGACAGTTTTTAGCCGTCAAAAGGACCTTTGTTTTAAGAATGCAACAGCAGTATATTTAATGAAGGACTGTAAGGTAATCAACCCTATCTAAATGACTACTCTAAGCTCTCCTTTCTCTCTCATCACTAATATTTTGCACATCAATATGTAATTAAATCCTTTTTAGTATTATACGGTATATTGCTATTTTTCTTCTTTGTATGTTATTTACTTCAATAGTGACTGAACCAGTTCAATAAAATGTTCTGTCATATATAATGCACTGTGTACACCTTATCTACACATGTGGTCAAAATTGTTGGTTCTCCTCATTTAATGAAATAAAAACCCACAATGGTCACAGAAATAACTTGAATCTGACAAAAGTAATACAAAATCTATGTAAATGAACAAATGAAATTCAGACATTGCTTTTTAACCCTGCTTCCACAGATTTTTTTTTTATTAAACTCATGAGATAGTGGGACCTGGACAGAAAGGATGGTTCCTTAACTTAATATTTTGTTGCACTACCTTATGAGGCAATCATTGCCATCAAACGATTCCTGTAACTGTCAATGAGACTTCTCCTCCTCTCGACAGGTATATTAGCGACTCCTCAAGAGCAAACTGCTCCAGTTGTCCCGTGTTTGCAGGTTGCCTTTTCCAGATGACATGTTTCAGCTCTTTCCAAAGATACTCTATAGGATTTAGGTCAAGGTTCATAGAAGGCCACTTCAGAATAGTCCAATGTTTTCCTCTTAGCCTTTCTCGGGGGTATTTAGCTGTGTGTTTTGGGTCATTATCCTGTTGCAAGACCCATGGCCTTCGACTGAGACCAAGCTTTCTAACACTGGGCAGCACAGTTCACTCTATAATCCCTTGATAGTCCTGAGATTTCATTGTACCCTGTGCCAGATGCAGTAAAGCAGCCCCAGGACATAATAGCGCCTCCTACACGTTTCACAGTAGGGACAGTGTTCTTTTCTTGATATGCTTCATTTTTCCATCTGTGAACATAGAGCTGTTGTGCCTTGCCAAAAAGCTCCATTTTTGTCTCATCTGTCCATATCACATTCTCCCAGAAGCTTTGTGGCTTGTCAACATGTAGTCTAGCAAATTCCCGTCTGGCTTTTTTATGATTTTTTTTCAGCAATGTTGTTCTGCTTGGTCGTCTCCCATAAAGTCCACTTTGGCTCAAACAACGACGGATGGGGCAATCTGACACTGATGTTTCTTGAGCTTGAAGTTCACTTTTAATATCTTTGGTAGTTTTCTTGGGCTCTTTTGTTACCATTTATATTATCCGTCTCTTTGATTTGTCATCAATTTTCCTGCTATGGCCATATCCAGGGTGGTTGGCTACAGTCCCATGGATCTTAAATTTCTGAACAATATGTGCAACTGTACTCACAGGAACATCTAGCTGCTTGAAGATGGTTTTATAACCTTTACCTTTAACATGCTTGTCTATACTTTTCTTTCTAATCTCCTGAGACAACTCTTTCCTTCACTTCCTCTGGTCCATGTTGAGTGTGGCACACACCATGTCACCAAATAGCACAGTGAGTATCTGTAGCACTATAAACAGGCCCATTGACTGATTGTAGACCCCTGTGATGCTAATTAGTGGACACACCTTGATTTAACATGTCCCTTTTGTCACATTCTTTTCAGGGGTACCATCATTTCTGTCCAGGTCTATTTCATGAGTTTAATTTTTAAAGCAATTATGTGGAAGAGTTGAAAAGCAATGTCTGACTTTCATTTGTTCATTTTCATAGATTTTTTTAAATTTATTATTAGTTTTGTCGGATTCAAGTTATTTCTGTGACCATTGTGGGTTTTTATTTCATTAAACGAGGGGTACCAACAATTTTGATCACATGCGTACAGTATATGTATGATTTGCACATTGATACGGTTTGTGGTATTGTACACTGTTACTCTCCTTCCATGTACAGTATATGGCCTAATAGTAGAATGAATTTGTTCAATAAGATGACATGTTGCCAGGCGAAAGATGTGGATACTGACGGGATCTTGGTTGCACGTCCACATATGTGTCACTCTAGGTCAGTGCTGGCTTGATTGGCCATTAGCTCCTTTTAAATGCCAAAACCAGGAGTGGGTACAAAATACAGAAGTGGTGCACATGTTACTAATATACTCTGATGGTTCCACTCCTTATTTTGGCTTACAAATACTGAGATAAAATATAGACCTAATACTGGTCTTATTGTTCCCACTTACTTAATTGTTGCTATATACTTATTTATCCTTTCTATTTTGAATAAGCTTTTTTTAAATTGATAATATGCTAATAATTGCACCAAACTGAAATACCAAATGCTATGTTGGGCTATAAACAATAATCTAATACAGATCTTTGTAATAGATTGTGAGTAGTGATGAGCGAGTGTAATCGTTACTATTCGCACGAATAGTACGGTATTCGCGATACTCGTTACTCGGCGAGTATCACTGGTGCTCGTGATTGATGTGTCGATCATTATCGATCTGACACATATTGACATTATTGACACCTCCCTTCAGTAAACAATGGGAGCTGGCACCTCAGTGAGAGCAGATTGAATGTTAGGGTCTCTGTGGGGGGCACAGCAAAGTGTTTTATGCTGTGAAAATTTGAAAAAGCCCACCCTCCCACTGTGTCGTGGAAAGACTCGTTTTATAGCCGAAAGTGCGTGGGCGGAGCCTATCACTCATTGACTTACATTGTACTCGCTGTTCGGACGAGTACGCGAGTATTACAAACTACTCGTTATGAGTATAGCGAGTGCAAATATTACGGCACTCGCTCATCACTAACTGTGAGATCATTAAATTATTACTACATGTAATATTTAATTATTTCTCCACATGAACTAACAGTGAACTGTAAATACAGCATATAGTAGCTGAAATAAATGTGCTTTTAATTCTGCAGGTCTCTACAAGAAAAATGGGAAATTAGTTTTTTTAGGGTTGGATAATGCCGGCAAAACTACATTATTACAGATGCTTAAAGCTGGAAAAATGGGCCAGTATGTTCCTACTCTACATCCAAGTGAGTAATTTATAAATTTTATATCCTATAAGTATAGGTTCAAATGAAAACTATGACATATAAGCTAAATTCACTGTAAATCACTATAAGGACATATCCACAAATAGTGCTTTTGCTAATGCATTTCATGCTTTTTTAGGATAGAAAAGGATTAGTAAAATGAATAAGATAACTAAAATTTCATTCACACGTTGCATTATTTTCAATTTGGTCAACATTTTAATGTATTTTTTACCATTCAGGTCAATGAGGTGGAGCAGCAAAAAGAAAAAACATTAAAAAACAGAAAAATGCATAAAAAAAGCAATGCAGAATTGCCACTGCATTTTTCTAGAAATAGTTTTTTTGTGCGGAAAGGCTTTGCAAAGGCATTGAATGAGAAAACCTCCTTAGAGCCACGTCACACACACAGATATTTGTGCAGATATTGTTTGCAGATCTCTGGTTGCAGTGAAATCATGGACACATTGTTCCATTTATACACAGGTGGCGTCACTTTGCAATTCCCCCATTATCATCACCCCCACCCGCCATTGAGGGTCCAGGGCATGGAACCGGGAACCGACCAGCCGTGATCCCCACTGCAGTAACCACGTGTCTTGGTATCCGAGTACCCCCTACTCTGTCGACCGACTCACATCACAAAAATGGAGACATTATTACAAGAAGGGGCCAAGATAGGTTCCAGGAGGGAGGCAGGATGGGGAGCATATCTACAAAGTAGAGGCCAGGATGGACACTATTACAGGATGTGGGACATTATTCATGTAATGGGGGGAGATTATTACAGAACGTGGGACATTATCACAGGATGTTGGCCAGGATTGGGAACATTCTTATTAGATGACTCTAGGACATGGGACATTATTTCAGGATTGGGGACTTTACTACAGGAGAGTATAAAGTTTTAGCCCTGGCACACATCGCATGAAAAAAGAAAGAGGAAAATGGTAGTTGCTTTTCAGGTTTTTAATTTTCAGTGTAAAGTGTGTAGTTTCCAAAAAAAACATGTTTTGGCTCAGGCACGAGCCTTTGTCAGGAAGACAATCTATATACAGACTCATATAAAGCAGAGTATTCCACATAGTTCTTCAATAACAGTATTATAACATAGCAATAAAACAGGGTAATAGTTTAGAGCCACCACCTGCTACCTTCCAATAGGCACATATTATATCCTAGAATCTGTTTCCAAACATAACGAAGGGGCTGTGATTACTACAGCACCAAGTAAGTGTATATAACAACTCCTTTAATACTGTCCCCTCTTCACAGATATGCATATTGACAGGGCCGGCCTTATGTTGAATGGTGCCCTGTGCGAATTTGCCTTATGGCGCCCCCACGCCATTACTTACTCAGAACACATGAGCATACATGTTTGTACATGATCTATTCATGGTCTTCAAGGAGAGCAGGGAGGGGCGTTGCTATGCTAGGGTCAGAAAAAATCAGGGACCCAAGACCTATATCCTCTCCCACCTGTCATTACCAACCCTCCCATATATAGAGGTGTTACCTGTCATCTTACAGGAGGAGGAGGTGAGCTGTGATATCACCTATTGTGAATGGTGGATCCTGTGTTATCTACTGTATATAGAGGTGTTATCAGTCATTGTACAGGAGGAGGTGAGCTGTGATATCACCTATTGTGAATGGTGGATCCTGTGTTATCTACTGTATATAGAGGTGTTATCAGTCATTGTACAGGAGGAGGTGAGCTGTGACATCACCTATTGTGAATGGTGGATCCTGTGTTATCTACTGTATATAGAGGTGTTACCTGTCATCTTACAGGAGGAGGAGGTGAGCTGTGATATCACCTATTGTGAATGGTGGATCCTGTGTTATCTACTGTATACAGAGGTGTTATCAGTCATGGTACAGGAGGAGGTGAGTTGTGACATCACCTATTGTGAATGGTGGATCCTGTGTTATCTACTGTATATAGAGGTGTTACCTGTCATCTTACAGGAGGAGGAGGTGAGCTGTGATATCACCTATTGTGAATGGTGGATCCTGTGTTATCTACTGTATATAGAGGTGTTATCAGTCATTGTACAGGAGGAGGTCAGCAGTGATATCACCTATTGTGAATGGTGGATCCTGTGTTATCTACTGTATACAGAGGTGTTATCAGTCATTGTACAGGAGGAGGAGGTGAGCTGTGATATCACCTATTGTGAATGGTGGATCCTGTGTTATCTACTGTATACAGAGGTGTTATCAGTCATTGTACAGGAGGAGGTGAGCTGTGATATCACCTATTGTGAATGGTGGATCCTGTGTTATCTACTGTATATAGAGGAGTTATCAGTCATTGTACAGGAGGAGGTGAGCTGTGATATCATCTATTGTGAATGGTGGATCCTGTGTTATCTACTGTATATAGAGGTGTTATCAGTCATTGCACAGGAGGAGGTGAGCTGTGATATCAACTATTGTGAATGGTGGATCCTGTGTTATCTACTGTATATAGAGGTGTTATCAGTCATTGTACAGGAGGAGGTCAGCAGTGATATCACTTTATGTGAATGGTGGATCCTGTGTTATCTACTGTATACAGAGGTGTTATCAGTCATTGTACAGGAGGAGGAGGTGAGCTGTGATATCACCTATTGTGAATGGTGGATCCTGTGTTATCTACTGTATATAGAGGTGTTATCAGTCATTGTACAGGAGGAGGTGAGCTGTGATATCACCTATTGTGAATGGTGGATCCTGTGTTATCTACTGTATATAGAGGTGTTATCAGTCATTGTACAGGAGGAGGTGAGCTGTGATATCACCTATTGTGAATGGTGGATCCTGTGTTATCTACTGTATACAGAGGTGTTATCAGTCATTGTACAGGAGGAGGTGAGCTGTGATATCACCTATTGTGAATGGTGGATCCTGTGTTATCTACTGTATATAGAGGTGTTATCAGTCATTGTACAGGAGGAGGTGAGCTGTGATATCACCTATTGTGAATGGTGGATCCTGTGTTATCTACTGTATATAGAGGTGTTATCAGTCATTGTACAGGAGGAGGTCAGCAGTGATATCACCTATTGTGAATGGTGGATCCTGTGTTATCTACTGTATACAGAGGTGTTATCAGTCATTGTACAGGAGGAGGAGGTGAGCTGTGATATCACCTATTGTGAATGGTGAATCCTGTGTTATCTACTGTATATAGAGGTGTTATCAGTCATTGTACAGGAGGAGGTGAGCTGTGATATCACCTATTGTGAATGGTGGATCCTGTGTTATCTACTGTATATAGAGGTGTTATCAGTCATTGTACAGGAGGAGGAGGTGAGCTGTGATATCATCTATTGTGAATGGTGGATCCTGTGTTATCTACTGTATATAGAGGTGTTATCAGTCATTGTACAGGAGGAGGAGGTGAGCTGTGATATCATCTATTGTGAATGGTGGATCCTGTGTTATCTACTGTATATAGAGGTGTTATCAGTCATTGTACAGGAGGAGGAGGTGAGCTGTGACATCATCTATTGTGAATGGTGGATCCTGTTTTATCTGCTGTATATAGAGGTGTTGACTCTTAAATAATGCAGCATTTCAAATAAGAACATACTCCAAAAGCTTCTGGGGACCGAGACAGATAGGAGAGTAGCAAGAAAGGCTAGTCCCTGGTGAATTCACCCCATTTGCGTGTATACGGAAAGACCGGTCACTCAAGGCAGTCAGCAGGGAGAAGCTTTCAGGGAACAGACTTTCTGACTAGTCTCCAGCAAGATTTGATCCCTGACAGAACCCCCCCCCCCATAGTATTCCACATAGTATATTGCACCCCCAAATTCCTCCATATATTATGCACCCCAATAGACCTCCATATAATATAATGCACCCCCATAGTCCTCAATATAGAATAATGCACCACCACAGTCCTACATATAGTATACTAGATGGCGGCCCGATTCTAAAGAATCGGGTAGTCTAGAATCCATATATAGTTTATTTACTAATAGTTAGGGGAGTGCGGTGAAATGAATTGTGTGTATACAGGTGGCTCAGTGGGTAGCAGAGTATACGGTTGTTCAGTGGTTAGCACTACGCGGTGGCTCAGTGGTTAGCACTGCGCGGTGGCTCAGTGGTTAGCACTGTGCGGTGGCTCAGTGGTTAGCACTGCGCGGTGGCTCAGTGGTTAGCACTGGGTGGTGGCTCAGTGGTTAGCACTGCGCGGTGGCTGAGTGGTTAGCAGTGAGTGCGGTGGCTCAGTGGTTAGCAGTGAGTGCGTGGGCAGAGTGGTCAGCGCAGCGCCGTGGGCAGAGTGGTCAGCACAGCGCCATGGGCAGAGTGGTCAGCACAGCGCCGTGGGCAGAGTGGGCAGCGCAGTGCCGTGGGCAGGGTGGTCAGCACAGCGCCGTGGGCATGGTGGTCAGCAGTGGGGGGGACGGACACAGACACACACACACAGACACACACTCCGATATATTTACCACCGTCCCTGCTTCTTCCCTGCCACCTGAGTCTTCCTGAGTCCTCTGTTCTGCCGACATGTCGCCGCACCCAGGACTGGATCCAATATGGCGTCCGGGAACTCTCGGTGGCCCGATTCTAACGCATCGGGTATTTTAGAATATAGAAATAGAGATTGCATGGGGAAGGCGGTGAGGGCTGAATTGGGAGGAACTTTGAAGAAGGAGCGGCCGGTGAAGAACGGCGTGGCAGGGGGGAGGAGGGAGGACAGAACAGCAGGGGGGAGGAGGACGGAGGACAGAGGAGGTAGCGGCGGGGTGTGGGAGGATGTAGCAGCACAGGCAGGGGGAGAAAGGAATGGCAGGGGGAGGATGGAGCACAGAGCGGCAGGGGGAGGAGGACGGAGGATGAAGCGGCGGGGTGGGGGAGGATGGAGCAGCACAGGCAGGGGGAGGACAGAGGATGGAGTGGCAGAGGGGAGGAGGACAAAGGAAGGAGGAGGAAGCGTTGCGGTGGGGGAGGATGGAGCGGCACAGGCAGGGGGAGGATGGAGCGGCAGGGTGAGGATGAAGCACAGAGCGGCGGGGGAGGTGGAGGACAGGATGAAGCGGTGGAGTGGGAGAGAACGGAGCAGCATAGGCAGGGGGAGGACGGAGGATAGAGTGGCGGAGGTGAGGAAGGCAAAGGATGGAGGAGGAAGCGGTGGGGTGGGGGAGGATGGAGTGGCACAGGCAGGGGGAGGACGAAGCGGCATGGGGAGGACGAAGCACAGAGTGGCGGGAGGGAGGAGGGTGTAGGATGAAGCAGCGAGGTGGGGGAGGACGAAGCAGCACGGGCAGGGGGAGGACGGAGGATGGAGTGGCGGAGGTGAAGAGGACAAAGGAAGGAGGAGGAAGCGGTGGGGGCGGATGGAGCGGCACAGGCAGGGGGAGGACGGAACAACAGGGGGAGGACAGAGCGGCAGTTGGAGGACAGAGCGGCAGGAGGAGGACAGAGGACGAAGCGGTGGGGTGGAGGAGGATGGAGCAGCCCAGGCCGGGGGAGGATGGAGTGGTGGAGAGGAGGCGGACAAAGGAAGGAGGAGGAAGCGGTGGAGGAGGATGGAATGGTACAGGCAGGGGGAGGACGGAGCACAGAGCGGTGGGAGGAGGAGGATGGAGGACAAAGCGGCGGGGTGAGGGAGGATGGAGCACTGTAAGGCAGCTTAGTGGTTAGCAGAGTATACAGGGGTTCAGTGGTTAGCAGAGTATAGGGTGGCTCAGTGGTTAGCAGTGCGCGGTGGCTCAGTGGTTAGCAGTGCGCGGTGGCTCAGTGGTTAGCAGTGCGCGGTGGCTCAGTGGTTAGCACTGCGCGGTGGCTCAGTGGTTAGCACTGCGCGGTGGCTCAGTGGTTAGCACTGCGTGGTGGCTCAGTGGTTAGCACTGGGCTGTGGCTCAGTGGTTAGCACTGCGCGGTGGCTCAGTGGTTAGCAGCGAGTGCGGTGGGCAGAGTGGTCAGCGCAGCAGCGCTGTGTGGGCAGGGTGGTCAGTGAAGCGGCGCTGTGTGGGCAGGGTGGTCAGCGCAGCAGCGCGGTGGGCAGGGTGGTCAGTGCAGCGGGGCTGTGTGGGCAGGATGGTGAGCGCAGCGGCGCTGTGTGGGCAGGGTAGTCAGCGCAGCGGCGCTGTGTGGGCAGAGTGGTCAGCGCAGCGGCGCTGTGTGGGCAGAGTGATCAGCGCAGGGCAGAGTGGTCAGCGGTGGGCAGAGTGGTCAGCGGTGGGGCGGACGGACACACACTCCGATATACTTACCACCGTCCCTGCTTCTTCCCTGGCGCCTGCGTCTTCCTGAGTCCCGACATGTCGCTGCACCCAGGACTGGATCCAATATGGCGTCCGGGAACTCTCGCGAGACTTCCCGGACGCCATCTTGGAGAAAGTATGTCGCCACCCCTGGAGCCATGGATCCAATATGGCGTCCGGGAAGTCTCGCGAGACTTCCCGGACGCCGTATTGGATCCAGTTCTCCAGGGGCGGCGACATGCCGGCGGTGGAGAAGACGGAGGAGAGGTGGTAAGTATAGGCGACTGTGTGTGTGTGTGTTGTGTGTGTGGTGTGTGTGGTGTGTGTATGTGTTAGGGGCTGCCATAAGCGTAGCGGGCTCTATGAGTCCCGGCTCCCGCTTACACCTCGTACAGATACAGCTCCGCTCCATACACCTCGTACACATGCAGCTCCACTCCGTACACCTCCTACACACACGGCACTGCTCCATACACCTCGTACACACTCGGCTCCACTCCGTACACCTCCTACACACACGGCACTGCTCCATACACCTCGAACACACGCGGCATTGCTCCGTACACCTCGTGCACATGCGGCATTGCTTGTACACCTCGTACACACTGGGCTCTGCTCCATACACCTAGTACACACTGGGCTCCGCTCTGTACACCTCGTACACACGTCTCCGCTCTGTACACCTCATACACACGCGGCTCTGCTCCGTACACCACGTACACATGCGGCTCCGCTCCGTACACCACGTACACACGCGTCTCTGCTCCGTACACCTCATACACACTCGGCTCCGCTCCGTACACCTCATACACACTCGGCTCAGCTCCTTACACCTCGTACACACTCGGCTCAGCTCCGTACACCTCGTACACACTCAGCTCAGCTCCGTACACCTCGTACACACTCGGCTCAGCTCCGTACACCTAGTACACTTGGCTCTGCACCGTACACCTCGTACACACTCGGCTCTGCTCCGTACACCTAGTACACACTGGGCTCCGCTCTGTACACCTCGTACACACGTCTCCGCTCCGTACACCACGTACACACGCGGCTCCGCTCCGTACACCTCGTACACACGCGGCTCTGCTCCGTACACACGCGACTCCGCTCCGTACACCACGTACACACACGTCTCCGCTCCGTACACCTCATACACACTCGGCTCCGCTCCGTACACCTCATACACACTCGGCTCCGCTCCGTACACCTCATACACACTCGGCTCCGCTCCGAACACCTCATACACACTCGGCTCCACTCCTTACACCTCATACACACGCAGCTCTGCTACATTCACACTATACATCCCTCTTGATCCCACACAAACTCACCTCATCCATTTCTTCACCTCTTCACTTCCTGCTTGGTGGAAGCTGCCCTGCATACTCGGAGATGCTGATCATGTGACCCCTGACTCCTCCCATCCATTGACATCATCACAGGTCCTGTAAGCACAGGCCTGTGCAGCTCCACAGGTGGGCTCACACTGCAGGGTGGGGGGGGATAACGCGGCGGCAGCGGCCAGGACTATAGTAGAGAGAGTGGCATCAGCAGGGAGCCCGCGCTACCACCGGGCGCCCCTGCGGATGCCGTCCTCTGTCTACTAGCAGCCGCACAGATCTAGCAAAGCCCCTGGGAGCAGGAGCAGGGCAGCAAATAACAATGACAGCTGTCTCCCTGCGGCGCCCCCTGGAGCGTGGCGCCCTGTGCGGCCGCACGACTCGCACATGCCAAAGGCCGACCCTGCATATTGATTCAATCTTCTTCCATGGAGCGACAGGATTCATCCTATACCATTATTGAATCACATCCCTCTTCATTCTGCCTTCCAGTAAGACATTTGAACCCTCTTCTCTCTTTATGCTCCCCATCCTACAAGCTCTCCCTTCTCTCCTCACATCCTGCATCTTTTCACTTTCTCATCTCGCCCTATCCTTCTCTAAGCAATATATTCCTCTTCCTTTATTCACTCTTTTTCTTCCTTTCCTCTTTGTTTCCTTACATAGAACACCAAATACGGCACCTCACTATATGCATGCTCCCTATTTTATTTTCACTTATCCCCGAAGCTATACATAAAACACCAGAGGCTCTAAACTATTACCCTGTTATTTAGCTATGTTATAATACTGTTATTGAAGAACTTTGTGTAATACTCTGCTTTGTATGATTCTGTAGATAGATGGTTTTCCTGACAAGGTTCGTGCCTGAGCTGAAACGTTGTTTTTTTGGAAACTACACACTTTGCACGGATGTGTGCCAGGGCTAAAACGTTATACTGTTTGACTCTTTTCCCTTGAGCACGTAATTAGTGCTTGAGCTTGATGCTATACTTCTAACTTTACCACAGAAGAGGGCCTGGATGGGAGACATTATTACAGAATGGAAGACATAATGACTGTGGCCTGTCCATTTGACCTACATGCTGATGAGAACCAAGATCCAAATTTTGCATTGGGGTTCATATGCCTAGTTACACCACATGTTGTCCTATCCTCCTCCTACACACTGATTGATGAAATCCAAAAGGTGTTTGTAATTTCTACTCCACTTCCAGCACTTGTAATCACTATACTGTACAGTAAGACCAGTGAGGAGAGCAGATCTCCTGTAATTAAAGTTCAAACAGGAGAATGTATGCTCTAAGGCTGCCTTCAGATTTGCAGATGCTTCCGCAGCGTTCTGCGGAGGCATCTGCAAGCATCTGCATGCAGACCGCAGACCCTATCTTTATAATGGAGCGCACGGCAGTCTGCAGATGCTTGCAGACCGCCATGCGCTCCCATTGCCCGCCATTGCTAGATGTTTGTAAAAAGAAAATAAGGGGGGGGGACAAGAGGCAAGTGTCATCAGTGATAAGGCACTATTGCGCCTCTTGTCCCCCCCCCTTATTTTCTTTTTACAGTATATATGATCATTGGTCCAGTGGGAAGGTACCTTTGATCGGGGGTAATACAAATCCCCCAGGGGACGGAGAGCTGCATAAACCATAATCTACACGTTATCTACACATAATCAAGGATGGATTATCTACATACAAGATTTTCTTCACGCGAGAAACTGATACAGCAAGTCATCGGGAATGCTAAACCCATAGGTACCGAACCTCTGGGGGACACTGTCTCCTTAAGTGAAAATGACACTAAACTAATGAAGGAATTATTGCACAGTCTGGAGGATACTCTCAAAAAAGAGGTGCAATTTGGCATAGACTCAAGATTTATGTCCATATATATCGATGAAAACATTTGCCCTAGGGGTTTAAGACTTAACTTGAACTCTCCATTCCAGGAGGACGTGGAATTTACAAATAATTGGGACTTCATTTTGAGGAAATGTATGAACACTTTACTATGCATATTATGTGACAAACGATCCAAATTAGCTGATGCGGCCACCATTGAAGTCAACAGACTCAGTGAAGAGCTGAGTAAATATAGTAACAGCACTGAATACAAAAGGATTTACTCTAGTATCAGTACCAATCTATTACAGATTGAGCACGATACTATTATGAGGAAATCGAAGAAACTCAACAGAGACAGGTTAGATTATACCTCTGGTAAACCAAACATAGAGAACCACATATACAATAGAAATAGGGTCTCATTAACATCAAAAGAACATAAGGAGAGAACATTTTCTAATAGTTCTAGAAGAAGGAACAGTCATAGAGGTTATCATAGTAACAATCAGAACACTGAGAACATTCAGAACACCAAAAACATTAACACCAACAAGGATGCACCTACACTTATTCCAGAAAAGGTGACTTCTGGGAACGAAACAAATATAGATGTCTCTAATATAGTGACATATACAACTAACACAGAGAAGAAGTCAACACCACAGACAGGTACAATATCTGAGCACCAGCAAATTGAGTCCATTTTACATGCACATCAGAATATGACATCTCTAACTATAGATGAAGAGGAGATATTAGAGGAACTTGAGACATGTATTGATGATACATCAGGTCTTTTGGCTGATGACATTTTCAATGAAAATGGAGATATAATTTTGGACAACCTAGAGGCCCTTCCAGACCATGAAACAACTGTAGGCTCTGGGAAAAATCTAGTGACAACAACTGCACAGATACACTCAAATAAGGAAAATGATAATATTTCTGAAAAGGTCACATATAGAGAAGAGGAACATCTGCAAAAGATTAAAGAGTTGATCACTAAAATCAATAAGGAGAGACCCTTGCAACCCATTGTCTTACACAATAACTCCGAACCCATTAAAAAATTAAAAAACATTGAAAAAGAGAGAGATCTAATTATATGTGATCCTGAAAGCGCTCAGATCATTGATATCCCAATTAACTCACAAAGAGTCATCATAGATAACTCAAAAAACCAAAATAATTGTCTGGTGCCTTTTTTATCGGCAGCGAAAAACATGAATCAGGAAATAACAAGGTTCTTTACCCCCACGGGAGGAAAAAGAAAAAAAGAGGTACTAGAGGAAAAGGAAAAAAGGAAAAAGGTCAAAATAAGCCTTCTAGACTAGAGAACATAGATACCAACATTTCCAATGTCATTAATCTTTCCCAATACACCCTTACTAAGGAGGAAACATCATTATTAAATAAAGGTCTTTTATTTTGTCCATCAAATGAATTGGACAACTACGATTTGTTCATAGATATTCACCAATTTATCCGGAAGCTCACATTAAAAAGGCATTTTGCACTGAAACCGAGTGGGAATGATATAGTGTCTAATGAGAATAATAATGATGACGATCAGGATATTTTCAAAAATAAATCCAACTTTTACCCACTAGAGAGTAGGGGCCATTGTTTGGAAACTTTTCAGGATCTTCTACTGAATAATCTGAACAAGGAAACAGTGATGAAATCCAATAATGCACGAAAAGAAAAGAAAAATCTCACTATGAATGAAACTCTAGCTTTAAATAGTCTCAAGAAAAATAAAAATATTGTTATAAGGGCAGCAGATAAGGGAGGAGGCATAGTACTACAGGACAGGGCAGCATATATGGAAGAAGCTGATAGGCTCCTTGGAGATCCAAAATACTACAGAAAGGTCACAACTAACCCATATCCAGAACTAACTAAAACTTATAATAAAAAAATTAAGGCAGCATATGAACAAGGAATAATTAATGACACACTCAAGAAATTCCTATTAACAACCCAACCTACCACACCTTTCCTTTATCATTTACCAAAGGTACATAAGAGCCTATTAAATCCACCTGGGAGGCCAATCATTTCGGGGATTGGTTCCTTAACAAGCAAGCTGGCCAGTTTCATTGATAAAACTTTGCAAAAATATGTAGTGGGACTGAGTAGTTTCATCAAAGATTCCACAGAAGTTATCAAGGTTTTAAAAAATGTTAAATGGAAGAAATCATATAGATTTGTCACTATGGATGTGGCATCCTTGTACACAAACATCGGCCATACAACAGGTTTACTCTGTGCTGAATATTTTCTCAGAAAAGATTTGGATATGAGCGACCAAATGACATCATTCATTTTGGAAGGATTGAAGTTCATTTTATTTAACAACTTTTTCTCACATAATGGAGTCATGTACCACCAAACACACGGGACAGCAATGGGATCGAAAGTTGCTTGTTCCTACGCAAACTTATATATGGGCCTTTTTGAGGAACTGCACATGTTAAATGAGAAGCATAAAAATGGTTTGATCCTATATAAAAGATTCATAGATGACATCCTGCTTATATGGGATACAGACTACAGTGATGTATATGATTTTATTGGTTCCATTTTGCAAAATAATTGGGGATTGGACTTAGAACCAACAGTTAGTGATACCACAATTAATTTTTTAGACCTAACTATCTTCATAGATAAGGAAACCATAAATACAAAAACTTTCTTCAAAAAGACAGATAGAAATTCATACATCAACTATGAGAGCGGGCATTATGCTAAATGGCTAAAAAATATACCCATGGGGCAGTTCAGACGTATTAAGAAAAACTGTACGAACCAGGAAGATTACTTGACACAATCTGAAATTTTAAGCAAGAGATTTTTGGAAAGAAATTATCCAAGAAAACTTGTTAAAACAGCCCAAAAAACCTGTGGTAGAATGAACCAGGAAACCCTATTAACTCCAAAGGGGAGGAAAAAACCAGCACAGAACAAGTTTAGTTTCAATTTTGTAACCACATATAATAGGAATCACACTGCTATACGAGACTGCTTGCAGACACACTGGCATGTTTTAAAAAATGACCCTGTACTGAAATCCATAATCCCGGAAAAACCGGGTATAACTTTCAGGAGAGCACCCAACATTAAGAGTATTATAGCTCCCAGTCGGCTCTCACAGCATAAGACCCCAATCAAACCCGCCAAGACAATAAAACACACTACTAGATGTGGGAGGAAAAACTGCTTGTGTTGCAGAAACATCCAGGCAGTTTCTTCATTCAGTTCATCCTCGACGAATAAAAAATTCACAATAAAACATGACATGAACTGTACTACTAATTATGTCATCTATTTATTGGAATGTCCCTGTTCTTTACAATACGTAGGAAGAACGATAAGGTCGCTCAGTGAAAGGATAAATAAACACAGAAGCAACATCAAACATGGTTTCCAACTCCATGGGGTATCCAGCCACTTTGACAAATATCACAACAGGGATCCAACTCTGTTGAAAATTACTCCCATTGACCATGTGCCAGCAGAGATAAACAATAGGTTTGAGGTACTTAAGAAAAAGGAGAAGTTTTGGATGTATAGCCTGGACACTCTAAAGCCAAAAGGGTTAAACTTGATCACAGAATTAATATAGAGTTATCATTTATCTTTTATCTTTTATTCCTCTTATACATTTTATTCTTCTTATATAATTTTATCATTCACTGCTATATCTGTTTTATTACTATTTATAATACCAAATTTAGAGAATCTGTGTGACATAGAATACTTATTTGATATAGTGCTAATGTGCCTTCATTTATTTCCATTGGATTGGAAATTTGCATGTATACTGCCCCAAGTGGTGGATATTTGCACCACATGGGTAACCATGGTAACTGGCTCCTCAGTATAGTCTGGGTACCATACCTTACGCCACATTGTGATTTACCTAACCAAAAATAATTGCCACTTATATATTTTATAATCAAACTATGATGCACATGATTAATCATTGCCCACTACCAGATATCTCTTTAGAAGACCAAACTTGGCTTGGCACAAAAAACTTTTTTACATATCTCCTTCACAAATAGTTACAATCACATGAATTATATTTGTGCACTTTCTATATAATTCCACCATATATTGTATAATTTTATTTTTATATATATTTATATATTTTGTATATATCTCATTTACTCACTAAACAACATTAACATTAACTTTTTTACTATCTGTTTAGCACAGATCACTTTGCTTGTTATACTTTGCATGGTTCTCCTTTTGCTTCCATGACATTGCAAATCCATTGTTTGTTTGCCCCCAGTGGCGGACATTTGCACTGCATGGGGAGCCATAGCAACTGGCTCCTCAGCACGGGCTGGGTACCACATCCAGTGACACTGAGATAGCTTTCTCAGATTAGATTTGCAATTTATTAATTTTTCTGACACTTATGAGCACCCTTGTCCACCTATCTAGATTTCTCTGTTTTAAACTAGTGATCAGACCGGGTTGACTCTCTGACTTTTTTGCTATAATTCATTTATCAAGAGCTATCGCTACCTACTAAACAGATGACATTTTCCTATCTTCACTTCTATGTTCTCATTATGGTCTACTTCATTACCCAAATAATTTCAGCATTCCACATATATTGGTTGCGATTTGCCCGTGATTTCATTCTGGTCTTAATTAATACAGCGCGTGAGCGCCATCTTGTGTCCCTTTTGAGTATGCATCCCCAAAATTGATTTAGACATGCCGTGTGCTTTTTCATCATTTAGTTCATTTCTTGTCAATGCGATGACTTCATTGTTGTTCCCAATTAGAGATTAGAACCTGGGGTGTTGCAGTGTGGGAGCGCCACCTTCCTGCTGCGCCACCATACAGTGATGAAAACACATACTTTTTATATACTTTTATATATTATTCATTGAAATCAGTTTCGTTTTAAATATTTTTTAATTAACTAATAAAATAATTTTTTACTTTTATATTTCTAAATTGCTATTCCTCCCTTTTTATATGAATCCCTTTCAGCGCCATCTTTTTACTCTATGAGACTTTATGAACGAATTTTTAACATCAAATCCAGTGGTGGCACATAGCTTAAAACCTTGATGTATAACCTATATGAATGAAATACCACGGGTTCTAGTCCCATATGGGCATAGTATATATGTCTTATCTTTATATATATTATCAGACAACACCCATTGTTTTTTTGCAAACTTTTAAGCTTTTATTTGGTGTTTTTTAAAGAAATTTTATATGGGCATCAGTATTTGTATTTTTATGAAACCATCTAGCCCAAGCCTATGTAATTTTGTGTTGTATTTAATGTTTTAGCAAAAAATAGCGCCAAAATGGGCAGATCCACCCATTTGATGATGAGGATGACATCATCAGGTAAACAGATGACACCTCTTTTGTCTGTACAGCAGAGGGCTATAAAAACCCCCTCTGCTGGTATGATTGTAATGTCCCTGAGGAAGGCGCCGGGTGTGGCGCTGAAACGCGTAGGAGAGAGGAGGAAATAAAAGGATGGAACAACTGCTGTCTCTTTGGTGAGTTTATTCATGCCACAGCAGCGCGGACCGTGACACACCAGCACTCCCATCATTGTCTTGGATTGCTAGATGTTTGACCCAGCGTCCCTGCTGGCACCAGTTCACATTTTGCCTGTGAGTGCTGTGCAGTTTTTTTTCTGTTTTGTATCATATGGAGTTGCTGGCTCCATGCTGCAATTTTCACCCCCATCACCTACAGGTGATCTAGGGTCGAGATGGTGTCCGCCCACTGAGAAGTGGGGGGTTGACAAGGAGGATAGGGATATCAGCGCTTGGACTCATCAGACCTGAAGTCACTTTGTCGCAGTTGATGAGCAAACAGACATTGGCCAATGTATGTACCAAGAACTTCAGAAATAAAAAATAAGATTTTGAGTTTTTTGAAAAAAACGTAAGTTGTTAATTTTTTTTCTCAAATACATATAGCTTGTTAGCATTTGTACATCATTGGTAGTAGCTGTGTGCTGCAAGAATTTTTTTCTAGGTGTTTGACCCAGCGTCCCTGCTGGCAACAGTTCACATTTTGTCTGTGAGTGCTGTGCAGTTTTTTTTCTGTTTTGTAGATAGATAGATAGATAGATAGATAGATAGATAAAAAAAAAACGTAGCAGCACACTGTCAGTGCCAATATAATGCAAACAAATGCTTTTAAGGCGGCCGTCACACGCTGAGATATCTTTAGCGATATTGTAAGCGATCACGTGCACGCGCAATCGCTTACAATATCGCTCACATCGCTGGTGAGATGTCACACAGACAGACTCACCAGCGATGCGGAGCCGCGATCTCGCTGGTAACTATGGTACACATCGGGTAACTAGGCGCCGCGCGTCGCTTAGTTACCCGACGTGTACCATAGTTACCATCTCCCAGCATAGACTCTGCGCTGGGAAATCGCTCATCGTGGTGTCATACACCACGATGAGACAGATCGTCAAATCGTTCATCGCTAGATCTGAGAACCGGAGCTCAGATCAGCGATGTCACGATCAAGCGATTTAACATCGTAAATCGCTTGATTACATGTAACGATTTCTTGCCCGATATCGCTTAAGCGATCAAAAAGGAGATCGCTTAAACGATATCGGGCAAGAAATCGTTCCGTGTGACGGCCGCCTAAGAGGTATTTAGTAGATGTCTTTATTTTGAGAATATAAAAAACTAAATGTTTTAAAAAAAACCTCAAATGATTTTTAAATTAAGGATCTTAGCACAAGTATTGGCCATTAGATGCCTGCCCATCAGCTGTGACAAGGTGACCTTAAATCTGATGGGTCCCTGTCTACACTAAAAACCTCTCTTGTACCCCTTAGGGTCTCTGTTAAATAAACTGGACCTCTTAAGGTCTCCGTTACATAAGCTGCAGCAGGATACATAGCACACCAGATGGCCCCCGTGGCTTGCTGGGAAGGAAAGAGTGCTAAGTCCAGCAATGGAGCCATTAAACTCCACACACATAGAAAGAAAAAAAAATCAGACAGCACTTCCTTTTTGCTTTTCAGCACAGGGACTGTTCACATTGGTTTTGATAAGGGGGTGTATTGGAGTGACGCACACCCAATTCATTAAGAGGCAGCCACCTCCATGATACATGCCTTTAAAAGCTTTGTATATTGTAATATGCCCCTGACACCTATCCACACAGTATGATGGCCCATACAACCCCACACACAGCATAATGTCCCCACTGGAGAAATGGTAAAGCAGAGCTGTGCTTTGCGCTCCTGTCCTAACCTCTTCCACCATAATTTGGCTATAGATAGCACTAGAATTTCTGCCACTTCTTCTGCCCAAGCACTGTGTTATCAGTCATGGCAGCCGAGGTCAGGAGCGCAGTGCTCCGCTCTTTACTACCATTTCTTCTGCCTGGATGTCAGCAAGTCCTGGCTGTGCAGGAGACTGAGTATCCCGACTGATTAGAAGCCCACTCATTTTATGATTAGGTGAGGACATATCAGGGGGTTCCCTTTGTGGATTTAGGCCTGAACAAGTGCCCATTTGCCTCCCCTATCACCAACCCTGTTCATTATGTGATCTATCTATAGGGAGAGGGGGTGTATTTTTTCTCTCTCTACTGATGCTTCATTTCCCCTCAAATCTCACCTCAATAAAAACCTGATCTCCATGGCATAGTGGTAAACATGGATCTGCTCCTTTTTGGACTCTATAATAGTTTTAGTATCTCCAGTTCGGTGATTTTTGTGTTTTAAGTAACTAATGTAAGAAGTAAAGACTTATATTTTGGATTAAATATGTGGTAGCTATTCTTGTAGGTTTCTAAAAAACAATCATCATTTTATGTACACAAAATTGAAAACATAAGTACGCAAAAAATAAACCCTTGTACAGGGCCGTCGATGAAAAAATACAAAAGTTATGGGTTTTAGAATACAATGAAAAGCCAATTTTTTTCTTACACAGTTAAAAATGATCAACAACTGAAATATTTATTAAGATATAGTGTATCCTGAGGAAATAGTCGAATTACTTCAAAAGACATTGATAATACAAACCACATTCTGTTCACTTGGTATCCTGGTCTCATTACTCTTTGGAATACAATCAGCAGTGCAGAGCAATCATATTGTTTCACCCTGATTATGGTCCATTTCAGCTCACATTAATATTTACTGCAGCCAATCACTAAGCTCCTCTGCTCTGCCGATAGTGATTGACTGTAACGATGTCAACATGATGTTAACTCTGCAGACAAACAACAAAGAGAAGCCCTGTAGAGGCTTAAGGTTGGAGCTGGGGAGGTAACGGGAATCTGTCAGTTCAAAAATCCATATGTAACTGATACCATTTTATAATTCCTCTAGTGAAGCTCTTTCTATTCATATATTTCTTTCATTTATACTCCACCCCATCCTCTGTAAACTGCAAAATAAAAGATTCATTCCATCTGTCAATCCCAGTGAATGATCACTAAATTTCTCTGCAACCAACACCTCAGGAAATGAATATTTTACCTGCCCCAGGGCCATGGGGTACCCGGTTTCGGGCGTTGTAGTTCACAGGGGATGTCACGGGGCCTGTTCTCCGGTTCCGTGGCCCTGGTGGTCGCTGAAAAGGGGAACAATTAATAGGAATAGTGTTGCGTGATGCCACCTATGGCTCTGGTAAGGTTACCGATGCTGCAGGACAGACCTCTGGGGTAATGGTGAAGCAGCAAGGTGGTTTTGCTCCCCGTAGGCAAAGCGGAATCCTCAGGGCAGTAGTGGATGATGAGAGCTGTGAAACAGGTCAGCGACTCCTCAGGCGCAGGTGAAGGAAATACACCACACAGTTTATAACTTGCAACAGGTTTACTGGCAGTTCTTTACACACGGTCTATACGGGTCTGCCTGGCTTGGGTAGTCGCTGGAAGTTAGGATGCCGCACTTGGGTTCCTCAATGGAATGCCTACTATTCCTGTCCAGTCCCTTCCTGCGCTCTCTCCTTTCTTCCTCAGCTCCTCTGGCTGCAGAGCCTGAAGCCAGCTCCCTCGGATCCTCTCTAACTGAGCGACTCCTCTCTGAGCCTTTGGGATCCTATGTGGTGCCTTTTCCTGGGTGTTCCGGGTATCGGCCTCGACTCCCTGAAGAAGCTCGGGCCTCTGGTTCAGCGGCTCGGGGGTGAACACCCCCACCGGTCTCGGAGCCGGTCCTCCATTCCGGGACTGAATCCCTCCGGCTGGTAGATGTACCGCGTCCATATTCGGGCGCACCGCAACACATGATGCCCCCAAGGTCCCCTTCAGTCCTGACGGCACCTCCGCCGTCTACTCCTTGCTCCCCAATGGAGCTCTTCCTCTCTCCAACTGTCTAATGCTCCTCCCACCCCCAAATTCTCTACCCTGTCACTCCTCCCATGGGACTGGGTCCTCCCTATAGTGGGTCCACCCACGGCCCCCTACCCAGGGTGCATGTGGATGCATGTACTGAGGGTCCCTTATACAGTATCCCAATTTCTCAGCCACAGGAATACCACACACTCTTCTATGGGTGCAGTACCCCTTCACGGTGTCTAGTGGGGCGCAACATTCCCCCTTGGTTAAACTCACTCGTCCGCGAGTGACCTGACCCAGTACAGGTTAACATTTTTACATTTTTATTAACACACAAACAGTAACCATACACAATGCTTTTCTTCCCTTCCTGGAGGTACCTTTACTTTCAACGTTACCGGGTCAACGGGACCAAATAAGAAAAATAGAAAAATTCAAACATTTTAATCCAGCCAAAACAGGACTGAGTTACAGTGTAGTCCCGGTGATAGTGTCCGTCACTTCTATAGTGTCCATATCAACACCAAGCCGTGGAAATGTGCACATAGTCTTTCGGCTTAACGGGTAACAGTCTAGAAGCTCAACACAGTAACTTGTTTACACTTTATGCATTACAGGAATCGGCACACAATTAACTGTATACAATGGGCCATGAATACCTTAATCCACACATTTGTAAACTCGTAGGGCATACCAGCCTCTAGGACTCAGGTGCCGCTCATAATTTACTTTGTCGAAGCGGTACAAGTCCCTCTCCGGGTGTCCTTTGGAGAGGTGAGCCTCAACATCCCTCCAGCTCACAAAAACCTCCTCATACAATCCGGATGAAACCCCACCCTTTATCCAAATTAAAGGCTGTCACAGTACCTGTTCTGCGACCCTCCAGGGCAATTGGTGGCAGTCCTTGGGCCCGATTCTTTGCCAACAGGTTTTCCTGCTACTGGGCCTACCACCTCTCACGGCGACGCTGCCTCTCCACCTGGTTGGCCAGGGGTCTCTGTTGAACAAAGTAAGGCTGCTCCGGAACTGGAGCGTGGCCCTGTACCCCGACCATGTCGGTGGCTCCAACCCTCCGGATCCGACCCGAATGCACCGACTTCCTCGTCTCCGCCGGCCTCGTCCCTTTTGGATTTGTCATCCATGGAGTTGGGATGGCGGGATGGCTCCTCGATCACGGCCTCCACCACCACATCGGACTCTCCCGCGGAACTCTCCTGGACATCCTCCTTGGACTCAGCTGACGCCTCCGGGTCCTCCGACTCAGCTCCGGTCGCCTTGTTATTGTCAGCAGGCACCTCGGGAAACTCTGGCTCAGTACGTGGCCCGGATGCCCCGACTTCATCGTCGAGGACTGGTTACGGGTCAGACGGCTGTTCGCTACTGGTAACCTCGGGCTCAACCGGGGCCTGGTCTCTCGCTCTCAGTTCTAGCTCTGGGTCGCTGGTCTCTCTCTGCTCAGCCCGCTTGGACAGCTCATACCAGGTGTTGGCATCGCTCTTGGAGCCGGTCCTCCGTTCTGGCACTGAACTCCTCCGGCCGGTAGACATACTGCATTCGTCTACTCCTCGCTCCCCAATGGAGCTCTTCCTCTCTCCAACTGTCTGACGCTCCTCCCACCCATACACTTTTCTACCCTGTCAATCCTCCCATGGGACTGGGTCCTCCCTATAGTTAGTCCACCCATGGCCCCCTACCTAGGGTGTGAGTGGATGTGTGTACAGAGGGTCCCTTATGCAGCATCCCAATTTCTCAGCAACAGGAATACCACACACACTTCTATGGGTGCAGTACCCCTCCATGGCGTCCTGACCAGTGGGGCGCCACATATTCATGTAGTGTCAACCCTGCCCTGCACTGTCCTACTCCATAAGCACATAATAACCAACGCAGTGGAAATCACTCACATTGGGGGGGAAGGGGTCTGTATCCTATGAGTGCTGCTCTAAAGGCACTCACTGCAGAGGAGAAAGGACGGGGGAGGAGGTGTGTGCTCTTAGCAGCTGCGTCTCTGACATCCTCATTTCTCTTCAGTATAAAGCAGTGTTATTGTGTGTATCAGAGGCATATGTGTGGTTTGTGCGCTCTGAGATATTTCTTTGTGTTTATATGAACATTTGATCATTTGCTCAGCAGATGCACACATTACATGTATGCAGGAAAACCAACGTTCATATAAACAGATAGAAGTCTCAAACTGATAGCATACACTGTAGTGATCTTACTACAACAGTTATAGCAGAAAACACCTCTCCTCTCTGAACCCCCTCCCCCTCCAAAGCAGCCTGTAAAAGCCTGAGATTTCCAGTGTAACTTCAGAACAAAGGGGAGGGATAAAATAACAGCTTGGATAGGTGTGATAATTTAAATGACATTTATATACTGCGGATTACTTGGGAGTGAAAGTAATGAGCTAGACTAGTGCAGACAGCTGCCTTGTGGGTGTGAAGGTGCTTATAGCAAGATAACTACAGAGGATACAGTAATGATATTTTACATATTCTGAAAGGTCTGTCCAGGTACTATTCAAGGGTACTATTAGTATCATACTGAAAAATGACCTGACAGAGTCCCTTTAAGTAAACCACTATGTATTATTTTATAACAAACTGCATCTAAAGACCAAACATTTTGGAAACCAAAAAATGAAAAAACTGAAAGTCGATTACATCCCCTAAATCTTAATTTCCTGTATTACTAAAGGTCAAATATTGTGGTAACTTTTGTTTGTTAAACTGACAAATGTAATAAACATTTTAGAATATTGAATTGATATCCTGAAAGAGAGATTTACTGTAAATTTGTCTTGTTTTTTTTAGCATCAGAAGAATTAACAATTGCTGGAATGACATTCACTACATTTGATCTAGGTGGACATGTTCAAGGTGAGTTACTGGTAGGTGCACAAAATACAGTTTGATAATTTGGTTTCCTGAAAAATGCCCACAAGCAAAAATGCCCACAGGCAACGGCAACCCTAACCCTTAACCCTAACAATCACCTAATATTTCTATATTTCAATAATTTTTATTAGTTTTAAATTGGCAGCAAATTAATCATAGACATCGAATGTGAAAATACATCTGATGTAACAAAGGATCTACTAGACATGCAATTTTTGCAATTATAATAATCTAGTCATTAAAGATTATAGTCGTATGTATCTAAGCAAAAGATAAAGTAAACATTCTGACGTTCAACATCTAAGATTATAAAAATTATAAATAGTGATGAGCGAGTATGCTCTGTGCGACTCGGTACTCGCACGAGTATCTCGGTACTCGGGGTGCTCGGCGAGCACCGAGTACTGCCGAGATGCTCGGACCGCTCGGTAATAAATAGCGATCTGAGACACATACACTGCTCCCTTCAGTGCACACAGTGAGCTGGCACCATACAGGGAGCAGATTAATCGATAGGATCCCTCTGGGGGCCACAGCGAGGTGTTCTTTGCTGCTGCGATTTGAAAAAGCCCCCCTCCCGCCCTTTTCCGGATTTACTCGTTTTATAACCGGAAGTCTGTGGGCGGAGCCTGTCGCTCATTGACTTACATTGGGCTCGGTGCTCGGCCGAGTACACGAGTATCTTGAGATGCTCGGCCAGAGCACCGAGCACCCGAGCATTTTAGTGCTCGCTCATCACTAATTATAAACCTTTGGTATTTTAGCTTAAGTACATCTTGGTGATGGGCAAAAGAAAAGGAAACTCCAACTAGTTTCATGAGGACTATAATACAAATAGTAGTGGGAAAATATGAATCTTTGTCCATGTCTATATTAATAGGGGGGAAGGAGAAGGGGGGGTCATGGACAATACTAGTGGTTAGTAGATTGATAAACTTTGTTGTTCCGTTTATTAACAGTCTCCAATATATTTACTCTACTAGACTATGTGTTGGCTAATTTTATTTATTGATCTCTATGAAGTTCCGGTCTCTCACGTCGATAGGGGAAAGAGGATATAGGAGATTCCAATCTTTCCATTTAAATTGATATTTGTACAAGAGATTATTACGAAGTGAATAAGAGAATTCAAATGCATTGTGACAAGCGATTTTTTCTATTGTTTCTTCTATTCTTGGGGGAAGATCATTCTTCCAATTAGCTGAGATATTGTTTTTGGCTGCAAGAATGATGTGTATTATTATTGCTCTGTGGCAGGTTGGTAGTTGGTCAACACCTACGAGTAGGAGGACGAATTCTTCTGTTAGTTGTATGCAGACTTTAATAACACGATATATTAGCGATTGTTTTTTGTGCCAATATGTTTTAAGTTTCTTGCATCTCCAAAAGGCATGTGATAGTGTGTCTGTTCCCGAACAATTTCTCCAGCATAGAGGAGAGTTCTGTGGAAAAATGTGGTGAAGTCTGTATGGAGTAAGATACCATCTGGTATAAATCTTGGAATGTGTTTCAATCAGATGGGAACCTCTGATGTGCACGTAAATGCTTTCAAAGATGGTTTGCATTTGGTCAGTTTCTATTTTCACCTGGATTTCCTTCTCCCAAGCTATTAGGTTTGACGGTTTCATGAAGAGCACATCCTGGTTAAAGTTCTGGTAGATTGTTTTAGTCTTCCAAAATAAAGTGTTCTGGGGATTTTTAAGCATTTGGGTTACATTTTGTGGCAGGAAAAAGTTAATTTTATGCGATTCTATTAGTGCTGAATCTTGGACCAAGTCTTAGCTTCAGACTGATTTAGCGTAGTCACCTGATATTTCTTATACTCCTGACACTGCTTGTAAGATGCAGACTATTTTATAGCTTAAGGGCCTGTCACACGCGTCAATGTCGTCAGTGAGATGATCGCTGACGACATTGACGGCTGATCGCTGGTGAGCTGTCACACAGGCAGACTCACCAGCGATCAATTGACCAGAAACATCGTGGAAACGATTTAAATATCGTTTCCACGATGTCTTGCTCCCGCTGCCAGGCTGCTGGAAGCGGGAGCAGGCTGGTCTCCAAGGTAAACTGCGGGTATCTAGGCAGCGCGCGCTGCCTAGATACCCGACGTGTACCTTAGTTACCAGCCTCCTCCGCTCACCGGCTGGTATCTAAGGTACACAGCGGGTAACTAGGGACCCTAGTTACCCGCTGTGTACCTTAGATACCAGCCGGTGAGCCAGGGGCGGACCTTGCTGCCCGGGGGCCCTGGTGCAGCCTTTGAGGGGGGGCCCTGGTTTGAGAAAGGGGGGGAGGGGGTGCTATCAGTGTAGGTGTGGTGAGGACCGGGGGGGGGTGCTATCAGGTCGCGGCTCCTACCTGCGTGCGTCCAGCGGGGCCCCGGAGCAGCGGCAGAGAGAGGAGGGGCGGGCTCAGCAGGGGGAAGCAGGAAGCTTCCCTGGTTAACCCCCTCTCCTCTGCCACACTGGCACAGGGACATGGGGGGCGGCTGGGGACCCCCCTGCAGGGCTAACCTGCATCCAGCGGGGACCCTGTGAGCCGGAGCAGCAGCAGAGAGAGGATGGGCGGGCTCAGCAGGGGGAAGCAGGAAGCTTCCCTGGTTAACCCCCTCTCCTCTGCCACACTGGCAGTGGAGCGGAGGAGGCTGGTAACTAAGGTACACATCGGGTATCTAGGCAGCGCGCGCTGCCTAGATACCCGCAGTTTACCTTAGTTACCAGCTCCCAGCGCTTGTGAGAGGCGCTGGGAGCTGGAATATCGCTACTCCCGGTGTCACACGCAGCGATGCTGCGTGTCCACCGGGCGACAATCGCCAGGTTTTAGAGCAGGTTCTAAAACCTGGCGATCATCAACCAGCGATTTATCGCTGGTTGATTCAGTATGTCACACGCGTCAATATCGCTGCAACGTCACGTGCAGCCGATATCGTGCAGGCGATATTGACGCGTGTGACAGGCCCTTAAGAGAAGAGATGCATTCACAGTTGTATTGCCTGCAGAGCTGACATGTTGTAAGATCCCGGTTTTCACTGTTTGTACAGAACATACATTGATTTACTTTGTGAATAGTGCCATCTGTATGGAGCAATGTACTGTCATGCAATAGAGAGAATATGTAATGCTTCTTCTACATTAATGAGCTATTGGAGATTTGTACTTTAACCAGCTTGCTGACTATTTCCGTCAGCAAACAGCAGGGTGTGCAGTTCTGAGCTATGATACAGGCATATCTTTTTAATTTTTTTAAATAATTTTGATACTACAATTATATTAGTTAGCTATCTATAAGATATGTTATGAGTATCAGATTAATGGGGTCCTACGTCCAACATCTCCATTGGTCAACTGTCACCGACTATGGTAGTGGCAAGATGTAAAAAGTGTCCAAAGCTGGACCGTTCCACTCCATCGCATGGTTTAAGGCCACTCCCAGGCACTCAAGATCAGCTAATAAGGACATTTTATAAATATCATTGAATTGGAAAAACCACTTTAAGTCCTTCTCAACAAAATCTGTTTTCACCTTACTGACCAGTTCAATTACTTCATATCTGACATGTGTAGTTTTATGTGGTAATATATTGGAAATGTTTCTATATATCTCAGATAAAGTAAAATACATACGGTAAGTCCATTCAACACTTTCATTCAATTGAAGAATCTTCAAATCTAGGACCATCCACCAATCAAAGAACAATAAAAATATGGTGCTTCTCTCTGAATGCTAAATTTTACTGCCCCAGCTCCTTTTTTAGCCACTCACAACACTCACAACACTGGCCATTCTATGTTCTGCTTCACGTCACCTGTCTTATTTACTGCATTATCCAACCCTCCATTTGTGTATACTTGTGTGTGTTCAGAATTTGTGTCATTATGAGCCTGATGAAGAGAACTTAGAGTCTTGAAAGCTTGCTATTATTTACCATCTTTTCAGTTAGCCATTAAAAAGTGTCGACCAATGGGTACTCCCACATTTTAATACTTTTCTATATATCCAAGTGATTTTGAGAATGATTTTATGACACTCACATTTTATCTTAGGCCGACTTCACACCACGGCCAGACCCGATCCGGGCCCTACAGTGTAAACCGGACAGCCCCGGACCGGATTTTGGCCCCATAGTATCCTATGGGGCCGGATTGAGCCGGATGGCAGCTCCCCAGACACAAAAATACTGCATGCTCCGATTTTGTGTCCAGGCGAAAAATCTGATTCCTCCCGGATTCTCCCGGACACAAAATCGGAGCATGCAGTATTTTTGTGTCCGGGGAGAAAATCTCCCCAAATCAGATCCTCCCGGATTCTCCCGGATCCGGGCAATCAGGCCCTCCCTAACATGGGAGTCTATAGGGCCGGATTGCCCTGATCTGGGAGGATCCGGCAACCGGACACCGGCGGCTGCACGCTGCTGTAATTTTAGGGCCGGGGTAGCTCCCTGGTAGCCAAGATCTTGAAAAATCAGCAGCTGCGGCTGCTATTAGCGGCATCCAGCTGCACGCCGGACCGGTTGGCATATTTGTCTTCCGGTTCTGTTTGCAAATCCTCAGGGTCATCCCTGACAGCCCCGGATCGGATCACACTGCGGTGTGAAGCTGGCCTTAGTCATACATTTGGCTTGATTTGTGTTTATTAACGGAAATATCAGAAATGTGATTAAAATTTAGATGAATTCTTAATTTTTTTATTTTTTGCGGTCAGTCCTTGGTGATTTATGACCTGCCGGCAGCTTCAGTTTTTCATGCAGCATGCCGGAAGTTACAAATCAATGCAAATCTTGAGAGTGTCCCAAAAGAGTTGACTTGAGTTTAAAGCACCACTCAAGCAAAGAAAAAATTATTGGAGCGGTCCTTTAAATGTCTTTTTTTGTTAAGATTTTATAAGGAGTGTCCAGATAGATGAGCGGCACTCGTGCTTCTTAGATAATTCCGATTTTATTCATCGTAGTTGCATGTTACAGGGAAAAGTGGTTATGGGAGGGAGAGGCTGGAGGCGACGGCAGCCGTTTCGCAGAGACTTCTGCTTCTACGGGCCCGTAGAAGCAGAAGTCTCTGCGAAACGGCTGCCGCCGCCTCCAGCCTCTCCCTCCCCATAACCACTTTTCCCTGTAACATGCAACTACGATGAATAAAATCGGAATATTCTAAGAAGCACGAGTGCCGCTCATCTATCTGAAAAAGGATAAATAGGGAGCTTTTTCTTCGGTGGAAATCGCTCATCTATCTGGACATTCGCTTGATCTCATGCTGAGTAGCTGAGCAACGTGCCTCTATCCTCACCTCATGGTTCCAGGTGGAACGAAAGGTCAGTGCCCGGTTTTTCACACTCTCTCGATATTTTATAAGGAGTAAAGGTGCCGTTACACGACACAACATCGCTGCGATATCGCCCGCGATTTCACGTGAGCGCACATGTTTTTGGCGCTTTGCCAAGATCGCTTTGGAGATGTCACACGTAGCGATGTTGGTGCAACCTCCGGCGATCTGGTCTTCCGGAAATCGGCTGAACAAGACCGGAAGCAATCTTGCCTTTCCACATCGCCGCAACACAGCACAACCACATCAGCGAGAGCTAGGCGTGCCAGAGTGTGTTTCACCATGCCCCTACCACTGCGATTTGCTGACCAACTGCGTTAACATTGGTCAGTCTTGTCTGGCAAGATGGCCACTACATTACGCATTTGCCCTTTCTACTATCTCGCTATTCAAATATGGTGCCTTGGCCACGGGCAGCTAATGGGAATGCAGTAGCATCCACCAATCGCCGCCGACGGGGCGTGGAAAACACAACGCTCAGGCACGCCTACGGGATTGATTTCAAAGTCTTTGAAGTTGCGCTCAATATCGTTATCGCACTGTCACACGGCACGATCCTGCAAAATCGCGAGGTTGATATCGCCTGGTTTTAGAGCAGTGTTGTAAAACCTGTCAACTCGCCACCAGCGATTTATCGCCGTCGAATCGCCCTGTCACACTCCACAATGCACTTGCGATGTGGTTTCAACATTGCCAAACCCGTGAGTTGTTTGCAAAGTTGTGGGCAATATTGTGGCGTGTGACGGTACCTTAATGGTACCTTTACACGCCGCCACAGGATGGTGGCAACAACCGGCTACTTCACGTGCACGAGCACGCGCAAACGGTTGCAAACGGTAATCGCACCACCTTTACACGCCGCAACAAGGTGCGCTACGGTAGGTTACATCTATCTCTGGATACACCGCCGGGTGTCTCAAGTTACCTTCTGCAGAGCACCTTACCTCATTTACACACCGCTACAACAAGCTAATATGGGCGGACCTGGTGCAGCAGGGACAACACATAGGCGTGCCACAATTGTGGATTACGAGAAGTCGTACACTGATAGGACAAAGCAATAACATCATGATTGGCCAGGCAGCACAGGAGGCTGATTAATACATGACGCTCGAGCAATTGTGTAGTGTGACTGGTCAGCTCCTTAAATATGCCGCCCTATGCAGCAACAACCAATCGTAACGCAGGAGCTTCCTCCAATGATCGCTGAAGGGGAGTGGTTTCCCGGAGGCTGTGTCACGCCCCAGGTACATACCAGGTACATAGCATGGTGTAGAAACAACCCTTCTGTTCCTTATTTACACGCCGATACAGGCCGCAACCATCGGCTTGGTAACCACCTGTTTTAGGGCAGTGCTCTGAAACAGGTGCCGCCACTGGCGGGTGGCAACAACCATCTTCACACGCCGCTACCTCAGGTTGATTTGGCGGTGCAAGATACATTTCTCTCATCTACCCGGTTGTTGCCACCATCCTGTGGCGGCGTGTAAAGGTACCATAAAAGTTTAGTAGCAATTTTTCATTTTCTTAAGAAATTTACAAAACCTTGTTTGTAGGGACCACATCACATTTGAAGTGACTTTTAGGGGTCTATTTGTTAGATAGCGACAAACAAGAACTTAATTTAAAAATTGCACCCTTAATCAAATCTGGATTCAGACAGTCTGTTAACTCTTTAGGTGCTTTACAGTAATTACCACATTGTTCCACATAATGAAAAAATGAAAACGTTTATCCAAAGAATAAGTTTCTACAGCCTCAAATTTTCACGAAGGTTAAGAGGAGAAATTCGACCCCACAATCTGTTGTACAATTTATCATAAGTATACCTACAGTGCCTTGAAAAAGTTTTATACACCCATGAACATTTCCACATTTTACCTTCTTACACTTACAAACTTATTTAAGTTTGGTATTTTGGTATTTTATGCCTATCAACACTAAGATGCAAATATTTGTGAAGTGTAATGAAATAACACATTGCTTTCTAAATATTTTAAAATTATAAATATGAAAATGTTATGTGCATTGGTATTCAGCCCCTCCTGATTCAATATTTTGTAGGACCTTTGTAGGTGTTTTGATCTAACCATTCCATTGTAGCTCTGTCAGTATGTTTAGGGTCATTGTCCTGATGGAAGGTGAACCTACGCCCCAGTCTCTAACAGGAATTCCTCCAGCATAGGCCTTTACTTAGTTCCACCAATCTTCCATGAACTCTGACCAACTTCCATGTTTGACAATGGGGGTGGTGTTTTCAGGCGATGTGCAGTGTTAGTTTACCAACATAAATACTATTATGCATTCAGCACAAATAGTTCTGTTTTGGTCTCATCTGATCAAAGCACCTTCTTCCACATGCTAGTTGTGTCTCGTACATAGCCTTTTGCAGACTAATAATGCAACTTCTTTTGGCTTGCTTTCAAAAATGTCTTTCTTGTTACTACTCTCATAAAGGCCAGATTTGTGGGGTACACATTTAATAGTTGTCAGTTGTGGACAGATTCTCCCACCTGAGTTGTGGATCTCTGCAGCTTCTCCAGAGTGACCATGGTCTTCTTGATGTATCTGTAAGGGTGCGTGCACACGATCAGTGTACGCAGCGTTTTGGATTCAGCGTCTTGTCGCTGCATCCACAACGCTGCGTAGTACAGTACTAGCATAGTGAATGGAATTTCAAGAAATCTCATCCTCACTATGTGTAACCCGCCCGCAGCGTGTTTGGAGCTGTGGAGTGGGTTGCCGGAAGTCGGCTCCTCCCCGCATGTTCATTTCATGCTGCAGAGTCGGAAGCGGCTCCCATCGGGTGACTGCAGGGAGAAGCCGCCCTGCACCTACCGCACATGGTGAGTACAGGGCAGCTGCAGTCTCCCTGCGGCCACCCGCGGCTTCCCTCAGGTCCGGAGGAGCTGCGTCCAACACGCAGCTCTTCCGGACCGTGTGCACGCACCCTAATTAGTGATCTCCTGCTTGGGATGTCAGTTTTCTTGGACACCCATGTCCTGGTTTGCAATTATGAGAATAAATTACACATAGCTGGACCGAATTTACTTGTTAGGTGACTTTTCAAGGCAATTGCTCACAAATAATATTGTGTAAGGGTATAACACCATAAGAAGCTGAATACAAATGAAGGTTACAATTTTCATATTAAAATGTGTACAATATTTAGAAAGCTATGTATCATTTTCTTTACACTTCACAAATACTTGCTACTTTGTGTTGGGCTAAAACATAAAATCCAAATAAAATACAATTACGTTTGTGCATGTAATGTGAAAAGTGTAAAAAAAATTCAGTGTATGATTAGAAAAATATTAGAATCTGAGAGTCCTCGGTGGTTAAAATGTTTTAATGGCTAACTGAAAACATGGTAAAAATCCAAGCTTTCAAAACTCTAAGGCCCTTTACACGCGGCTACATTTCTAGCTTATCCACAGGTAACTTACTGGTTGCAGTGAAATCATGGAGAGATTATTCCATTTGTACACAGCAACAAGATAGAACCTTGTCTCCATGATTTCACTGCAACCAGTAAGTTACCTGTAGCCACCCTAGAAATGTAGCCGCGTGTAAAGGGTCCCTAAGAGTACCGTCACACCTGAAGACATCGCCAGCGATTTTGCAGCCGATGCAGGGGTGTGGCCTATCGGCGGCGACTTCGCCGGCAAGTTGCCCCATGTAACGCGCAATTTGGGCCAAAAATCGACTGAGAGTGGTTGCCTGGTTTCGCAGCACTGCTCTGAAACCAGACAACCACTCTCAGGCGATGTGTACACATCACCCCATGTAACATGGCGATTAACGATGTTACAGGCGATGAGATCCATAGGCTCCCATGTTACAGGATCGCTGCTGGGGTTTGTAGATACCCCAACGGCGATGTCGCCTGTAACATCACCAAAGCGTCGCCAGAGGTATCGCCGCATGTAAACACGCGACGGCGACGCTGGCGGGGTGCCAAAAACATGCGTGCTCCGTACGTCACCGGCGATATCTCCGGTGATCTCACCTTGTGTGACTGTACTCTAAGGTCTCTTCATCAGGCTAATAATTGACACTTTTGATACATTCAGAGTGGGAATTAATGTGTTGCATCGATTTATATTTTTTCATTCAATTGAGGAATCTTCAAATCTTGGACCAACAACTAATAAAAGAACATACAATTATTGGCTTTTTATCTCTGGGCGCTGGTGTTTACTGCTTCAGGTGCTCTCTCCTCCCTCCCAACTCTGACCATTCTGTGTTATGCTTCACCTCACCTAGTTTATTTACTGCATTATCTAACCCCATATTTGTGTGTATTTATGTGTGTATGTTTAGAATTTGTATTATTATTAAGCCTGATGAAGAGACCTTAGAGTCTCGAAAGCTTGCAATTATTTACCATCTCTTCAGTTAGCCATTAAAAGGTATCAACTGGTGACCTGACCCAGGGCCGTGGGGTACTCGGTTCTGGGTGTTGATTCACAGGGGGTGTCACGGGGCTTGTGCCTGATCCTGTGGCCCTGGTGGTCACTAAAAGTCAGTAAAAATAATAAAAATAAAAGTAGTTTATGACGCCACCTACGGTTCCGGTATGGTTACCAGAGCTGCGGGTCAGACCTCCGGGGTGATGGTATGGCTGCCAGATGGTTGCGCTCACCGTATGTGGAGCGGGATCCCCGGGGCAGTTGTAATAGTTTGTACACAGGGAGGCAGCTTAGGACACAGCTTAGTCACCTTTCAATGCAGCAGTGTGCGGCTCCTCAGGCGAGGGAAATAAAGTACGTCACACCAGTCATTAACTCTGATTGGGTTTATTTGCAAGTTGTTAAATCAGATAGACAGATACAGTCTTTTGGGTCTTTCTGGCCTGGGTAGTCACCAGGTAACTGGGATGATTCACTCAGGACTCTTGGTGGTATGCCTGCTGTTCTCTGCCAGTCCCTCCTCTGTGCTCAACTTCTCCTCACAACCGTGCAGCGCCTCCATGCGCAGAGCCTTGAGCTAGCTCCCACGGGTCTTTTGTGGGTGACTCCCCTTCAGGTCCCCCTGACCCTAGTTCAGTGTGCCATTTTGAGGTATACGCCGGGTCTTTTGGCCGCAGCTTCCTGAAGAAGCTCGGGGCCTCCGGTTTACTGGCTTGGGGATGAACTCCCGCACCATGTCCAGAGCTGGTCCTCTGCTCAGGACCAGACCCTTCTGGTCGGCATTACCAGGTCCAGATTTAGGCGCACTATATTTCCTGGTGCCCCTAGGGTCTCCCTCCTGTCACGATGACCTTCCCCTGCATCGTCCTCCACTCAACTCTCTCTCCAACTGACTGTCAAACCACCCATACACTTTTATACTCAACTCCTCCCACAGGACTGGGTCTTCCCTGCAGCGGGATCACCCATGGTCCACTACTCTAGGGTGTGTATGAATGGGTGTTGTGAAGGTCCCTTGTTTGCCATCCCAGTTCCCACCACACACTCTTATTTGGGTGCAGTACCCCTCCATGACATCCCGACCAGTGGGGCGCCACACTAGGGATGGGCAAACTTGTGGTTTTATCCCGGGTTCGTGACCGGGGTTGCTGTGTTCAAGAAAGTTAATCGTTAATCACCCTACTGATTATAGTTACCCGGTCTGCGTTATCCCGTTCAGCCGTATCGCAGTGCTGTGTCACTTCCGGGCTTTGGGGGTGAATAGTCACATGACTGGCTCCAATAGTCAGTCACATACTCCAAGAAGACAAGGGTCATCCCAGAAGTGACTCGGCAACGCATCACACCAGGAAAAGAAAGCGCGGACCCATTAAATATAATAACGAAATTAACTATTGCATTACTTTACCTCAGCAACTCCGGTCACGAACCCAAACAGTTCGCCCATCCCTAGTATCAACCACTGAGAACTCTCAGATTCTAATAATTTTCTATCTACTGGCTAACAAAGTACAAACATTTTTTACTTTAGTGTATGAATAAATATTCATGGCATTATATATTCCAAAAATGGTTGGAAATTACTGTTTGTACACACAGTGGTGCACGAAAGAAAAGTAGTGCTATTTAACTTCTGACGCACAATTCTGAGTGACATAGACTGTGGAGACCATGAGGTGCCAAAACCAAAGAAACCACCCAGAAGTTACACTGTTTTGGAAGCTACACCTCTCAATAAATTAATAAAGGGGAATGGGGAGTATTTTAAACTCACAGATGCATCACAGGATTTTATAACATTGGGCCGTAAAAATAACATGACATGTGACACCAGTTTTAAAAATACACCCCTTATTGAATTCATATACAGTAGGAGAGTAATGAGCATATTGAACTCACAGGTGCATGACAGAATTTTAAAATGTGGGACCATGAAATTAAAATATTATTTATTTTCCACTAAGATGTTGTTTTCATCCCAAATCCAAATTTTTTATTTTCAAATGGTTAAAACTAAAAATTGACTGCCCAATTTGTTATGCATTTTTTCCAATAATTGTGATCCCCCATACGTGTTCAGAAACTATTATTTTCACCTTGCTTGTTTTCGAGAGGAAAAACAAATATTTAAATATTAGCACACAATTGTGTCTGGAATAATTTAAAGATGCCATGTTACATTTCAAAAGCCCTTGAGATACCTAAACAACCTAAACGGCCCCCACCCCTTTTTGGAAACTAAACCTTACAAACTCAATATGTGATAATAAACTATTGTTTGGGTACACTGCAAAGCTCAGAAGAGGAGTGCCATTTTAGAATTGTGCTGGAATGGTTTCTAGGTGTGACATCATATTGACAGAGCCACTGAGGTGCCAGAGCAACAGAACTGACCAATATTTACACCTTTTAATAAAATACACCCCTCAATAAGTTCATCAGAGGAAGCAATCAGCATGTTGACATCGCTGGTGTTTCATAAAACCATGATAACCATTAACTCCCTACAATCATGTAATTGGGTGCCAATTGAGTGAAAGAGGACACTGACCATGGCTGTTACTGCAAGATCCTGTCTATTTGCTAAAGGGAACCTGTCACCTGAATCTAAGTCCCTACACTAAACTAAAAAAGAAGGAGATACAAAGAGGCGCAGATTGTGCCTTATCAAAGGGACACTGAATGTTTCTATGTGGATTATAAAGCTATCCACTCACCTTTTCTGGTTGTGAGACTCACAACCAGTATGAAAGCATGAGACAGCTGCTGCAGAACCTCCACCAACCGCAAAACCGCGGGAAAACAGGAGACAAAACTGGAAATGGTGTCCACGGTCCGCGCTGCTGCTCTTTTCCAAAGGATTTCACAAGACGGTTATTACCATAAGAATGTCCTTTATTTACATCACACCTACGCGTTTCGGTGCTGTCCCAGCACCTTCCTCAGGGCATCGCCCTCTCTGCCCCTACCATTTGGAATCTCCCGCCCTCTGTGCCATTGTATGCATCGGCCGCGACGTCACATCCGGCGCTGTGCATTATGGGGCCGGTCACGTGATCGGCCCTAGTGCATTATGGGCTTGATCACGTGATCGGCCTGGCTCCGTGCATGCGTAATGAGCTTATTGACGCAGGGCCGATCACGTGATCGGCCCCATAATACACCAGGGCCGATCACATGACCAGCTCCATAATGCACCGCGCCGGATGTGACGTCGCGGCCGGTGCATACAATGGCACAGAGGGCGGGATATTCCAAATGGTGGGGGCAGAGAGGAAAAAGAATAATGCCGCCCAGCGGGGCATGCACCACACAATGGAGGAGTGGTGAATGGAGCCTGGGCCCGCCCTTCCAGTCCCCCAACCTCGGGGACTGCTGTAAGTTTAAACTTATTTTTCAGATGTTTAATATGGCCACTTTAAATGAGAAAGGGATAGATAGGGAGCAGCTAGGAAGGTGTAGGGACAGCTAGTGATAGTGTAGGGACTTAGATTCAGGTGACAGGTTCCCCTTAAGCTGAGTCCTTGGCAGTAATCATATTCAGGGTCGGACTGGCCCACCTGGACACCGCAAAATCCTCCAGTGGGCCACTGGTCCCCATGGCTTTGCCCCCTCGGCCCTGCCCCCTACTCCACCTGCTGCATGGAGAGGGCCCTAGGGGCGCCCACCGGAGCTCCCACCAGTGCTAATCATATCGGCACACAGCGTTGATATGATTAGGCTGTGAGTGGCAGTCAGAGCAGCGAGATGCAATCTCCCACTCTGCCTCCTGCACTCTGCGACACTGTGGGCGCATGCGCAGAAGGTCAGAGTCTGTGGGTGATGACGTCATCGTCTCGGGACTTTGCTTCCTGTACAGCGTCGGTAGCACAGTGATCATGTGCTGGACCCTGGAGGATCATCACGTCGAGTAGGTGAGTATGGTGTTTTTTTTTTTTCTTTTCTCAGGGCCCAGTATGGAGACATGGGGCAGATGAGGGCCAGATGGGGCCCAGGATCGGGGCCAGAAGGGGTCTAGGATGGGGCCCAGATGGGGAACAGGATGGGGGCCAGATAAGGCCCAGAATGGGTGCCAGATGTGGCCCAGGATGGGGGCCAGAAGGAGCCCAAGATGTATCCAAACATGGGGGCCAGATGGGGCCTAGGATGGGGGCCAGATAGGGCCCATGATGTGGGCCAGATGGGGCCCAGCATGGGGGTTATATGGAGCCCAGGATGGAGGCCATATGGGGCCCAGATGGGAGGCATATGGGGCCCAGAATGGGGGACATATCCGGGGCCCAGGATGGAAGCATATGGGGCCCAGTATGGGAGGCAGAAGGGACCCAGGATGTGGGCCAGATAGGGGGGCATATGGGGGGCATATGAGGCCCAGGATGGGGGGCAGATAGGGCCCAGGATGGGGGGCATATGGGACCCAGAATGGGGGACATATATCTGGGGCCCAGGATGGGGGACATTTATCAGGAGCCTAAGATGGGGGCATATAGTGTCCAGAAGGGGGACATATATCAGGGGCCCAGGATGGGTTCATATGGGGCCCAGGATGGGGGGCAGATAGAGCCCAGGATGGGGGGTATATAGTGCCCAGGATGGAGGACGTATATCAGGGGCCCAGGATGGGTTCATATGCGGCCCAGGATGGGTTCATATGGGGTCCAGGATGGAGACATATGGGACCCAGGATGGGGGCATATATTAGGGGTCCAGGATGGGGGTGTATGGGGCCAAGGATGAATTTATATGGGGACCAAGATGGGGGCATATGGGGCCCAGGATGGGGACGTATGGGGCCCAGGATGGGGGCATATGGGGCTCAGAATGGGGGCATATGGGGCCCAGGATGGGGGCGTATGGGGCCCAGGATGGGGGTATACGGGGCCGAGGATGTGGACAAATATCAGGGGCCCAGGGTAGGGGCATATACCAGGGGCCCAGGTTGGAGGCATATACCAGGAAGAGGACCAGGATGGGGGACATATATACCAGAAAGAGGCCCAGTATGGGGGACATATATATACCAGCATGGGGGGCACATGTACGAGTATAAGGGACATGTATACCAGGAAGGACTCAGGATGGAGACATATATATCAGGATTGAGATATATATACCATGATGAGCGACATATTTACTAGGATGGAGACATATATACCAGAATGGGGACATATATACTAGGAAGGGCCCAGAATGTGGGACATATACACCAGTATGGGAGTCATACAATTTATACCAGGATGGACACACATATACCAGGGTGGAAACATAAATACCAGAATGGGGACATATAGACCAGGATGGGACGACATATATACATGTAAGGGGCCCAGGATAAGGAACACTTGCACAGTGGTGGCATGATTATGTGAGGGGCACAGTGGTGATATTATTATTTGAGGGCACAGTGGTAACATTATGTGAAGACACAGTGGTGACATTATGTATGTGGGGGCACAGTGGTGGCATTATTTATGGGGGGGCACAGTGGTGGCATTATTTATGGGGGGCACACTGGTGGCATTATGTAGGGGCACAGTAGTGGTATTATGTGGGGTTACAGTGGTAATATTATTTATGTGGGGGCACAGTGGTGGTATTATGTGGGGGCACAGTGGTGGTATTATGTAGGGGCACAGTGATTACATTACTATGTGGGGGGCACAATGGTAACATTATGTGGGAACACAGTGGTGACATTATTTATGTGGGGGTACAGTGGTGGCATTATTTATGTGGGGGCACAGTGATCATATTATTTATGTGGGGGTACAGTGGTGGTATTATGTGGGGGCACAGTGGTGACATTATTATGTGGGGGCATAGTGGTGGTATTATTATGTGGTGGCACACTGATTACATTATTTTGTGGAGGCACAGTGGTGACATTATGTGGGGGCACAGTGGTGGTATTATGTGGTGGCACAGTGATTACATTACTATGTGGGGGGCATAGTGGTGGCATTATTATGTGGGGGGCACAGTGGTGGCATTGTTAAGTGGGGGGCACAGTGGTGGCATTGTTATGTGGGGGCACAGTGGTGGTATTATGTGGGGGGCACCATGGTAGCATTGTTGTATGGGGCAGTAAGAGGAGCGTTGTTTTTGTGTCACACAGCAGGTGCAGTAATAGGGACACATACGGCAGCGGCTCAGTATTGGGGCATCAGTAGGATGAGGAGTTTATCCAGTTTGGTAATAGATGAGGACCGGGCTGGAAATGTGAGACGTCAGATGTGTCTTCGTTGTAATCTATCTATATGGCTGGAGATGTTTTCATGTTGGTCTGGGGACCTAGGATGGAGGAACATAGGAGCCCTGAATGGAGGAACATAGGCACCTAGGATGTTGGACATTATTAAATAAAGGGGGCCAGGATGGGAGATATAGGGGCCCAGGATGATAGAACATAGGGACCTAGGACATGATTAAATAAAGGGGCAAGAATGAGGAACATACATATTTGGTTTATGGTGGCAAGTGGAGACATATTTACTGTAAGGACCAATTAGGGGACAATACTGTTGTAATATAATTTAATTTTGAGAATGAGGGGAACAAAAGAGAGGTCTTGGTACTGTGCAGGGCGGCACTATGTCACTTTTTTATCATCTGATGTAGTGTAGAAATCTTGGGAAAAGTGTTGAATGTGCTCTGGAAGTTATCAGTTATAGATAACTGTTATTTCCTGTAGGGATGAGTCCTGGCTAGAAGATATCGAAGATAACGTGATATCGGTCTGCGACAGGTGAAGAAGAAAACTCAAGATGAAGGACTTCACCTAGAGACATCACTGGTGAGTATGTGTATTACCTATACATGCAAAATGACACTGTATACTAAGCTCCTGTGTATAATGTCACTGGTGATGACTGTAACCTGTACACTATATACGGAGCTCCTGTGTATAATGTCACTGGTGATCACTGTATTGCCTGTACACTGACATTATATACAGAGCTCCTGTGTATAATGTCACTGGTCATTACTGTATTACCTGTATACTGACACTTTAAACAGAGATCCTGTGTATAATGCCACTGGTGATCACTGTCTTACTTGTACACTGACCCAATATACAGAGCTTTTTACATTTTTATTATTTTAGTATTATTTGTCTTTATGTGGTGGCATTGTGTTCTTTGGTTATGACATGGTGGTATTTGTCCCTTGCATGTGGTATTATTTGGTCACTATGTGGTGGTAATATGTGATCTCATGGTGTTGCAGCATTTATACCTTGTATGTGGTAGCATTTGATCACTATGTGGTGGTAGTATGTGCTTTGGTCATGGTGTAGAGGTATTTGTGCCTTGTATGTGGCATTATTTGGGCACTATGTGGTGGTAATATGTGATCTGGTCACGGTGTGGTGGTTTTTCTCCCTTCTATGTGGTATTATTGGTCTTGGTAGAGTAGATTGTGGTCGGTCATTTGTTTTTTTTCTGATATCAATAATGGGAAAATTCTTTATTTACAAAAGATATTAAATACTTGGATGTTTAACCCCTCCCTGTCGTGTGACACAGCAGCAGAGATGCAGCCACAGAGGTTCGCCAGAGAAAGCAAGATGGCATTTGGTGAGATTTTCACCTCTGTATTTGTAAGACAAAACAAGGAGTGAGTGAGAAATGCATAAAAATTACCTCTGATTGCTCCACTCCTGGTTTTGTCTTACAAATACTGAGGTAAAAAATCTCACCAAATGCTCAAAGTGCAACATTCTTTTGACGGTGCAGTTTCCACCAATGACTAAGTTATCACCTTCCTAACCTGCAGATCACTGATAACTTGTTCTCCAAAGAATCCCTTTAATGCAAACTACAGTAATGGTACATCACAGTTATGATGAGCGCACAGTGATGTGCAGGAGCCACCACTATAATGGGTATAATGGCTAACAGGTATTTGCATATAGGGAGGTGGGCCCCTGGAGTCAATTTCCCTGATGGGCCCCAGACATCCCAGTCTGATGCTGATCATACTAGTACAGCTTCTGTCTCCACCATGACATAACTGAACATCAATTTGCTAGATCACTTTCTCGATCATGGCTACATTTATTTTAATAATTAAAAATATATACTAATGCATACTTTTCTTGTATCTGTTTTTTTTCTGATTAAATAGTTTAATTATATATTGTTTGTGAGATTGTGGGGGCAGTCATCTTTTCTGGAAAACAGTTCAATATAATTGCTTTACAGCAGGTACCTTGGGTAAGAAGTGAACATGAGAGTGCTTGGCATATTCTTTCTATAAAGTTCACTTTGAAGTGAAAAGCTGGAGAAGTTTCAAAAAAGGACCCTTTGGCTTATATAAGAAATCTCATATTATTAAAAACCTGTGATAGCTGGAGAATTTTCTTTGGTGCCCATGAGCTTTAAATCATGCCACATGACATTGTGGCGCCCTGCGTCTTGGTCGCCACAGTGATATTGCACTTACTCCACAGGTGTGGTGATATTGCTCTCAGGTAAGATGGGAACACAAAGGTGAGACACCAAACCACACACCCACCACCCATCCTAACTCCAGACCAGGGAGATGCAGGGCGGAAGAAACCCCTCTGGAGGGCAGACCTCATCTGCTGGTTGGAAGAAAGAGTAGGTTTAAGGGGGTGGGAGGAGTTAGAAGAGAGTAAGAAGAGTGAGAGGAAGCAATAGCAGCTTGATGAAGTTCTAGGGATCACAGGAGCTGGGGCCTAATGGGACCAGTGGGTAGGTCGGCCAATGAAACCCCAGTTCAGAGAACCCCGAATCTACAGCCGACTTCCAGGTCATGGTAGAGGAACTAGCTGCATGAGGCGACCAGCCCCAATCTGTTGTGAAACTTCATGATCAAGCCAGGAAACCGGAGGCCACTGAACTGCAGGTGTAGTGGCCAACACTGTGTACTCTCCCGGGCACAGTGACTATAGAGAGTCAAGAGGACGTGTCGACCATCGCTCTGCAGGGCCTGCAGTTTCCTGTCTAGGGACTTGTAGCACGAGGGCACAGAGGAAAACAGGAGGAGAACATGTCAGAAAGAGCACCACAGAAAGGCTTATGAACGGAGTCTCAGTGGAGTGGTTCTGAACTATCTGAAGGCTGGCCAAGCTGCACACTGGGAGACCACAGTACCCAGCTGGGTTGTCTCTGCAACAAGAACAAGTAAAGAGACTGGTAAAAACTGCAACCTCTGTCCACTCCTTCTGCACCCTCCCTGCACCAACAACTATCACCATCATCCACATCACATCTATACCAAACCCTGAGGACCCACTCCGTCCATGGTGAGTGATACACCTAGCTGTAACAACACCTATTCCCCGGGGTTACTACAAGCAGCGCTGGTCATTCTGAACGACTCAATGGATGGAGTCATGATAGACTTTAATTCCCCTGTAAATATACCCCTTTTCATGCTTGGTCAGGGCCACGGATTCTGGGGTTGCCACTATGACTACTAAATAGACTGATACCCCAGATGTCCTAGTACTCCGGCCCTTGCGACTGTTGCAAAATCTTAATCACCCATTAATAATCGTAAGGATCCCCCTCTGTTAGCTTTATAAAGTATGTGTTATCTTATATTGTAATATTGCCTTCATGATCATTTTTAAGGAGTTGTCCAGGAAAGACAAGTTATCACATATGCTATGGGTAGGTGATACCTTGCTGATTGGTGGTTGTTTTATTTTGGGGACTCACACTGATCTGTAGATCAAGGATTTGTTCCCCTCAATACAGAACCTTTGTCCCATATTACAAAATGGAGTAGCAGGGCTATTAATTCCCTGTGGGGTTGCCAGAAAAATAAACTGATAGATGAGCGTGCACTGCACTTCATTCTAATGAAGATTGGATTTCCTTGTTCTGCTGATCATGTTTGTCCTTTGTTGTTGACACTAGTTGACACTAGGTGTCCAGTACAAATCCTCAACAAATTGGCACCTACTGTGTGTTTAGCAGATAGCTTGGTTTCACTAGATAACCCTTTTAATGATGGTGACCGGTCTCTTGCCTCATTCCTTGGCAGAATAGTTTCAGCATGAATAGCCACTTGAGGTTGCTGAAGTTCTGCCGAATATTAGAAAATGGGCAAAAAAACAAAGATATGAACATGATGTGGGATTTCAACCATAGGATAATTATACTTAAAGGGATCCTGTCACCCCCAAATCACCTCTAAACCTATTAAAACCTGTCCCTAGAGCATATTAACACTGTCCCTACACTCCTTTTAGCTCCTAAATGGCATTAGTCAAAGTGAATATAAACGTTTTATAAGTACCTGATTAGTCATGATAATGAGTGACTATGCTATTCATAGTCACTCATCAAGGCAGCCCCTCTTCTTCATATCACGCCTATTCAGGCGTGCTCGTCAGTCTATGTTCAAAATCGCGCCTCCCTGCGCGCCTCCCCTCTCTCTCATAGCGTCCGGGCTTCACTGTAAGCTGTATGACGCGATTCGCGTCATTCCCGGCGCCAGATGACGTATTTGCAGCCGCGCCGCGCTGTCAGCTTCAAGTCCCGCACTGCGCATGCGCATGGGCATGCGCAGTGCGTATTTTGAAGCTGACAACGCGGCGCGGCTGCAAATACGTCATCCGGCGCCGGGAATGACGCGAATCGCGTCATACAGCTTACAGTGAAGCCCGGACGCTATGAGAGAGAGGGGAGGCGCGCAGGGAGGCGCGATTTTGAACATAGACTGACGAGCACGCCTGAATAGGCGTGATATGAAGAAGAGGGGCTGCCTTGATGAGTGACTATGAATAGCATAGTCACTCATTATCATGACTAATCAGGTACTTATAAAACGTTTATATTCACTTTGACTAATGCCATTTAGGAGCTAAAAGGAGTGTAGGGACAGTGTTAATATGCTCTAGGGACAGGTTTTAATAGGTTTAGAGGTGATTTGGGGGTGACAGGATCCCTTTAAAAATGAAAGATGTGCTATGCAGCTAGAATTCATATTGGCAAATCAGCTAGTCATATAGCTCTAAATCAAAGGTTTATATTAGTGGTTACTACATGAATTTACTATTTCAATTAGCAGTCTAGCATTATTACAGAATTTCTGAATCCTCATATCAAATTAATTATACTTTTCATTTAATTTAGCACGAAGAGTGTGGAAAAAACTATCTCCCTGCAATAAATGGCATTGTTTATGTCATTGACTGTGCTGATCATGAACGGTTAGCTGAATCCAAGGCTGAACTTGATGTAAGTCCTGCATTTTAAAAATTGATTTTACAACAGTTTTCATTAATAGGGATGTTTGAACCCGAACAGTAGCATTTGGGGATTCGTACCAGACACCTAATATCTGGTGCTGAACACTGAACATGGACTTCTTTCTGCACATCCGTGTTACTCTCTGGCTTTAGCACCCGAATATAGCTTAATAAAAAGGCTGTCTTTCGTGTTTCCTGGAAGATAAGACAGCAGTTAGGCTGGTTTCACACTGCAGGGTTTTCCCTGATCAGGGTTCATCAGGGTTTGTGTGCCAAAACCAGGAGAGGAACTGGCAGAGAAAAACTATAAATGAAAGATTGACACCTGTTCTGAGTTTTGGAGACACTCCTGGTTTTGGCACACAAACACTGATGAACACTGATCAGCGAAAAAAACTGCAGTGTGAAACCAGCCTTAAGGCCATGTTACACACACAGATATCTGTTCAGATATTGGTCACAGATCTCTGGTTGCAGTGAAATCATGGACACATTGTTCCATTTTGCAGTTGTGTACAAATGTAACAATGTGTCATAATGTGTAATAATTCTGTGCTGTCTTTGCTAGCAGATGTGTTTGCTGGTAAAGATGTAGCAGACCTGAAGTAAGAAGACTTGGATTACGTCGGAAGTAGGGGAGGGGGTTTCTGATAAAGATTGAGTGACTAAATGTGTTTTGTGTTTTATTTCTAATAAAAAAATGTTCTCTGTGTTGTATTTTTTTTTAACATTTACTAGAAAGTCATGATTGCTGGGTCTAATTTGGTCTGACATCATGAATGTCGTGCTTAATACCAGCTGACAATGCAAAACTGGTATTAACACCTTATTACCCAGCATTTCCTCCCCCCCACCAGGGCCGCTGGAAGAGCCGGGTAAAGCTCCTGGCGCTATGATGAATGTGTCATTTACGGGGGCAGCTATGGGCTGCAGTTGTCAGCGTGGCAGGCTCAGAACGCTTGGAAATTTGAAGAAATAATCCGGTGCCACTTGCGAATAATGTTCTTTATTTCCTCATAATAAAATCCTCATAGATGTCCCTGAAGGGAACTACTAAACATGTTTCGGAGGATAACTCCTTAATCGTTAATCTTTAACGATTAAGGAGTGACCCTCCAAAACGCGTTCAGTAGTTCCCTTCGGGGATATCTGTGAGGATTTTATCATGAAGAAATAAAGAACATTATCCGCAAGTGGCACCGGATTATTTCTTCAAATTTGCATATTTATGCTGCAGCTTTTCCGGAGGTCTGGGAGTCCTGTGAAATATTGAGTGGTTGAGCCTATTCCTTGTTTATACCAGAACGCTTGGGCCTTACCACACTGGGAATCCCAACCCTCGGCGGCCTGGTTTTATCTTGGCAGGCGATCAAAATAATGCACACATTTTTTTTCAATAGCTTATTAAAATTATTTAAATAAAAAAAATAATGAGCCTCCTTGTATTTGGATTGTCAGCCAAAGGTAAAGCCAGACAGCTGAGTGTGGCAGCCTGTGGCTGTCCGCTTTATCTGCGCTGAGAATCAAAAATACAGCAGAGCGCTACGTCATTTTTTAAAATTATTTATTTTTATACCACTATATGTGTGATGGACTCAACAGCCACTCACAGATGCTGTTACAGAGAACGGGTATCCATTAGTGATGGGCGAGTCCTAAATTACTCGGAATCGCTTGACTCTAGCGAGTCCGAGCCCGGGACTCGCTACTCGTTGCGAGTCTAGCGAGTCCAATGTTAATGAATGGGGAAGCGAGTAATAGCGAGTAATGTGCGATTTACAAATCGCAGATGTGTCTCCGAAGCTTCAGGCTCTATCTGCTACAATAGCTAAATCATGTTTAATAGGCTCCTGCTGTCACAGCACAGTTAACTCTCTGCTTACCGGCGCTGCAACAAGAAGAAGAAGGAAGACAGAAGAGAGAAGAAAGAAGAGAGAAGACCTGGGTCTTTGGAGGGATATGTGTTGGTAATAAAGTTGGAGTCCCTAATGGTGTCTGTGTCTATATTTTTAATAAATAATTTTTCTCTGTGTGGTGTTTTTTTTAACCCTTTATTGGAGATTCTTAGTGGCTGGGTCAAACCTGGCCTGACATTAATAATCTCGGGCTTAATACCAGCTTGTATAACAAAGCTGGTATTAACCCCTTTATTACCCAGCGTGCCACCGCCACCAGGGCCGCTGGAAGAGCGGGGTTCAGCGCCAGAGGATGGCGCTTCAATGAACGCGCCATCTTGTGGGGCGGCTGCGGGCTGCAATTTGCAGTGGGGGGTGCCCAGACAGCTTGGGCCTCCCTGCGCTGCAGATTGCAGCCCCCAGCTGCTTAGCTGTACCTGGCTAGACATAGAAATTGCGCGAAGCCCCACGCATTTTTTTTTATTATTTCATGAAATTCATGAAATAATAAAAAAAAAGGGCTCCCCTATATTCTTGTGTCTGGCCAGGTACAAATAGGCACCTGGGGGCAGCCCGTCGCTGCCTGCTGGATCCGGCTGGTTCCAGAAATACGGAGAAGCCCATGTCATTTTTTTTCTGAAAAATCAATAAAACAATCCTAAAAAAGGGACTGCATCTTTATTAACCCCTCGCCCATGGTCCAGGGGTTAATAAAGATGCAGTCCCTTTTATTTACATTGTTTTATGGATTTGTAAGAAAAAATTTGACGTGGGCTTCGCCGTATTACTGGAACCAGCCAGATCCAGCAGGCAGCGACGGGCTGCCCCCAACCCCCAGGTGCCTATTTGTACCTGACCGGACACAAGAATATAGGGGAGCCTTTTTTTTTTTTATTATTTCATGAATTTCATGAAATAATAAAAAAAAAATGTGTGGGGCTCCGCGCAATTTCTATGTCTAGCCAGGTACAGCTAAGCAGCTGGGGGCTGGAATCTGCAGCGCAGGGAGGCCCAAGCTTTCTGGGCACCCCCCGCTGCAAATTGCAGCCCGCAGCCGCCCCAGAAGATGGCGCGTTCATTGAAGCGCCATCCTCTGGCGCTGAACCCCGCTCTTCCAGCGGTCCTGGTGGCGGTGGCACACTGGGTAATAAAGGGATTAATACCAGCTTTGTTATACAAGCTGGTATTAAGCCCGAGATTATTAATGTCAGGCCACATTTGACCCGGCCACTAAGAATCTCCAATAAAGGGTTAAAAAAAACACAACACAGAGAAAATTTTTTATTAGAAATAAAAAAAAAACCATTAGGGACACCATCTTTAATTAAAAAAATCCTCTTCCGTTCGACGTAGTCCAAAACGCGATGTCCTCTCTGCTACATCCCTGTGCATAGATATAGATGTCTATGCACAGGGAATGAGCAGACTGAGAACTATCTCAGCTCTGCTACATCATCTCTGTGCACAGGGAGAGCAGGCGGGCTCTAGGACCCTGGAGCTGCGGCAGCCTGCAGAACCCGAGCCCCACACAGAGCAGACAGCTGGACTCGTTACTGTGCGAGTTTCCCTGCGATTACTCGCACAGTAACGAGTCCAATGCAAGTCAATGGCAATCCTAGTTTTGTCAGAGTCTCTGACAAAACTAGGATTGCCATTGATTTGCATTGGACTCGTTACTGTGCGAGTAATCGCTGGGAAACTCGCAGAGTACCGAGTCCTGCGAGTCCCTTACTACTCGCCGAGTAACGAGTCCTAGCGAGTAGACTCGCCCATCCCTAGTATCCATGATTGGCTGCTGGAGTAAGCTGAAACCAGCCCATACATTCTACCATACTAAAATGTATGGGCTGATTGCAGATTACTAAAACAGCCAATTACAGACACTCATTCTGTGTGACAGCGTCTGTTTATCACTTCCAATTGTTGAAATTATTATCATTTCAAGATCTATTGATTAAAATTAACTTTAAACGTTACTTTATTTGTAGGAAAACACCTTCAATGACTTATTCATTTTAAAATCGGCTTATGGTATTTAGTCAATATAGACCATCAATAAACCTAATAAATAATAGATAATTCAAAGTGAAAATTAGAAATGAACATTATGCATCTATTGAAAGAAATTTGACACTTACTATGAATTTTTTTTACCTATGCAACAGCACAGAGCAGTAGCAGCTGCTACTTTATGCATAAATATTCTCAGTGTCAAATATTAAGTTTACTATGTACATAATGAGGATATGCTGAGCAAATATACATCTCATATTAAAGATCAACAGTAAATTGCTAATGTGGTTTATTACTTTCAGACACGTTTTTAGACACAATATAATCTACATTGTTCAACATTTAAAGGTTTTTGTGTAAGGGGTGCACCATGCCACTAGAACAGTGTTTTCCAAAATATTTATTTATCAACTTAAAACCTTTGTTTTACACAAAAAGTGATGATGATAATTAGAGAACAGCAATTACTGTAGGACAGAAAAAATTAAGCTACCGTAAATTTTGTGAATATTACAACAGTCACCAATCAGTAGGAAGTGTACAGGCCTTTTCTGTGTACAGGCCCTTGCTTTGAATGATTTCAGCACATCTGTGGCCACAGCACACCACTGTTCCCTCACACTGCTGTGATTTTGGTCCACTCTTCTTCCAGTCTCTTCCACAATACTGTGACTGTTGTGGGTTTTTTGGTCATCACTTTGTCACCGAGGATTTTCCAGAGGTTTTCTATTGGGTTTAGATCAGGACTCTGGGCAGCCATTTCATTGTTTCAATGTTTTCTGTTTCAAGGAACTGCTTTCCCAGTTTTTCTGTGTGACAGGGGGCATTGTCCTGCGTGAAAATTGCTGGCTTCTGATACAAACTTGCATTCACTTTGCCATGTCATTTGAATGAGAGGTCCAACTCATGCAGCAGAAGACATTCCCCAAACCATGACACTTCACAACCTTTCAATGACTTCTTTACACACTTTAGGTTCAGTCTTTCACCAGTTTGTTGACGATCATAAAGTTTCCCATCAGACAGAAATAAATGAAACTTGTTTTCATGACTAAAATGAACTGTGGACGGCTTCTCTGTCCACATAACATGCTCTTCACCAAAGCTCAGTATTGCCTTTTGATTCTTTCTGTTAACGAGAGGTTTGGTTACTACAGAGTGGGCATTCAATCCAAATGCTCATTAACGTCGTGACACTGTTTGACGAGACAGATCCTTACCCTGTTCAGTGCTGAACTGGCGAGCTATTCCAGCTGCAGTGTTGAAACGATTATCCATGGAGATTCTCTACATTATCCTGTCCTCTCTTTCATTTGTCTTTTGAGGGCAACCAGCCTCCTTAGCGGACTCGAAAAAGTTTGTGATCTTGTAATGATGCAATATTCTAGAAATTACAGACTTGGAATGACCAACCTCTGTTGCTATGACTGATAGTGTGACCTCTTTGGCCTTTATCTAGACAACCTGCTGCCGAAGGGTTTCAGCCACTTTAAAACGGCACACCATTTTTGCAAAGTGAGAGCAAACTGGAAATTAGGTTGCCAGTTAAAAAAGTTTTATCAGATAATTAAGGAAATTAGCATCAGGTGCCAGATTAACACAAATAACTTCACCAAACAATAATGAGTAGTCCAACACTGATGAATGCGATTAATAACCGCATTCATCCACCACCAGAAAATCTGCAAAAAATCAGTGCAAAAACTCCGCACAGGAATCACACAAAAAGCTCTCTGTTTATAACAAATATTTTTTCCAGTTTGTAGCAAGTGCTATCAAAAAAGTATCAAAAACAGGGCTATTGGTCTGTACGTTTTTTGCAAAAAATATACGCAAGCTGCCTCAACTCCGTCATGGTTGCCCTGACCTTGGCAGTCCCTAGCTGATGTGTGCATTTAAAACCTGAGTGTGTGAACATACCTGGATGGAGGTATGTTCACACACTCAGGTTTTAAATGCACACATCAGCTAGGGACTGTCTCGCTAGGGCAACTGTGACGAGGTGAGACAGCTTACGTATATTTTTTGCAAAAAACGTACAGACCAATAGCCCTGTTTTTGATACTTTTTTGATAGCACTTGCTACAAACTGGAAAAAATATTTATTATAAACAGAGAGCTTTTTGTGTGATTCCTGTGCGGATTTTTTGCACTGATTTTTAACACAAATAACTTGCAGGTACAGTGGGGAAAAAAGTATTTAGTCAACCACCAATTGTACAAGTTCTCCCACTTAAAAAGATGAGACAGGCCTGTAATTGACATCATAGGTATACCTCAACTATGACAAAATGAGAAAACAAATTCTGAAAATCACATTTTCTGATTTGGAAAGAATTTTTCAATTTTTGTGGAAATAAGTATTTGGTCAAATACAAACAAGTAAGATGTCTGGCTCTCACAGACCTGTAACTTCTTCTTTAAGAGACTACTCTGTCCTCTACTCAGTACCTGTAATACTGGCACCTGTTTGAACTTGTTATCAGTATAAAAGACACCTGTCCGCATCCTCAAACAGTCACACTCCAAACTCCACTATGGTGAAAATCAAAGAGCTGTCAAAGGACAACAGAAACAAAATTGTAGCCCTGCACCAGGCTGGGAAGACTGAATCTGCCATAGGCAAGCAGCTTGGTGTGAAGAACTCAACTGTGGGAGCAATAATTTGAAAATGGAAGATATACAAGACCACTGATAATCTCCCTCAATCTCGGGCTCCACGCAAGATCTCACCCCGTGAGGTTAGAATGAACTCAAGAACGGTGAGCAAAAATCCCAGAACCACACGGGGGGACCTAGTGAATGACCTGGGACCAACGTTACACCGGCTACCATAAGTAACAGACTACACCGCCAGGGACTCAGATCCTGCAGTACCAGACATGTCCCCTTGTGTAAGCCTTTACACGTCCAGACCTGTCTGAAGCTTGCTAGAGAGCATTTAGATGATCCAGAAGAGTATTGGGAGAATGTCACATGGTCAGATGAAACCAAAGTAGAACTGTTTGGTAGAAACACAACTCGTCGTGTTTGGAGGAGAAAGAATGCTGAGTTGCATCCAAAGAGCACCATACCTACTGTGAAGCATAAGGGTGGCAACATCATGCTTTGGGGCTGTTTCTCTGCCAAGGGGCCAAGACGACTGATCCGTGTACATGAAACAATGAATGGGGCCATGTATCGTCAGACTTTGAGTGCAAACCTCTTTTCATCAGCAAGGGCATTGAAGATGAAACGTGGCTGGGTCTTTCAGCATGACAATGATCCCAAGCACACTGCAACGAAGGAGTGGCTTCGTAAGAAGCATTTCACGGTCCTGGAGTGGCCTAGCAGGTCTCCAGATCTAAACCCTATACAAAACCTTTGGAGGGAGTTGAAATTCTGTGTTGCCCAGCGACAGCCCCAAAACATCACTGCTCTAGAGAAGATCTTCATGGAGTGCAGTGAAAGGTGTATTGCTGGATGGAAGGTATATTTCTCCCAGCATGATAAAATGTGGCCTGGATTTTCACCAAGTCTCTGGGTTTTCAGGGCAGCACCTGAGATACAAAGCTGCAGCAATCAAGCCTGCATAAGCCAGTTAGTAGGGGAATCTCAGTGTGTGAGGAGCTAGGCTGGAGTAAGCTTGAATGTATATTGTCAAAAACACAGCTACCCTCAGGCAGAAATTTCTTCTCATGGGTTCCTTCATACACCTCCTCCTAAATACATTTACACACTTGGGGGACCCACATGGAGGTTTTTTACCCATATTATCAATAGAATTGGATTGTAAAATTCACACTACTCCGTATTAGTCTTAAAATTTATTATAAACATACGAAGAGTATTCAAGACATTACGAATCTAGAGTAGTAGGCACATATAAAACAACACCCTATTGACTAACCATACACAATTTGCCAAAGTGAACAATGATGAAGGCTGCTTTCACATTAGCGTTTTACGCTGATCGCGGCAGTTGTGGTGAAAAAAACGCAACTGCCGCGATGACCGCATAACGGCTGCACTTGCGGTTCACTTGTGGCAAGCCCCATACAATGTCTATGGGGCTTGCGGCAGGTGCGGCAAGTGCGGTTTCGGCACTTGCAGCAGGTGTGGCCGCGAAAAAAACGTGGCATACCACGTTTTTTTTGCGGCCACACCTGCCGCAAGTGCCGAAACCGCACTTGCCGCACACTTACTGCAAGCCCCATAGATCATTATGCGGTAATCGCGGCAGTTGTGTTTTTTTTCACTGCAACTGCCGCGATCAGCGAAAAACGCTGATGTGAAAGGACCCTAACAGATACCAAACTGTAAGTAAGCTCCCATCACAGAATTCTCCAGTTTCAGAAAATAGTAAAAAACACAGGTAGAAATTATTTATCACAATGCCCTTAAATGTATATACTTCATATTATGTCTTTTCACACAAGATCAGCTGTGAGCTGGCACTTACAGAAGGGGTTAATTATTCAATTGGTACAATATAGATGTTGCTCCTTACACTGTGGGTGGACTATCTGTCCGACCCTAACAGGTACAACTAAACCATAATCCCATACTAGAAAACTTGTGGTGCCTAACAGGTAGTAATATTCGATCACCAGCTATTGTTATCCCTAATATAACATCATATCGGCATTATGTTCAATGAGATTAAAGGCTTACCCATGCTGATGTTAGAATCGGCCAAGAAGAATACAGTTCGTTAGCAATTCTCCTCTGTAACCACTTAGTTAAACTTTTGTCTTTTAAGTTCATCTTTTTGGAAAATGTCTGTTAAATTCCAAACTAAACATTTTTCCACTATCTACCTGAGAACGTCCCAAACCTTTTTGAACTTCATGTATGACACTTAAATTTCTATCAAAGAATGTCAATGGCCTAAATTCCCCCCAATGCAGATATGCAGCATGGAAACTAATTAAAGAATCTAAGGCTGCCTTCACACTGGCGTTCCCCTCCGCAGCGTTCTGCGGAGGGGAATCGCCATGTGTGCGCAGCCAGCGCAAGCCCCTATGGTTTAGAATGGGGGCGCACGGTGCTGCGCTTAACAGCGCAGGACTGTGCACACCCATTCACTCCCATATGTGATCTGTGCACAAATCACACACTCCCACCCGCACCAGGGATGCAACATGTCGTGTCCCTGGTGCGGACGAGAATAGGTGATCTGTGCGCAGGCATCCGCCTGCGCACAGATCACATATGGGGGTGAATGGGTGCGCTCGGTCATGCACTGTCAAGCGCAGCACCGTGCGCTCCCATTATAAAGATAGGAGCTCGCGGCCGCTGCGGTCACATTGCGGACCCATCCGCAGAACGCTGCGGAGGGGTCCGCAAATGTGAACCCAGCCTAACGCAGATATAATTGGACTATAGGAAACAAAATTTTTGGCTAAAAACCCATAAATATTTAATAACAAAAATTACCCCCTTGTTATATGCTCTTCTAAGCCTAAGAAAAAATGGGGTGTAGTTACTACAATAAGGAACTCACTGACCTTTGAGGAAATAGTCAAATTTGAAGACCCTAATGGCCGTTATCTCATCATCATATGTAAAATAAATGACTCCCTGTGCACATTAGCCAATATATATGCCCCCCAATAAGGGTCAGATAACATTCCTTAATAGGATATTGAAAATTATGGACAAACATAAAGGGGGAACTCTGGTCCTATTTGGGGGCTTTAACATCGTTCCCAACGGTGCATTGGATTCCTCAACTAGATCACATCAGTTCCTTCAAAACTTGGACCCCTGGTTGACAAAAAATGTTGTGTATGATGTATTTCGTTACTTAAACACTTCTTCAACTAAATTTACCCACTTCTCCAGTAGGCACAACATCTTTGCTAGAATTGACCTAGTATTAACCAACATTTTCTCCCTCACAAAATTAAAAAAAAATCGAAAAAGGTCAAAGACCATGATCAGACCATGCGCCCATTTTGTTTGCAGTTTCAATAGGCCCAAAAATCTGTCAGGAATTTTTATGGAGGAATAACAGCTATTAAATCATCCTAGGTATAAGGAGGAAATTGGGGACACTATTAAAACCTTCTTTGAAGACAACAATACAGGCGATATTTCCATATATTTTCCCTGTGGTTGGCATTTAAGGCAGTGCTGCGGGGCAAAATGATCCAGATTAATGCTAGGCATAAAAAGTTCATTAGAGGTAGAAGTCAAACAATTATAGACGAAATCCAAAGGCTTGAAACACAGCAAATTAATAATCCTAAACTAGCTCCTTTTGATGATATTCTACAGTTAAGGTTGGAACTCAGAACTCTTCTTTCAGAGGAATTTGATTCTATGACTTAAAGATTACAAACCAGATCATACCACTCCGATAATAAACCAACTAAAATGTTTGCTGCTAAAATCAGATCAATTTTAGGTCTAGAATTTTAAAAGTGATTAATCTATCTGGTAATTTGTGAAAGCATCCAAAAGATATTTCCAACGCATTTGCTGAATACTACTCTAACTTATATAATCTAAAAAATGATCCAAATGCCCCAAATCATCAGACTATGACATATCTGCATACCTAGAGAAAATTGACCTCCTGTCGCCTAGTGATAAAGGTTTAGAAATATTAAATGCCTCTTACTCAATTGTAGAAATTCAGATATCAGTCCCTTAAATTAGAGAAATCGCTGAGTCCAGATGGTTTCCAGAATGAATTGTACAAGAATTTTACTGACCTTTTAGCAACTTTCCTAACAAGATTGGCAAACCAATATGTAATTGATGCCCAACTCCCCCAGGAAATAATGGAGGCCATTGTCATAGTGATCCCAAAAGATAAAGGTAGTCTTGAGGACATCAAAAACCATATCCCTTATAAATTGTGACACGAAAATATTGGCCAAACTCTTGGCAACAAGACTGCAAAAATTCATGAGTAAATTAATTCATAGCGACCAAGTGGGGTTTATTCAGGGAAGATATACCAGTGATGTGACCAGGAGGGCCATAAATCTAGTGCACTCTGTTGAGTTTACCAAAACACTGACAGCCTTCTTGGCATTAGATGCTGAGAACGCTTTTGACAGAGTGCATTGGAGGTTTTTAATAGCCACTCTGGAAAAATTTGTTTTAGAGGTCACATCTTGAATTCAATCAGAGCCATGTATCATTCCCCAGCTGCAAGTGTGTACTCGAATAATTCATCGTCTAACAAGTTTAGTCTATCGAAGGGAACTAGACAAGGATGTCCACTTTCCCTGACACTTTTTGCATTCTTTATTGAACCTTTTGGGGAAAGTGTGAGAGCTAACACCAATATTAAAGGAGTCCCTATTGCCGATATTGATCATAAAATCTCACTATTTGCGGATGATGTGCTCCTCTTCATAACCAACCTACTTAAATTCCTTAGACATTTGATGATAACTATTGAAGAATTCAGAGTTTCCCCTGCACAAAATTAACAAATTAAAATCACAGTTTTTAAATCTGAACTTAGACAAAACTCTATTGGAATATCTAAAGTCTTATTTTGACTTCACCTGGAAAGACAAATCCATAGATTATTTGGGTATCACTCTGACAAATTCTCTGGCCTCCATTGTTAACATCAACTTCACCAACCTGACTGAAAAATATTAAAAAGATTACCTCCATCTTTCCAAACTAGAGTTGACCTGAACGGGTAGAATTGTAGCGTTCAAAATGACTTTGCTACCCAAGTTTCTGTATATTGTTAGAGCTATACCAATACATATCCCAAAACTATGGATGAATAAATTGCAAAGCCAACTTTGAAAATTTATATGGGGTAATAAAAAGCCTAGACTGCATAAGTCTATGTTGGAAAAACACAAGAAATAGGGTGTTTGGGGTGGTCCCCAATTTTAACAATTATTATCAGTCCTCTATTCTATCTTTGTCTAGAGGATGGTGGTTGACTGACAATGATCTCTCTTGGCTTAGCATAGAAAAGTACTTTAATAATGATAAGCAGTTGAACACTCTAATTATCGCCTCTCTTATTAGTCCATCATTAACGGTTCCTAAACATCCCTTAATTTAGTCTACGGTGTTGGCCTGGAGGTTATTGTTAGTTAAGTCAAGCAAAGTTTATAAAACAAATGTTCCACGATGCCTACCTCCAGAGATATAGGAATACCTCATACCAAACCTGGATTTAACAGACTGGTACAGGAGAAGTATTAAGGGCATCAACGACATTATTCTGAACGGAGAACTCATCCCATTCCACCTGTTACAGAGTAAATTTAAAATCCCTTCTCAGGACAGGTCTTTGTATAGGAAAATTTGACAGATTCTTATTAGAGAACAGTTTGACTTTGACCCTTTCGCAAAATATATCAGACTTGATCGACTACCCAGACATGAGAAGTAGGTGGAAAACACAATTTTTTTTATAGAATTCTAAACAATGATTTCGAAATTAAAAAAACATCATGCATATCCGCTTGGGAAGATGAGTTAAATTTGCATATAGACAATCAAGACCTGGCAAAGGCATTAGAAATATTGTATGCTAACACTACGTGTATTACCCTTCAAGAAACCTTTTACAAGATATTATCATGATGGTATTGGACACCTGTTAGATTGAAACAAATAAATCCTTCCCTCTCCTCTGATTGCTGGAGAAATTGTCACCAAAAAGGTGTTTTATCTCATATTTTTTGGGGTTGCCCCAAATTAGTTTACTTTTTGGACAGAAGTCACAGGACTTATCAATAGGGTAACGGACATGAATGAGAATTACTCTAACAGCACAGTTGGTGTTGCTCTCTATCGGTCTAGACAAACTCAGAAAGCTACATAGATACATTATTTGCCATATCCTCATGTCTGCAAAAATTTTAATTGCAGCCAGATGGAGGAAGCAAGAAATCCCCATCATATTAGATCTGTTGGAAAGGGTAACACTACATTGTGTTTTTGAATTTAACCAAGCTATAAGGAATGATACATTCCATAAATTCACAGAGAGATGGAGTTCTAAGATTAGCACATTAGGCCAGATTGACATTTCTGATATTTGCGTATTTTAAGATTTTAACTTAATCTTAATTGAAGGTATTTATTGGAAAATTGACAATGCTTTTTTTTTCCTCAGGATAGTATAACTCTGTTATGTACTATAGAGCAGTGTACAAAATAGATAGTTGGAAAGTAAATCAAGAATTACTACTAGCTTGTGTGTTTAGTGTTGTTAGTGTGTATTTTAAATTGTCACAGTCAATTTATAGTTACTTATACCGTATATACTTGAGTATAAGCCGACCCGAGTATAAGCCGAGGCCCCTAATTTTACCCTCCAAAACTAGGGAAACTTATTGACTCGAGTATAAGCCTAGGGGATGAAAGGAAGCAGACTCTCATCATGGTATACAGCCCCTCTCATCATGATAAATGGCCCCCCATTACTGGTATATAATCCCCCATCACTGGTATATAGGACCTCCATCACTGGTATACAGTTCCCCCCATCAGAGGTTACAGCCCCCATCAGTGGAATACAGCCCCCATCAGTGGTATATACAGGCCCCCCTCAGTGGTATATACAGGCTCCCCATCAGTGATATATATAGCCCCCTATCAGTGGTATATACCGGCTCCCCTCAGTGGTATATACAGGCCTCCCATCAGAGGTTACAGCCCCCATCAGTGGTATATACAGCCCCCCATCAGTGATATATACAGGCCCCACATCAGTGGTATATACAGGCCCCACACCAGTAGTTACAGCCCCCATCAGTGGTATATACAGGCCCCACCACCCGTGGAATATACAGGCCCCACATCAGTGGAATATACAGGCCCCACATCAGTGGTTACATCCCCCATCAGTGGTATATACAGGCCCCACCATCAGTGGTATATACAGGCCCCACCATCAGTGGTATACAGGCACCCTCATCAGTGTATACAGGCACCCCGCCAGTGGTATACAGGCCCCCCGCCCCCCTGCCAGTGGAATACAGGCCCCCCGCCAGTGGTATACAGGCCCCCCCCTTGCTGCCGCACGCCTGTAAAAGAATAGCTCTTTCATACTTATCCTCCTCGCTGTCACCGCGCGTCCGCCAGTCTTCTTCCTGCTTGTACCCGGCGGTAGCAGGAGCAATGACGTCATTGCATCTGCGCCGTCACATGACTGGCGGGGGGCCTGTATACCACTGAGAGGCGGCGGGGGGCCTGTATACCACTGAGGGGGGGACGCTTACATGGTGCAAGGTAATATGCACCGCTCCCTCTGCCGCTGATGGACAGGGGGATGCAGTGCTTATTGCATTGCACCAATGAGCGCCCCCACGTGACCGGCTGCTCCTATTGCAGCCTCCCCCCGCCTGCTCCAGCCCCCGGACACCGCCCCTCCCCCCACACTGAGCCGTCACTGTGACTTGAGTATAAGCCGAGGTGGGCACTTTTCAGCACAATTTTTGTGCTGAAAAACTCAGCTTAGGCTGCGTTCACACGCTGCGTATTTGTCGCATTTTTTTACGCGCGTCTTTTCAAGGGGAACGACGAGCATAAAAAAAAGCGCGAGAGAACAACTTCAATTGCGCTTTTTTACGCGGGTTTTTTCCAGTGCTTATAATGGGGCCTATGGAAAAAACGCGCGTAAAAAACTGGAAAGAAGTTACATGTTCATTCTTTTTACGTGCGCGTTTTTTGCTCCAAAAACGCTGCATAAAATTACGCGACGTCTGAATGGCACAAAGTGAATGTCCATTTTCTTTGCTGGGAAACACAGACGCACATGCGTTTTTGGGGCAAATACGTGCGTAAAAAACCGCGACAAATACGCAGCGTGTGAACGCAGCCTTATACTCGAGTATATACGGTATATGCTTTGTAACAACCAATATATGTTGTATGTTATGTATATTATGTTGTTGTCCTTATAGACATTATTACAGTTATTGATTTACTGCCTGAGTATTCCTACATACCCTTTGTTTGTATACTACCTATCCACTACCTCTCTCTCCCTTCCCCTCCCTTGGTTACCCTTGTTATATTAATTCTTTCAATAAAATAATTTGAAACAATAGCCGGGTGATCCCATATTACTACCTATTAGGCAACACAAGGGTTGTACTATGGGACTATGGTTTAGTGGTACCTGTTAGGGTCAGACAGACTGTCCGCCGACAGTGTAAGGAGCCACATCTATATTGTCCCCATTGAATAATTAACCTCTTCTGTAGGTGGCATCTCACAGCTGATCTTGTGTACAAAGACATACTATAAAGTATATACATTTAAGGGCATTGTGATAAATAATTTCTACCTGTGTTTTTTACTATTTACCTAAACCGGAGAATTCTGTGATGGAATCTTACTTACAGTTTGGCATCTGTTAGTCATTGTTCATTTTGGCAAATTGTGCATGGTTATTCAATAGGTTGTTGATTTATATGTGTCCACTACTCTAGATTCATAATGTCTTGAATACTCTTTGTATATTTATAATAAAGATGATTGAATTTTAAGACTAATACGGAGTAGTGTGAATTTTACAACCCTAGTCTATTGATAACATGGGTAAAAAACTTCCATGTGGGTCCCCCAAGTGTGTAAATGAATGTATATTGTGTCTGGACATACATGCTGCAAAGAACTGTGACAAAACTCAAAGCAACTCTGGGAATGGCACCTGGCGGTCGCCTGTGACCAGCATCTAATCATATGGCTAGTGGTGGCCGCTTAGTTAAGCCCATCCTGTGCAAGGGAGAGTCTGACACCAGTGGTTCTCCAAGTTGGAGTACATTTATGTTGTTTTTTTCTCTTTCTGCCACCTGCTGTTTAAAGTGAGAATTAAACACCGAAGTTTGGACTTTAAGTCCGTGTGTTGCCTCATTACTGCATCCCTGCAAATCCCTAATATATTTATACTAGCTGAAGTACCCGGCTACGCCCGGGTTAATAAATAACTGATGTTAGCTATAACAAAATAGAATTTGAATATGTCATATTAATGACTTGTAAGAAAATAGAAGCTGAGCTGTGATTGATTGCTATAGGCAGCCTAATAAATCTCCAGCCAACAGTAAACCCTCCCCCTGGCCGGGCAGTATATGTTACCTCACGCATACACATAATAGACAGCTCATGTGACTGACATCTGCCTTAATTCCCTATGTGGAACATGTGTTGCACATTGGCTGTTTTTAATCAGATGTTTATGTTTGGAAAATAAAGATAGCACACGTATGAGGCGAGTTGTGTGAGGTGATTTGTGCACATCTGTGTCTGTCTGTGTGGTGTGTGTGTCCCTGGGGTGTGTGTATGTGTGTGTCCCTGAGGGGTGAGTGCATGTGTCCCTATAGGGTGTGTATGTGTGTGTGTGTCCCTGTGGGGGGGGGGTCTGTGTGGTGTGTGTCTCTGTTGTGTGTGTCCCTTTGTGGCGTGTGTGTGTGTCCCTATGGGGTGAGTGCATGTGTCCCTATAGGATGTGTATGTGTGTGTGTCCCTGTGGGGGGGTGTCTGTGTGGGGGGTGTGTGTATCTGTGTTGTGTGTGTCTTTGTGGTGTGTTTGTGTGTGTGTCCCTGTAGGGTGAGTGCATATGTCCCTATAGGGTGTGTATGTGTGTGTGTCCCTGTGGGGGGGGGGTCTGTGTGGTGTGTGTGTCTCTTTGTGGTGTGTGTGTCCCTGTGGGGTGACTGCATGTGTCCCTATAGGGTGGCTATGTGTGTGTGTCCCTGTGGGGGGGGGTTTGTGTGGTGTGTGAGTCTGTGTTGTGTGTGTCTCTTTGTGGGGTGTGTGTGTGTGTCCCTGTGGGGTGAGTGCATGTGTCGCTATAGGGTGTGTGTGTTTCCGTGGGTGTGTGTGTCTCTGTGTTGTGTGTGTCTCTTTGTGGTGTGTGTTTGTTCGGGTGTGTGGTGAGTATCCAATGTTGGGGCTGCACCTTAGCGACTATACACTTTCTGTTACTCTTTGTGTGCGTGTGGTGTGTATACATGTCCCCGTGCGTGGTGAATATCTCATGTTGGGGCCCCACCTTAGCGACTATATGCTGGTATGTGCTGTTAGTCTTTGGCACTATCATTAAGCCCCTCTCATTCACAACTGTAAACAGGTAACTGTCACTTTTTCCTCATTATGTAGATAGGGGCAAAATTGTTTGGTGAATTGGAACGCGCAGGGTTAAAATGTCGCCTCACAACATAGCCTATGACGCTCTCGGGGTCCAGATGTGTGACTGTGCAAAATTTTGCGGCTGTAGTTGCGACGGTGTACATGCCAAGTCCGGATATACACACACACATACAGTACATACACACACACACATTCAGCTTTATATATTAGATATATTTTTATTTTTTTTATTTTCTGAGGTTCCTGGTACATACATTGGCCAGTTCACATTATGTCTTGAGTGCTGTGCAGTTTATTTTCTGTTTTTATGTCTAATATGTGGAGTTGCTGGCTCCATGTCTGCACTTAGCACCCTCATCGCCCACAGGTGGTCTGAGGTTGAGATGGTGTCCACCCACTTAGAAGTGGGACAGGGAGGACAAGGAGGACAGGGATGTCAGCGCAGGACTCATCAGACCTGAGGTCACCATGTCGTGGTTGATGAGCAAACAGACATTGGCCAATGTATGTACCATATGAAAATAAAAAAATAAAAATATTGAGTTTTTTGAAAAAATGTAAGTTTTACATTTTTTTCCTCATATACCCCTAGTTAGCATGTGTGCATTATTGGTAGTAGCTGAGTGCTGCAGAGAAATTTTTTCTGGTTGTTTGATCCAGCGTCCCTGCTGGCACCAGTTCACATTATGTCTTGAGTGCTGTGCAGTTTTTTTCTGTTTTTATATATATATATATATATATATATATATATATTATACATACATAAGTCCAGAAAAAGTGCAGAAAAAATTGGGCACTGTTGCTTCACTCCAGGGAAAGCATATTGTACTGCTTCACCACTAATTACTCGCTTTAGCTGTTGGCGTGCACGCCATGAACACATAATAAACTCTATTTGTAGAAACAAAGCAGGTGGAACTCACCATTGAATAGTTGCAGCAAGAACTCCTTTATTCAAGTTCAGTCACAGGACATCTTCAATCCATGACAGGATGCGGGGAGAGGGAGTGTGGGTGGGCGGATGACGGCGAGCCATTTCGCTGTTACTACCCGTTGAAGCTGCAGTAACAGCAAAACGGCTTGCCGTCGTCTGCTGACCCCACACTCCCTCTCCCCGCATCCTGTCATGGATTGAAGATGTCCTTTGACTGCTTTCTCTCTGTTGAAGACCTTGGTAGTTACTGGACAGGGGACTACAAGGTTTTATTTTTTAATTCTGCAACATTCACAGCGTTGGAGTCCATGGGTGCTTTCCAGAGACAAAATTGTCACTTTCCCCGTAGATGAACTCCAAGAGGGGTCTAATGTCCACAATGTGGTCACTGGAGGAGGTTTCTGCTGTTCTGGCACTTAGAGGATCTGCAAACGAAATCCGCAAACTATTATAGAAAAATTAGTGCCCCAAAAATCAAATGGCTTCTTCCCTGCCAAGCCCTGTGGTGCAGCCAAACAGTACTGTAGGGTATTGCCACATTCAGGAGAAATTGTGTCACACATTATGGGGCATTTTTGTACCTATTGCCCTTGTTAAAACAACATATTAGTGGTAAAAATTTAATTATTTTGTCTTAGCCTCCCAATAATATAACATTTTGTGATACACCCGTGGTGTCAATATGCTCACGACACCCCTAGATGAATTCATGCACTTGCAACTTGTGAGGGTTTACTTCTGTTTGGGCATGTCAGGGGCTCTGACAATGTGACATGGTGACCACAATTTATTCTAGCCAAAATGCCACTACAATATTTAAATAGAACTCTTGCCGAACGCCTGCCCAAACAGTATTTTTCCACCGCATTTAGGGTATCGGTGTACTCGGGAGAAATTGCACAACATATTGTATGGGGCCTTTTCTCCTTTTACCTTGTGAAAAAAATTTTATTGTAAAATTTTGATTTTTTTGTTTTTGTTTTTAAGGGTCAACATTAAAAAATTCTGTGAAGTACCTGGGGGTTCAAATTGCTCACCACACATCTAGATAAATTCAATAAGAAGTCTAGTTTCCAAAATGGGGTCACTTATGGGGCTCTGCAAACCCAACATGGCGCTCACTAATGATTCCAGACAATTTTGAATTCCAAATAACAAATGGCTCTTCTTCGCATAGACTCCGTTCTATGTAGACTTCAATGTTATTAAAAATAAAAACATATCCTGCAGAAATCATTTAACAAAGTACAAAAAGGTTGTGTTTACACACAATGTATTCTTTCCAATGGATCGCTGCAGGATCTGTTCTACTGGATGATTACTGGACATGTGAACTCAGCCTAAGCTAGTTTCCCACTACAGTTTTTCCTGATCAGGGTTCATCAGGTTTTGTGTCAAAACCCAGAGTGAAACTTTAAGAGAAAATAATTGAAAGATTGACACCAGTTCTGATTTTTGGAGACACTCTTGGTTTTGGCACACAAAATCTTATGAATCCTGATCAGGAAAAAACTGCAGTGTGAAACCAGCCTAAGGCTGGCTTCACACCACATATTTTGTCTATCAGGGTGGATCCTGTTTTTAGCAGGATCACCCTTACAGGACCAGTGTAATACTATTGTATAGGTTTGAGGAGTCTGATCGCTTAAGGGCAATGAAGAGCAGAGACGGGTTCTTGGGTACAAAGTATTTATATACACACAGCAAAACAATGTGAACTTAGTACACAGCAAAAGCACACAAACATAACACGACCCCAATATATACTGCCAAGCACAGTCCTTATGAAAACAGTCCGATAAACAAATAGTCCAAAGTATGCAAATCCGGATGAATGTAGTCCATAGCACAAGTCCTTGTACTGGAACGACCGGAAAGATATAGTCCGTGGCAAAGGTCCCCACACCCGGATGACCAGGTAAAAAGTTCAAACACAGTTCCGAGTAGGAAATGAAACACAAGTTCCAGAGAGCAAACAGTACATAAAGTAATGACCGGGAAGTTGCTTACACACACTTGAGATGTCCGAGCCTGAAGATAGAAGCAGCGGTACCAGGAGCACAATGCAGGAAGCTTTAGGAAGAACAGAGATCTCACAGAGTTCCAGGGAGGTAAGTGGACCAAGGAGAGCAGCTGAGCAGGAGCAGACCAGGAATCAGTATACTCAAGCAATTAATGATCACCTGAGCCAGGTCTTTATGCAAACGAGACAGGAAGAAGGGCAAACAAAACAATGATCTCCATGTTGACTGAGGGCAATATGGTCAAACGGCAGGCTGGAAAACCTGGAATACTGACATCCAGACAGAACCTGATGGGTTGAACCAGATGGCAAATATGCACCCTCCCTGATCCTGTTTTTTGCAGGATTCGTTTCTTTGGCCGGCTTCACACCACGGTTTTGGGCTATCAAGTTCTGTCCGTGTTTTGCATGAAACGCCGAACAGAACCTGACAGCCCCGGATAGAACAGAGCCAGAGGGAAAATATGCCCTCTGGTCCTGTTTTCTGCTGGAATCGGCACTCCCCAGGGTTCAGGTGCTGTCCCTGCTGAAATGTCAGGATCGCAACTTGCGGGAGCTAGCTGCGGTTCTGAAATCTCAGGTGGGGAGCTCTCCAGGCGCTGAGATTTAGCACTAGGCGTCCGGCAGCTGGATGCAATTTATTGTCTGATCCGGCGCCATAGACTCCCATGTTAGGGGGCGCCGGATTGGAGGATCTGATTTGTGCAGATTTTTGCCCAGGACAGCAAATCGCAGCAAGCTGCAATTTTGTGTCCGGGAGAAAAACCCACATTCTCCCGGATCCTCCCGGACAGATGGAAACCAGATGGCAAATGACTGCCATCCGGCTCCATCTGGCCCCATAGGAATACTATGGGGCCGAATTCGGATCCGGGGCTGTCCGTTTCACACCGGATAGCTCCGGATCCTGAAAATCGTGGTGTGAAGCCTGCTTTTCATTTCTCCATTGAAAAGCATTGTGAATTACTTCTCCATAGGCTATAATGGGTGGAGCCACCGTCCATGGTGCTGAAGGAGCATTCTGAGAATTATCAGTGCTAAAAACAGGATCAGGGAAACGAATCAGTTTTTTTACCAGATCCGGAGCCTTAGACTCCCATTGGAAACCGGATTGCACCGAATCCGGTTCTGTCTGGTTTTGTCCGATTTTTGCACCGGACACAAAAAATGATGCAGGCTCCGATTCTGTGTAATCAAGACATGTGTTGCTGTCAACAATGATTCTCTACACACCTATTACAATTGGCTGCTATTTAGCAGTTTGACCAGGGTAAATGCACTCTAAGACTAGCTTCACACCACGGTTTTCTGCTGTCAGGTTTTGTCCGGTGTTTTGCAGGAGGCACTGGACAGAATCTGACTGCAGCGGACGAGCAGAAACTGAGGGCAAATATGCCCTCCGATCCTGTTTTTTGCAGGATTCGTTTCTGCTTGCTGCTGCTGTCCGCAGTGCTAAAATTTCAGCCTGCATGTGCAGGGGAGCTGCCGCAGTGCTGAAATTTCAGCGTTCTGTGCAGTGGAGCTGTCCATGGTGCTGAACTTTCAGCCCGTGTGAGGATTGGAGCTCTCCATGATGCTGAACATTCAGCGGTGGCTCTGAAATGCATCTCAGAGCCAACGCTGTTCTGAAAATGGCTTCCGGGAAACTATATGATCTTTTGCCAGATCCGGGGCGATGCGGCACCTATTGACTCCCATGTTATGGGCACAGGATCGCCCCAGATTCGTTTCTGTCCGATTTTGTCCGATTTTGGCATCTCTCCTGATGTCAGAGTCGGTCACCTGATGTGTCAGGTGACCGGCTCTGACATCACCACAGGTCCTTCACCCAGCAGAAGACACTGTGTCACAGTCCTGCAGTCGCCGCAATGTAAAGTATCCTCTGAGAGGATTTTTTTTTTTATTTACATTCCGGAGGGGAGAGCACAGGGGGGGACGAGGGGGGAGGACAGGGGGAGCATAAAGAAGAGGTAGAGCAGAGATAGAGGAGGGACAGATAGGGACAGACAGGGAGTGACAGGGACAGATAGGGTTAATTATATGTACTGAGCACTGCCTCTGGGCATGCTCAGTACATAAAACACGGAGCTGACATCGGATCTAAGTTCAGCTCGGATCCGATGTCCATAGGCTCCTATAGTATCGGGTCTCGGATCAGCTCTGATCCGAGGCTGTCCGATTTCATCCTCGGACACTCACTGACACAAAAACGCAGCAAGCTGCGTTTTTGTGTCCGTGATGAAATCGGACAGGATCGGATGGTGCCAAAATCGGATGTCAAAAGGCACACATCCGATCCGATCCGAGTCCCATAGGGATACATGGGAGCCGATTTTGGATCCGAGTGTATCCGTTTTGAAACGGATACACTCGGAAGCTCCAAAATCGTGATGTGAACCTGGCCTGACATATCTGCATTCAAATCACATCAATATATGCAATAAAAATGCAACGTGTGCACACAACCTAAGATTGAGACATTAAATATTGTACAGTATACTTTAGTATATGAGAATTTAGTCAATCTTTACCCTCTTTTTTGTATTTTAGGAATTGCTAGCTGATGAAACAATCAGAGGTGTGCCTATGCTTCTTCTTGGCAACAAGATAGATAGACCAGAGGCCATCAGTGAGGAGAGACTTTTGCATACATTTGGAATTTATGGTCACACAACAGGAAAGGTAAATAATTGACTTTTACTTATCAATTGTAATAACTTTGTCACTTAGAATGTTTGCAGGCCAGGGCTAAACCTTGACTTCAAAATCCACAAACTTAGAGAGAGGTTAGTGATGCAACGCAAATCAGATAACGCAACTCTTATGGTATGTGCGTACGCTGAGTATTTGGTGCAGACATTTTCTGTACCAAATCTGGATCTTCTGGCAGAATAATGCACCAAAAACACGGTTCCTTTTTGGGGAAGATTTGTGTTTTTCTTAATGAAGTCAATGGCTGCTTGGAAGGGCTAAAAAATGCAAACAAATCTGCAACAAGAATTGACATGTTGCAGATTATTTTCTGCACCAAATTTACAAGAAAAAAATAAGGACAATGCTTCAAAATTCTCATTGACTTTGCTGGCAAAAAGATAAGCATGGATGTAGATTTGTGTCAAATCTGCACCAAAAATGCAGTGTGTGCACGTGGTCTTAAAAATTTCAATTACAGTAGTAAAAAATCTGAAGCTGTCTAACTAAGGCTTAAAAGGTTTTTCCTATATACATAAATGGGTATTGTCACTGACATTTTTAGCAGTCAGTTTCTTCTAAATGTCATGTTTCGTCCATGGATTTAGCGGAAAAGCAAAAATGCTTTTTCAAAAATACTGATTTTCTCTTTAACCATTTTTTTTTGCAACTTTTCAGCACTAAGAGACACAAATCCTTTCATAAGTTGTAAAAATGCATCAAATTGAAAACTCCTACAGACACCTTACTCCCGGAGGGACTTTAGTCAGGCACCAAAAAAACACAACAATTGGTATAAGCCTCATTTCACAGATTTCTCTAATGATCTAATTATCAAGGAACACTGAATATAAAAAATAACTTAAAGAAAGACAAGTTAAAGGGAACCTGTCATCTGTTTTGGGGGTTCTAATCCATGGCCACACCTTAAACATGATTAAATTGGGGTTCCTGTAACCCCTTTGTATCCCCAGACATGCCCCTGCATACATCATAAAACGACTTTTAATCTATCACGCGCTGTATGCAAATGACTATTTAAGGGTCATATGGTGGTCTGGACACTGCAGTAAGACCCACCCTATTGCATTGAAAACCCACCCCACTCCACGCCAACACTGCCCAGCTGCATTGAGATTTCACTGAGACGTGACGCACTGTGGAGCTTTTCAATAGGGCACAGTGAGGCACGAGACTTGTGAATGACGTCACAGTCATTCACTTATATACATAGGAGGGTTGTGTTTTCCATGCAGCGGGGTGATGTTGGTGTGGAGTGGGGCTGGTTTTCCATGCAGCGGGGCGGCTCTGACCGCAGTGTGCAGACTCCCATATGACCCTTAAAGAGTAATTTGCATACAGTGCAGGACAGATTAAAATTCGTTTTCTTAGGTATGCAGGGAGACATCTGGAGATATAAAGGGGTTACAGGAACCCCAGTTACATCATGTTTAAGGTGGTGGGCAGTGTTTAGAACCCTCAAAATAGGTGACTGCTTCCCTTTAAGGGTATGAGCACACAATGTTTTTAATCGGTGAAGCATTCTATCACAAAACTACTTCAAGAAAACACTGATGGCCCCTTTATATGCAGCTACAGGTAACAGGTTGTCCACAGGTAACTCACTGGTTGCAGTGAAATCATAGAGACATAGTTCCATTTGTACACAGCAACAAGATAGAACCATGTCTCCATGATTTCACTGCAACCAGTAAGTTACCTGTGGAAAACCTGTTACCTGTAGCTGCGTGTAAAGGGGCCATGACAGTTTTTTCCTAAAACAGCTTTGCTGGTGCTGTTGCTTTCATCACAGTTCCTCCGCCAGCGTACTTTTCCTGTATCTTCTGTAAAGAGATTGGATGCTTTGAAGCAAAGCATAATGAGGAACAAACATGTTACTTCTTTTAACTACTCCAGGCTTTCTGAACCCTGAAGCAGTTAAAAGAAGTGACATGAGGCTGGTACATGTGAACAGCAATGTCATTTTTACATTGTTGTGCATTGTTTCCATTATTTGCAGTGGTTTAGCTGCACTTTATTAGGTGAATTCTGCGAGAAAAACATATGGAAAACAAGGGTGTGTGCTCATGATCAGGAATTGCAGCATTTTGAATGCAGCGTATTGCTGTTGTGTCAAACATGCTGCATTGTACAGTAGCAGCATAATGGATGGGATTTCAAGGAATCTCATCCTCACTAGCATTCTTTCAGCTGCTGTGCAGGTTGCTGGACTTCCGCATCTCCCCAGCATGTTCATTTTATGCTGCAGAGTCGGAAGAGATAACCATCGGGTGTTCGCAGGGAGAAGCCGCCCTGCACCCCATGCAGATGGTGAGTACAGGGAGGCTGCAGTCTTCCTGTGTGCACCCACCAGATCCCGTAGGTCCGGAGGCAAAGCATCTAACACGCAGCGCCTTTGGATCATGAGGACATACCCTAAGGCCACATGCACACATTGAGTGTGAGTGTTTAGTGAGCTTTTACCTCAGTATTTGTAGCCAAAACCAGGAGTGGAACAATCAGAGGAAAAATATAATAGAAACACGTCACCACTTGTGGATTTATCACCCTCTGCTGGTTTTGGTTAAAAATACTGAGGTAAAATACTGAACAAATACTCAACGTGTGCACGTGACTTTGGTCACATATACTAATGCCCCTAAAATAGCAACACGTTACTCCAGAAAACTGGAGAAACAGCAATCATGAATCAGGGCCGGTATGTTTTTAGGACGTGCTTAATATCATTGTTTATATTATTACATTTTATTATGCCATACTAGTTTACTGTAATCATGGGTAACTTTATAGCCCTGCATGCAATTATAAAGTATCTTACCAAATAATTTATATTTTTAGGGTAAAGTGCCTTTAAAGCAGCTAAATACAAGACCCCTTGAAGTATTTATGTGCAGCATACTGAAGCAGCAAGGTTTCGGTGAAGGATTCCGCTGGCTCTCACAATACATTGACTGATGACTGACAAGTTCTCTTCATTTGATTCCTTATTTTATTTTGTTCCTGAGATTATGTAACTTAAATAGGTTTGATTGTGGAAGTGGTATTTTAGGTAGCTGAGAACAAGTAGTGCAGAAACTAGGGCTGTGGAGTCAAACATCCGACTCCTACCCCTCAATTTCCCTGAATCCAACTCGGACTCCAATTCCACCAAAATGGACACCGACTCCACAGCCCTGGCTGAAACAACAAAAGTCCAAAATGTATTCCTTCATATCCTCTATCTATTATGAAGTTAAAATAGTTTAAATAAAATTACCACCTGTATTTGTACAGTCATATTATTGATCAGCAGAACATGTACTATCACTAACTCTACGTGTCTAAAATATCACAAAAATAGTGGTGGGATTCTACAAAAATGATGCCATTTTTTCAATATGCCTAAATTCACTAATAAAGCTGTATGTACTACTCAGTCATAAACATAAAACCATTCACAGGTGAATTAATTAACAAACTTGTTACTAAGGGACCTGTCAAAGAGTGGTATATACCTGGGAGCAAATGAATAGTCCATGTTTGATGTTGCTACATTGTATACAGAAAAATAAGCATATGTATCTAAGCTGGTATTGATATGGGCCAATTTATGATGGTCAAACAACTGGGTCAGAGCATCTCCAAAGCAGCAGTTCTCGTGAGATGTTTAAATTATGCTGTGATTTTGTGATTACGGTAAGCATCTAAAAAAACGTGTTAGGTCCTAGGCAACCAACCAGTGACATGGCAGCAAAATCATATGGACCAATGGCTCATGAATGCATATGTAGAGGAAAAGTTAGCTTGTAAAATCAGATGCCACAGATGTAGCAAACAGCAAAGTAATGCCAAGGTTTTCAAGCAAAACATTGTCTAGAGGAGTGTTCCCCAACTCCAGTATTTCATTGCTTATGTTTTGGTGATCACCTGTGCAATATTAATAAGGTAATTCTGAAAACATGATCTGTTGGTGGCCCTTGGGGACTGGAGTTGAGGAACACTGATCTAGAGCATCAGGTTTTCTCTACTGGATTGGAACTAATGGCCTCTTTGTTTCCCAGGAAAGCAAACCACCTTCACCTCATTGTGCACATCATATAAAAAAAGGATGCTTTAGATCGGATCACCAGCTTTCATTGCTCAGTCACCCACTAATTATGCATAGGTGTCAATTTATGACACTTTCAGAGATTTTCAGGGGTTAGGGTGAATATTTTCACTCCTGCGATTCACACCTTAGGCTAAGGGTCCCGTCACGCTTGGCGACTTTCCAGCGATCCTGACAATGATACGACCTGGTAAGGATCGCTGGAACATCGTTACGTGGTCACTGGTGAAATATCAAACAGTCAGATCTACTCAATGACACAGCAATGATACGGCGACCCTTGTAACGACCTCGACGGTCGTTGGGACCCTGTCACAAAGCAGCTAGTCTGATGACTCAGACCTACATGGCTGAGTTCTAAGTCGCCAACGAGGTCGTTGTTACGGCATCAAGCACACCAATGCATGCTGCCCAGCGGGATCCCGACAATGAAAAAATGGTCCAGGCCATTCCGACACAATCGGCAATGTTACAGCGGGGGCCTGGTTGCTGCTACGTGTCAAACATAGCAAGTTCGCTGGTGAGGTCGCTGTTGCATTACAAAACGTATGACGCAACAGCGATTTCGCTAGCGATCTCGCTATGTTTGACGGGGGCTTAAGGCTACAAAGTGTGTCACACTTTTTGTTTCACAAATTGCAGCAACACACTAAAACACTGGATGCTATGACTTCCTATGGTGTCATGATGGGTTACCAACCATCTAGAAATGAAAGGAAAGTCTGTAAAAATAGGCCACTTTTTTTGCCCTGTCCGTAAGAAAAAATGTAAGGTGTGTATTTTCTTTTGAAGTTGAAGAAACTTATACAGATTATTTTGACTGTAATCATTTTACAGTGAATGCAGCAGATGTCTTCATATTAGAATGATGGGCTGTGGATATGTATCCCTTATAAACATAATGATGTCGCCATGTAGTCGTAGTCTTATTCTGACTTATATCTCTCGTAGATAGAAATAAATTATTAAGCAATTACAGTAGCTTTTCTGTGATTTTTGATCAGATGGGCTAGTGTTTGTGTGGCGCCCCTATGCCTAGGCGCCACAGGGAGGTACTGCACCCTGAATAGCAGGTGTAGTGCCTCCATAGCTGTGGGTTTGGGGTCTAACTTATGGAGTCTGTATTAACACACAACACTAGGCCCCTTAGGATAGTGGGACTGGATATTCAGTAAGTCCCAGGGGGTGGAGCCTAGGTTAGAGTGGGAAACCAGGAGCAAGTGAGAGTTTAGAAAGAGACAGTGCTGGGAAGGCAGCCGGAGAGGACGTGCCTGATGGGGCTGCTGCCAGGAGGGCACCTCTCTTCAAGAGGTGGACCCAGAACAGAGGGAGACGATTCAGAAGCCGGCTGGAAAACGTCTGGGGTCAACACCGGCAACACGGAAGCCGAGGCGGTCAGTGGTCTATCCCTGGGACCAATCTACGGAAGCCGTAGCACCACAGAATGGTACCTCCTCCTCGGTCCCATAATCAGCCCAAGACACCGATAGGTACCGGCCCGAATTCCGGTGACACGAGGGCTCAAGTTCCACCTCTCCCATCCATAATGGTAAAGGGACAAACCGCATCTATCCGTAACAGGCCAGGGGATCGGCGAGGAAGCTCTGCCTAAGGGTGGTAAAGAGAGAGTAGAAAGGACTGAGACCCCGAAAGCCACTAGGAAGGAAACATCCACAGACTCCATGAGGGCACCCTGAACCTGCAGCTACCTCTCTATTTGACCAGACTGTACTGTGTACTATACCATCTGCCGGTACCAGTAAAAGAAATTGGAGTTGAATCGGTGTCTGTCCTTCCTTCCCGCTGGCGCCCAGAGGCTCTCAGCATCATCAGACGGGTAAGAACAACTACTTCCCTCATCCATCCTCGCTGCCCTGAGGTAAGCTCCACCTGTGGGGAGCTGTACTACACTAAGCTGCATCCCATCACCTCAGTGGCCGGCCTGCAGCGCTGGTATCATCGTTACCAGGATCCACAGGTGGTGTCACGACCTTTCCCTAAATCCCCCTTCCCTCCCCAAAAATGAGAGCCAGGGCACGGAACCAGGAAACCGACCACCCGTGATTCCCCGTTACAGTCACGAACTCATCCCGATACCGAAGTACCCCTCTCTCTGAGCTCATTATTTGCACCCCATGCACCTCTAGAGCCTTGGACTCCCATGATATTTGAACTAACCACTGCATATTAAAGGGAACCTGTCAGATTGTTTTTTCCCTCAAGCTATCATTATCTGTACCTGCAGCTTCATAGCCCTTACCTAAGCAGCCCTGTCTTAGCTAGTAGTGTAATGTTAAAGTTGAAAAATAGCATTTATAAACTTACATTTTCTTACAGTCATATGTTTGCAGAGCATAAATGATTCCCTTTAACTCAATGCAAACTGCTTTGTATAAAGGGCCTGTGTGATGTCAAAAGCATGTGACGATAATGAGTGGAGCTAAGCAAGCAAAATCATTAAGGTCTATGTAGACTTAGCTTCTCTTATTATAGTCACATGGTCGTGACATCACACAGGATCTTTCAACATTTTCTGAAATTCAGCTAAACTGTTAACTATTAACTTGCCAGATAACTACTTGACCAGTTAGCTAATGAAAATATGTAATAGCATTGGGGGTGGTTTAATAACAAGAAAGGACATGACAGGTTCTCTTTAACAACATCCCACACAAGCTGACTTTTATAAATGCTCAGATTCTTACACTTACTTCTGTTTCTTGCTTTTAACACATCAATTTCAGAAGTATCTATGAATTATATGGCCACCAGCACCAAGAGAGTGGGCTACATATTTACTGTTTTTATACTTTGTATGCAGATAAAGGGTCATTCCATGTCAAGTGAACCAATGATTATTACCTCTATATTTTTAATTCTTTTGAGATTTTGTTATTTGATAATAGCATGTCAGACAATGCAAAATGTGAAGAGAAAAATTTTTTAAAAAATTTATTTTTTTTTTAAATGATTTTCAAAGTTCGGAAAAAGTGTGAATTTCGCTGTTGCCTGCCTTTACGTTTCTCCTCATAACTAAGGCTAGGAATAAGATAGAGAGACAAAATAAACACCATTCTACTCAGAACTATACAAGCTTTCACCAGATATGTCACAAGAGGATCTTTGTTAATATTTTACCCATGTGATCGCAAGCGCAAAACTTTAAAACGTATTTCCGAAAAATCGGCGCGCTTTAAATATTTCAAAAACTGCCCATGTGTCTGCTTTGCTCTTAGCCACATCTGTACCAAATTTCAAGTTGGGATCGCAATGGGATCATATTTTAACATATTTTACTATTAATAGCGTCAATGGGTCATTCCATATCAAGTGATCTAAATATGAATATTTTTTTTTACCTGACGTCTTTAGATTTTTTTTTTTTTTTTCTTTTATGAAGTACTACTTTAGTTAATTACAAATTAAAAGTTTGGAATTTTTTTCTTCATCAGTTAATTTTTTACAGATTTTTAAAGTTTAAAAAAAGGGTGAATTTTGGCCTGGTACGACTTTAAATTTTTTTATCTCGGGCTAGAAATAAGATAGAGAAACAAAATAAACACCATTCTACTCAGAACTGTCCAGGCTTTCACCAGATATGTCACAAGAGTATATTTGTTAATTTTAATTTTTTACCTATGCGAATGCAAACGCAACATTTTGAAACGCATTTCCGAAAAAAACATTTTAATAAAAATTTTCCAAAACTGCCCATGTGTCTTTTATGCTCTTAGCCACATCTGTACCAAATTTCAAGTTGGGATCGTGATGGGATCATATTTTAAAATATTTAACTATGGTTAATCTCATTTTTATTAAATTTTGAAAAAACATATGAAAGACATACATTCAATCTTTTAACAAAATCTTGAGACATATAAAATATACAAAAAGAGAATTCACAAAGTTATTAGTAACTTTAAGATAAGCTGCAAATTTACTTTTGCGCTTATCTCTGGTGCAATATATACTACAATCTAAATATAATTCCAAACACTCAAGTATACAACCTTTCTCAGGGTTTTGAGATGTTCTGATGTCAAGGGGACAAGCAGCCCCAGCAGAATGATTTTTATTACTTGGCCCCTTCTAACAGGTTGACCACGTAAGTGGGTCATTACCCGTTGAGGCCTAGTTGGAATAGTCTAGCGACTGGTGTACCGGAAAGGAAGGCCGAAATATTAATGATCTACTCACAGCTCAGAGTTTTCGATACCTGTCTAATGTTCACTAGAATTCTGAAGGTATAGGTGTAGAAAGGAAATACCTAGACTGAATGTATCAGATGGGAAGAAAAGAGAGATAGAAAAGAAGAGAGAGAGAGAAGAGAAACAAAAACCATTAGAAAAAGTTATACCGGGAAAGAAAAGCCACGTAAGAAAAAAAGAAAAAAAGGAGGGGGGGGGGGGACGGGTGAGGTATGGGAAGGAGAAAGGGTACTCATCCCACTGGCTCCCCATCAGCCAGAGGTCGAGCCATATTATCTGTGCTGGAAAAGATACTCCTAAATTCTGCAGAGTCGTGAAAAAGAATCCATTCAACCCAAATCCCTAAGAATTTGTTCCGAGATCCCGACGCATCAGCTGCGAGCTCCTCCATTCGATATGTGTCCATCAATTCTTTGAACCAATCAAGTAGAGATGGAGCCCGGCTTGATTTCCAGAACCTCGGGATCACAGCACGAGCAGCCGAGATGCAAAAGCGGAGACTATCCCTCTTCTGTAGCCCAATAGGACCTGGAAAAATGGATAACATTGCCGATTCTGGGCAGCATTCGGCTTGTTTACCTGTTATCCGGGCGTATGCATTGAAAACCTCAGACCAGAACCGCCGGATATCCCCACAACTCCACCAAATGTGTATCATTGTACCCTTCTCTTCCCCACAGCGCCAGCAGGTATCAGGGGTTCCAGGGAACATGTTCCGGAGTGTCGTCGGGCACAAGTACCATCTAGTGAGCAGCTTATAGCTTCTTTCTTGTGCAGAACAAGCGCTAGCTAGTGAGTGAGTAAATATAAAGCATTTCTGCCAATTAGCTTCTGAAATGCTACACCCCAATTCCCTCTCCCAAGCACGTTGGAAGTAAAGGGTGCCCTGCTCTCTCATGGACCCTAAGGCCTGGTATAGAAATGATATTTTGCGCCTCGGTGGAGCCTCCAGTTGGAATAACCTCTCCAATACGTTGGGCGTCAATCTTACCCTGCAAGAGTGGTCAGCTGAATATAAATATGCTCTGTATTGGAGAAATTCGAATCACTTAAGAGGTCTCGTAGGTTCTTTGAGTTGTAGCTCTGCCATCGGGGGCAAACCACCACTGGACAGAGTCTGTCCTACTCGGGTGTCATCCACAATCCGCCAACATAAAAATCTCTGCCTGTCAAATCTGGGTGGGAAAGATGGGTTGGAAAAAAGGGGAGTCAAAGGGCTAAGTCTGTCGTTTAAGCGGAGGGTTTTCGTCACTAGGTGCCATACCTTCAAGGTGTTTCTGGTCATGTCTGTCAAAGGTACTAGGTCTGTGGAGTCTTTAGGGGAAATCCAAAGCAGGTGTTTCAGCGGAATCCCCAAACCCTCTTGCTCCACCCCTACCCATTTCTAGGAGGACGCATGATAATGCCAATCTAGAGCTCTAACAAGAGAGGAAGCCTCAAAGTACGCTCGTATGTTGGGTAGTCCAACCCCTCCTCTGGTCTCGGGCAAGGATAGGATATTCATTCGCAATCTGGACCTGTTGCTCCCCCAGACAAATCTAAGGATCATAGATTGCATTTTGGAGAGGAAACCTCTATCCAATAGAACAGGAACTGTCTGAAAAGTATATAAGAGTCGGGGCAAGACATCCATCTTGACTACGTTTATTCTCCCGAACCAGGATAGCTTTAATTGTCTATAGGAGGTAAATGCCGATTCCGCGTTAGTCAAAAGGGGTTGATAATTTAAATTGAATATTTGGTTAAGATCTTTTGGTATAAGGACTCCCAAGTACTTAATGGCTTCTACTTTCCATTTAAATGGGAACTGTTTAGATAGATGAGAAACCAATTCTCCAGGCAAAGAAATATTGAGTGCCTTGGTTTTGGAGCAATTCACTTTAAAGTTGCTCAATTGTGCGAACCGTTCAAACTCCATTAAGACCGAAGGGATGGAGACCAGGGGCTGGGAGATGTAAAGTAGCAGGTCATCTGCAAATAAGGCTAATTTGTGATGACTCTGTCCCAGCTTGACCCCATGGACGCATTCATTGGACCTAAGTGCAAAATATTTAACTATTATAGTGTCAATTCAAAAGTCACCAAGAACACAATCAGTCATTTTTTCACAATTGCCCGTCAATAGTTTGAATTTGATATAAAGAAACATAGTCTTGTAACATCTCAAATGAAAGCTGTTACCGTTCTGAGTAAAATGACGCCTCTCCCACTTCATTATCTTATTTGTAGCCTGAGATAAAAAAAATGTAAAGTCGTACCAGGCCAAAATTCACCCTTTTTTTAAACTTTAAAAATCTGTAAAAAATTAACTGATGAAGAAAAAAATTCCAAACTTTTAATTTGTAATTAACTAAAGTAGTACTTCATAAAGGAAAAAAAAAAAAAAATCTAAAGACGTCAGGTAAAAAAAAATATTCATATTTAGATCACTTGATATGGAATGACCCATTGACGCTCTTACTAGTAAAATATGTTAAAATATGATCCCATTGCGATCCCAACTTGAAATTTGGTACAGATGTGGCGAAGAGCACAGCAGACACATGGGCAGTTTTTGAAATATTTAAAGCGCGCCGATTTTTCGGAAATGCGTTTTAAAGTTTTGCGCTGGCGATCACATGGGTAAAATATTAACAAAGATCCTCTTGTGACATATCTGATGAAAGCCTGGACAGTTCTGAGTAGATTGGTGTTTATTTTGTTTCTCTATCTTATTTCTAGCCCGAGATATGATAGAAAATGTAAAGCCATACCAGGCCAAAATTCGCACTTTTTTAAAACTTTAAAAATCTGTAAAAAATTAACAGATAAAGAAAAAAATTCAAAACTTTTTTTTTGTAATTAGATAAAGTTGTTCTTCAGATAGAAAAAATTTTTTAAAAATCTGAGGACGTCAGGGAAAAAAAATATTCATTTTTGGATCACTTGACATGGAATGACCCTAAAGTGGTTTTGTGATCAAGTGAGTGCCACGCTAGAATATTTTTCCAAGAAAATTACAATTTGTCTTTGAAGTAAATTAACCCCATTATTAAAAGTGATGTAAGCAACCCGTGATTCTGGCAGGAGGGATGGACGCAAAGCTGTGCCCCCATTTCTCTTCTACCGTATATGTATATATGTATCGCTATACCTACTGTTGTGTCTCCTTATCTAATGAGAAGGCAACCAAAGTTCAGTCTATATTCTCTGTATTTTCCTAAATAAATGAAATATGTACACTCATGGGTTTCTATAAGGGAAAAGTATTTTTTCCTAAAACCTAACCTTATTATTGCTATATGACAATAAATGGCTATTTGCCTTGGGATTCAAGTGTATAGTTGAAGATGTGTTTTCTTTCCATTAGGCTACGATTGGGCTCTTTCCATTTAAATGACTACCAAGTAACACTACAGTACATTAAAGCACACCTGTCATTTCTAAACATTTTTCAGAATAATCTCAGGGCTCGCTAATATTTGCATAAAAATACACCAAGTATAATCCGATAAAAAAACTGGATTGCAGTCTCAGCAATGTTAAACAATAAGGCAGCGCTGATCTGTGACTTTTTTCCTCAGCTGTTTTCAGCCTCAGAAAGAAATCACAGCATGGTGTGTTGCGTATGGTCGCTTAATACGGCCAAGACTCATCAATGCAGGTCTATGGGTGTGAGAAAAAAACAACAGCCCATGGACCATCCGTATGACATTCGTTTTTCACATTACTGTTCTGTAGCATGAACATGGTAAATAGTCCTGTAAATGATTGTTATATGTAAATGATTGTGATATGTAATAGTTACTGAAAAAAAAAATCGCACAGTCGCATAGCACTCGCATCACATATATGGAATACCCAAACCTATAGGGCCTCATAAGAAGATAACAGTCTGTTTAAAAGATTAGTCACAATTAACTTAAGGCCGGGTTACACGCAGTGACATCGCTACCGATGTTGCTGCAATGTCGCAAGTTTTGTGATGTTGCATCGACCTCGCTAGCGACGTCGCTGCGTGTAACATGCCGCAATGAACAGCAATCAGCTCGCTGATTGCTGATCGTTGCTGAATAGCTGGGACCATTTTTCAATCGTTGGTCTGCCGCTGTCACGCATGCATCGGCATGGTGGGCAGGGGCAACGACCAGCAACACCCAGTGTGCACCAGACACCCTGACCGATCCCAGTGACTGTCGGGTGTCGGCACATCGCTTGGTGATCGCTGGTTAGATCTGCCTGTCTGGCATCTCACCAGCGATCACATAGCAATGTTCCAGTGATTCCGATCGTTGGTCGGGTCGCTGGAACATCGCTACGTGTAATCCGGCTTTTAGAAACATCATCAATTTTAATTGTAGAAACATCGATTGCAAGCTTATGATATTTCTTGGTGGTGGTGCTCAGCATCAAAAATTTCAAAGACAAGTAAAATATCCAAGGCAAAGAGTAGATAAATACAGCACTCACCAGCTCAGTCTCTGAATTGTAAAATTGCTTTATTTAGTACATCTACTACATAAAAGCCCTATCCAGTCTGCCTGTCTGTCTGTGTGTCTGTAAGTTAATTCCAAAAACAGGGCCACCTATAGGACATGGTATAAATTACAGTTAAACTGGAATGTAAAGAAGCCTATAAGTTTGGTTGATCATTCAAAGAAAACAAAGCTGTCAATAAGACATCTGTGATGGGAGGCCCAAACGCTGTCCAAAGACACTGACTTGCATCTTAGCCATTCATTATCGTCTGTGCTTAAGTCCAATCCATCATGCCATTGAGGTGGACCCATCCTGTAGCTGCACTTCCTCCCATTTGCGTTACACTCTGGAATGCAGGCTGGCATTGCGACTCCTCAGTGTACAGTGGGGAAAGAGACATCACACAGGGGCGAGTGAGACAGTTCACAATGGGGGGACAGAGAGCGCATAGATGGAGAGACAGGACAAGGGTAGAGAAAGCTCATGGGGAGAGACAGCACAAGGGGAGAGAGTGCACATGAGGAAAGACAGCACAAGGAGAGAGAGAACATTCAGGGGGAGAGTGACAGCACAAGGGAAGGGAAGAGAAAGTGCACAGGGAAAGAGAATGCACAGGGCAGAAAGACAGCACAAGAGGAGAGAGAGCACTCAGGGGGGAGAGCCAGAACAAAGAGGGGAGAGAGTGCATGGGGGAGAGACAGCACATGGGGAGATAGCAAACTGGGAGGAGAGACAACACAAGGGGAGAGAGAGTGGACGGGAGAGTGACAGAATAAAGAGGAGAGAGAGAGTGCACGGGGGAGACAGCACATGGGAAGATAGCAAACTGAGAGGAGAGACAGCACAAGGGGAAATAGCACCCAGGGGGAGAGACAGCACAAGGGGAAAGAGAGTTCCCAGGGGTACATACAGTACAAGGGGAGAGAGAGTGCCCAGAGGGCAAGACAGCACAAGGGGAAAGAGAGTGTACTTGGGGGAGAGACAGCATAAGGAGAGAGAGAGCACACGGGATGGTGAGCAGCAGCAGTGCCAAGTCACGGCCATCCCGTGCACCCCGGGCCCCCCCTACCCTCCTCAGGAGGCTGTGATTAGTAAGGGGAGTAGTTGGACTAATATACAAACACACACATTTTAAAATCGCCTGATGCAATAGAATCAGGCCCCCATCTAGTATAGACATAAGTGAGGGGAAATATGTAGCAGATAGCATACAGCCATTTCATACAATCAGCACTTTATCAAAGCATGTAGGCTATCTGCTTCACAATTCCTGTCACCTATGGGTAAATGCACTAAATAAAGAAATTTTACAATTATAAGACCAAGCTGGTGAGTGCTACATTTATCTACTCTATGCCTTATACAAGTGCATCTTAATAAATTAGAATATCATCAAAAAGATAAGAGAAACACATATAACATACAGTGTTGGCCAAAAGTATTGACACCCCTGCAATTCTGTCAGATAATACTCAGTGTCTTCCTGAAAATTATTGCAATCACAAATTCTTTGGTATTATTATCTTCATTCAATGAAAAAACACAAAAGAGAATGAAGCAAAAAGCAAAACATTGATAATTTCACACAAAACTCCAAAAATGGGCCAGACAAAAGTATTGGCACCATCAGCCTAATGGTGTGTTTACACGTCCCGATATCGGCGTCCAACTCCGACCAAAAGTCACGTGGTTCGTGCGTTGGCCCCAATATCGTTCGTACGTTGTATGGTTTAAACGTCCAATACGATGCCAAACCGATATCGGGGATCGAATGAGCGTGCTCTCCAACGGCCCGATATTGGATGGAGGTTGGAGCCGGATCGGGCTGTGTAAACGCCCAACTACAATGTGGAGTTCAACTTCCCCTACCCTCTCCATGTTAAATGGTCGTTCCTGGGTCGGCCGTACCAGGGGGGTGTAGACATCATAGAGATGTTGTATGCCGATATCGCGCTGTGTAACATCTCCTATGCGATCTTGAAATTCTGCCCAGAAAAAGCGCGCTCCCGCGGCGTTGGATACAATATCGGACCGATGTTGGGACGTGTAAACCCACCATTATACTTGGTTGCACAACCTTCAGCCAAAATAACTGCGATCAACCGCTTCCGGTAACCATCAATGAGTTTCTTACAATGCTCTGCTGGAATTTTAGACCATTCTTCTTTGGCAAACTGCTCCAGGTCCCTGATATTTGAAGGGTGCCTTCTCCTAACTGCCATTTTTAGATCTCTCCACAGGTGTTCAATGGAATTCAGGTCTGGACTCATTGCTGGCCACCTTAGAAGTCTCCAGTGCTTTCTCTCAAACCATTTTCTAGTGCTTTTTGAAGTGTGTTTTGGGTCATTGTCCTGCTGGAAGACCCATGACCTCTGAGAGAGACCCAGCTTTCTCACACTGGGCCCTACATTATGCTGCAAAATTTGTTGGTAGTCTTCAGACTTCATAATGCCATGTACACGGTCAAGCAGTCCAGTGCCAGAGGCAGCAAAGCAACCCCAAAACATCAGGGAACCTCCGCCATGTTTGACTGTAGAGACCGTGTTCTTATTTTTGAATGCCTCTTTTTTTCTCCTGTAAACTCTATGTTGATGCCTTTGCCCAAAAAAAGAGAACATTTTTCGAAAACGTTTTAGGCATTCTAAGGTAAGTTTTAGCAAACTCCAGCCTGGCTTTTTTATGTCTCGGGGTAAGAAGTGGGGTCTTCCTGGGTCTCCTACCATACAGTCCCTTTTCATTCAGACGCCGATGGATAGTTCGGGTTGACACTGTTGTACCCTCAGACTGCAGGCCAGCTTGAACTTGTTTGGATGTTAGTCAAGGTTTTTTAGCCACCATCCGCACAATCTTGCGTTGAAATCTCTTGTCAATTTTTCTTTTCCGTCCACATTTAGGGAGATTAGCCACAGTGCCATGGGCTTTAAACTTCTTGATGACACTGCGCACGGTAGACACAGGTACATTCAGGTCTTTGGAGATGGACTTGTAGCCTTGAGATTGCTCATGCTTCCTCACAATTTGGTTTCTCAAGTCCTCAGACAGTTCTTTGGTCTTCTTTCTTTTCTCCATGCTCAATGTGGTACACACAAGAACACAGGACAGAGGTTGAGTCAACTTTAATCCATGTCAACTGGCTGCAAGTGTGATTTAGTTATTGCCAACACCTGTTAGGTGCCACAGGTAAGTTACAGGTGCTGTTAATTACACAAATTAGAGAAGCATCACATAATTTTTCTAACAGTGCCAATACTTTTGTCCACCCCCTCTTTTATGTTTGGTGTGGAACTATATCCAATTTGGCTTTAGGACAATTCTTTTTGTGTTTTTTTCATTGAAGACAAATTAAATGAAGATAATAATACCAAAGAATTTGTGATTGCAATCATTTTCAGGAAGAAATTGAGTATTGTCTGACAGAATTGCAGGGGTGTCAATACTTTTGGCCAACACTGTATAGAGTCATTACAAACATAGTGATTTATTTCAAGTGTTTATTTCTGTAAATTTTGATGATTACGGCTTACAGCCAATGAAAACCCAAACATCATTATCTCTGAAAATTTGAATAAATATGACTGCGTTTAAACGCAGCGCAATTGCCGCATATTTCCGCTTTTACGTGGCACTTTTGAGCGCTTGCATAAAAGCAGTGCCAAACAAAGCTGGATACACCTTCCATCAAAAGCTATGGTTTTTACTGAAAGGCATGCACTTTCACAGCAAAAGGGCGCGTGCAAAAAGAACTGACATGGTAATTCTTTGCGCTTTTTACGCCGTGCTTTTCCCATAGGCTACATGATAAAATGGCCTCGAGAAAAGCACGTGTGAAAAGCCTGGGGTCTGCTTGCGGTCGCGCTTTTTTAAGAATAAGCACGCAAAAAAATGCCACTGTACAATACGCGGCCAAATACGTCACGTCTGAACGTAGCCTAAGACAGAACACCCACAAAGGTTTACTAAGTGTCCGGTAGCCTGGTTCATTAGGCCACACAATCACGGGGAAGACTGATGACTTGACAGATGTCCAGAAGGCAGTCATTGGCACACTCCACACTCCTAAAGAAGCTGGATGTTCACAGAGTGCTGTATCAAAGCATATAAATGGAAAGTTGAGTAGAAGGAAAAAGTGAGGTAGACAAAGGTGCACAAGCAACCGGGATAACAACAGCCTTGAAAGGATTGTTAAAACAAAGGCCATTTAAAACTGTGGGGGAGATACACAAGACATATCCAGGTCATGGGCTACAACTCTCACATTCCTTGTGTGAAGCTACTCATGACCAGTAGACAAGTAAGAAGTGTCTTAACTGGGCCAATGAGAAAAAGAACTGTTGTTAGTGGTCCAAGGTTTTTTTTTTAGATGAAAGTAAATTTTGCATTTCATTTGGAAATCAAGGTCTCAGAGTCTGGAGGAAGAGTGGAGAGGCCATAATCCAAGCTGCTAGAGGTCTAGTGTGAAGTTTCCACAATCAATGATGGTTTGGGGAGCCATGTCATATGCTGGTGTAGGTCCACTGTGTTTTATCAAGACTAAAGTCATTGCTGCCATCTTCCAGGAAATTTTAGAGCACTTCATACTTCCCTTTGCCGACAAGCTTTTTGGAGATGAAAATTTTATTTTCCAGCAGGACTTGGCACCTATCCACATTTATACTGTGGTTAGTAAACCCGGGATTGGTACTTTGGGCACTGTGCTTGATTGGCCAGCAAACTCTTCTAACCTAAACCCATAATCTATGGGGTATTGCAAAGAGGAAGATAAGAGACACTAGACTCTCAATACAGACAAGCTTAAGGCTGCTATCAAAGCAACCTGGGCTTTCCTAATACCTCAATCAGTGCAATAGGCTGATTGCTTCTATGCCACACCGTATTGCTGCAGTAATTCATGCAAAAGGAGCCTCCACCAAGTATTGAGCGCATTTACGGTACATACCTTTCATTAGGCCAAAATTTATGAATTAAAAAACATTTTTTTAGTTGGTCTTATATAATACCCCTGGCAAAAATTATGGAATCACCTTCAGTTGTTTAATTTTGTAGAAAAAAAACAGATCACAGACATGGCACAAAACTAAAGTAATTTCAAATGGCAACTCTCTGCCTTGAAGAAACACTAAAAGTAATAAAAAAAAAAAATGTTCTAGCCAATAACGGTTACTTTTGTAGACCAAGCAGGGGGAAAAGTATAGAATCACTCAATTTTGAGGGAACAATTATGGAAATACTCTGTAAATTTTCATTCCCAAAACACCTGCATCAAATTAGATCTGCTCGTTAGTCTGCATCTAAAAAGGAGTGATCGCACCTTGGAGAGCTGTTGCACCAAGTGGACTGACATGAATCATGGCTCCAACACTAGAGATGTCAATTGAAACAAAGAAGAGGATTATCATCAAACTCTTAAAAGAGGGTAAATCAACACACAATGTTGCAAAAGATGTTGGTTGTTCACAGTCAGCTGTGTCCAAAATCTGGACCAAATACAAACAATATGGGAAGGTTGTTAAAGGGAAACATACTGGTAGACCAAGGAAGACATCAAAGTGTCAAGACCGGAAACTTAAAGCAATATGTCTCCAAAACAGGAAATGCACAACAAAACAAATGAACAAATGTAAGGAAACTGGAGTCAATGTCTGTGACCAAACTGTAAGAAAGCACCTAAAGGAAATGGGATTTACATACAGAATAGCTAAACAAAGGCCATCATTAACACCTAAACAGAAAAAAACAAGGTTACAATGGGCTAAGGAAAAGCAATCGTGGACTGTGGATGACTGGATGAAAGTCATATTCAGTGATGAATCACAAATCTGCATTGGACAAGGTGATGATGCTGGAACTCTTGTTTGTGGTTCCAATGAGATTTATAATGATGACTGCCTGGAGAGAAGATTCAAATGTCCACAGTCATTGATGATATGGGGCTGCATGTCAGGTAAAGGCACTGGGGAGATGGCTGTCATTATATCTTCAATAAATGCCCAAGTTTACATTGATATTTTGGACACTTTTTTTATCCCACCAAATGAAAGAATGTTTGGGGATGATGAAATCATTTATCAAGATGATAATGCATCCTGCCATAGAGCAAAAACTGTAAAAACATTCCTTGAAAGAAGACGCATAATGGCAATATAGACTAAGTGTGTACAGCAGGATTGAGAAAGGGGAAGACTGAGGGACAGAGACAAAATTAAAAATTGAATAAAATTGAATAAAAACAAGAGGATCTGGTAACAGGGGCACAATTTTATAGAGTCTCTTGTGAGTGTGACTAGGTAAGGGTTAATCCTTTATTTAGCCCACAAAGTGGTCCTGTTTAGTTTCAGCTTCTGAGTAAACTTTGGATGTGGGATTTTTTTCCTTTACACAAACTCTATCCTGCCCAAATCATGCATACATTGTGCTACAGCCAGCTGAATCCTCTGTGAAAGGGAACAGGGAAAAAAGGGGGACGATATAGGGAAGTAATCCAAATTCAAGAAGAAGCAAAGGCAAAATGTGTTAAAGGTGAGCCACAATTCCCTCCACAGGACCAGCTTGTGTATAGACCCCTCCAACTATGGGCATAACCTTTGAGGTAGTTGCCTCCATTATCTTGTAACCAGGATATATGGTCAGATTACTATTTGGATTACTTCCCTATACCATCCCCCTTCTTTCTCTTCTTATTTGTCCATTCACTTGATGCACCTTATTTTGAAATTTTGCACATTTCTCTTTTTTTGGGAGTTTTTTGAAACTCAGTGGACTAAAACTGTCCTTTTTACACTTTGCACAAATAATTGCATGTTGTGTATTTAATAGCAATTAATTCTCTTGCACAAATTTTTACGTAGTATATATTGCCCTGATTACCCAGCACTTAATTATTCTGTTTATATGTGATTGCGCCAAATAGGTGCAGCACTTATTACATAATCTCTCAGGTTCACATTGTTTGATATTGTGTTTAAGCAACAGTAGGATTTTAATCTATAACTTGTAATCTATTCTGGTACCTTTACACGCCGCGACGGCAGGCTGGATACATCCCGCTACAGGCTACAAATGTAGCTTGTAGCGCCAATGTAGCCCGTCGTAGCGGCGTCTGAAGACGTGACGCTACAGCCGGCAACAGATACATCTGTTTACGAGCTCTGCTCGAAAACTGATGGCTACATCGCCGATGGTAGCGAGCTGTATCGGCGTGTAAAGAAGCAACGGAAGGGAACTCTGGACAGCCTGCGATGTAGCTGCAATGTAGCTAAGGCGTGACCCTGGCTCCGTGTTACTGCGCCCCATGTGCGATCATTGGTGGAAGCTGCTGCATGACGATTGGTAGTCGCTGCATAGGGAGGCATATTTAAGGAGCTGACGAGTCACACTACACAATCGCTCGAGCGTGCTGTATTACTCAGCCTCCTGCGTTGCCTGCCCAATCAGGATGTTATTGCTTCGTCCTATCAGCGTACGGACGGCTCGTAATCCGCAATTGTGGCACGCCTATGTGCTGGCCCTGCTGCCCATAGTAGCTGGTTATAGCGGTGTGTAAATGAGCTACAGCTGGCTACTTGAGACACCCGGCGATGTAGCTAGCTATAGATGTAGCGTGGCGTAGCGCACCTGTGGCGGCGTGTAAAGAGGGTGCGTTGACCGTTTGTAACCGTTTGAGCGTGCTCGTGCACGTGAAGTAGCGGGATGTATCCAGCCTGCCGTCGCGGCGTGTAAAGGTACCATCCTTGATGGAACTAAGGGTCATAGGAAGATACGATGTAATCTGTATTGTAAAGCAACCATTATAGTACACCAATTGATTATTGTCGTTTATATTACTGCAATAAACTATTAAGTGGGGTTCTTTGATCTCTTTTGGGATAGAAATTTGGTATTGATATCAAGCTATCAAATGTGTATCAAATAGTCTGTCAAGCTATTAAATTGTCAATTAAACTGTCTATCAAATGAAAATCGAAATGTTATCTTGTAATCATGAGCCAATTATATATAGGATCGATAATGTTTCTTTTATTTATAGGAATTTTGATCTGGCAATAATTGCAAGCAGAATCATTTTATCATGGTCGTCTTACTATCGCATAATGCCTTATTATGCCATAGGTATTTTGATACAGCGAACTTCTGTTGATCAAAGTGTATCAAAGGATTAGTGTCCCATGATATTGTCATCAGAATCCTGGGCGACAGGCGTATTATGTATACGGCCAATATTTTATTCTCTTTTATAGGAATTTGATAATTATTGAAACCTATGGATAGTAATAAAGATTTGTTTATTCGTTTTGTCAATGAGACACATGGACACAAGATTCCATATTATGAATGTTTATTTAATAATAATAATAATAATAAATCTTTATTTATATAGTGCCAACATATTCCGCAGCGCTTTACAATACAGTGGGTAATAGATGAAAATACACATTATAATGCAGTAAGAAAATACACAATATAATACAGTAGTTCCAGTAGAGAAATGATACAGTACAATAATAGGAAACAATACAATAAGCATAAAATCAATGTAAAAAATACAATACAATAGATAAAACAAAAAATAAGGGTGACCCTGATCAAGAGCTTACAATCTACAATGAGATAGGGGTTATACAAGGTACAGGAGCTTATAACACTGATAGTCCAGGCATCTTGAGGAAATGGGGGATAGAAATAAAGTTACATGAATGGTCACCAGACACTCTGTGTAGAGCTTTTGGGTTTGGTGGAGTTTGAAGAAGAGTTATGTCAAGAGAGATAGTGAATGGGCTATGTACAGTACAAAAGAATTTTGTTAGGGAGCATGATAGACCGCCTTGAAAAGATGTGTTTTTAGTGAGCGTCTGAAGCCATGCAAGTTGTAGATGGTCCTCATTTCTTGGGGTAGAGCATTCCAGAGAATTGGTGCGGCTCGGGAGAAGTCTTGGAGCCGGGAGTGGGAGGATCGGATTAGTGCAGATGTTAGTCGAAGGTAATTTATAAAATGTAGAGAAGGGGTGGGGTGATAGACAGAGATGAGGGAGGAGATGTAAGGGGGCGCTGCATTGTGAAGAGCTTTGTGGGTAAGAACAAGCAATTTTAATTTTATCCTGCAGTGTATAGGCAGCCAATGCAATGACTGGCACAGAGCGGAAAGTTTAGAGACGGGGAGGCCGATTAATAGAGAACTGCAATAATCAAGGCGGGAGTGGATTAGGGCCATAGTGAGGGTTTTAGTTGTTTCCATGGTGAGAAAGGGGCGGAGTCTAAAGATGTTCTTCAGGTGTAAGCGACAAGAACGGACGAGAGATAGTATATGGGAGGTGAAGGAGAGATTGGTGTCAAACATGACACCCAGACAGCGAGCCTGCTGCCTAGAAGTTATCGTGGTACCGGACACTGAGAGAGAGATATCAGATTTAGGAAGGTTAGTGGAGGGCGGGAGCAAAAGAAGTTCAGTTTTGGAGAGGTTGAGTTTTAAATTGAGAGCCAACATGATGTTGTAAACAGCAGCTAGACAGTCATTGGTGTTCTTTAACACCGTAGGGGTAAAGTTAGGAGCTGAAGTGTATAATTGTGTGTCGTCAGCATAGAGATGGTACTGGAAGCCAAATCTGCTGATAGTGTGTCCAATTGGGGCTGTGTAGAGAGAGAAGAGAAGAGGTCCAAGGACTGAACCCTGAGGAACCCCAATAGTGAGAGGAAGAGGGGGGGAAGTAGAGCCAGCAAATGATACACTGAAAGAGCGGTCAGAAAGATAGGAAGAGAGCCAGGAGAGAGCGGTGTCCTTTATACTAAAGGAGTGCAACATAGAGAGTAGGAGATGGTGGTCAACAGTGTCAAAAGCTGCAGAGAGATCTAGAAGAATAAGCAGAGAATGGTCACCATTATGTTTTGCTGTCAGTAGGTCATTGGTCACTTTAATGAGGGCAGTTTCTGTAGAGTGAAGGGGCGGAAGCCAGACTGTAATGGATGTAGAAGAGAGTGAGCGGAGAGGTAACGGGTGGGGCAGGAGTGGACCAGGCGCTCCAGGAGTTTAGAGATGAAGGGGAGGTTGGAGACTGGACTGTAGTTATTTGTGCAAGATGGGTCGAGAGAAGCTTTCTTTACTAATGATCGAGTGTTTGAAGGAGGAGGGGAAGATGCCAGAAGAGAGGGAGAGGTTGAAGATTTTGGTTAGGTGAATGGTGACGACCGGACTGAGAGACTGGAGTAGGTGTGAGGGGATGGGGTCAGTGGTGCATGTAGTGGGACGAGAAGAAGAGAGGAGCCTAGCAACCTCTTCTTCTGTAACTGGGTTAATTCCTTTGCATCATGTTTCACATGAAGCAAGTATCTTTGTAGTACATCACTATATTTTTTAATTTTCACATCGTCCGATATGTCACGTCGTTGTAAACTCTCACCAATTTCATCATCAAGATGTTGGATAACGCTCTGCCATATGTTTTCTGTAATAGGGTGTCGCAGTTTAATTAGTTCCTGCTTAGGAACAAAATACATTTTCTCAGTATGTTCCATTATTTACCATCGAGAAGGCTCGTTACAATCGGAATCGCAAATCCTAAAAGAGGACCTATAAATCTGCCGGTCTGATTTAGTATACGTTTCTTCTTCTTTATGCTGTTGGATGTATTACTCATGGCTCTTGTAGCTTTACGCCACTTTTTTAGTATATTTTTTTGCCATTCTTTCAGAGGAATTCGTCCTTTTAAAATGTTTAATGCAATTTCCCCTATAGCAGTAATTAAATCACGGCTCGCATTGCACAGAATAGATTTTCTAACAGAAGGGGGGGGCCTTCACCAGTGTTTTTAAGAGATCCCAGTTACATTGTATTCTCTCAGACATCTTTACAACACTACGGTCACAGTGTAGAATGTCTGATTTTGTGCAAAATTCACTTTTTAGAAGAATTTTTCTTTTGCACATACACTGCGGGTAAAGCTGGAGGAAACAGTCCTGCCTTCAAGGGGTATCGGCTCTTAAGTCTAGCATCAAATACCCGTAAGGTTCCTGCATGGCATCCTCAAAAGCTTCTAAGAAAAAACGTGTTTTTCCTGGGTACATTTGTCACGCTAGTGTTACAATTTGTAATTTAACCCAAGGGTTATTAAAAAGTGCCATGTACCATATATACTCTCGTATAAGCCGAGTTTTTCAGCCCAAAAATTGGGCTGAAAAGTACCCCCCTCGGCTTATACGCGAGTCAGTGCTGTATACCGATGTATACATCGGTACATACCGATGTATACATCGGTATACAGCAGCCCCCTCATCCCCAGTAATGCAGGGCCCCCCCAGCGTCGCTCCAGTCACCTGTAAAGCAAACTATACTTATCACAGTCCCGCTGTCCGCACCCGCTAGTCGCTGCCGTCCACGATCCTCCATCTTCATGCATCTTCTTCCTGTTTCTGTGCTCGTCGCAGGCAATGACGTCATTCCCTGTGACGATGACAGGAAACAGGAAGAAGACGCATGAAGATGGAGGATCGAGGATGTCAGCGGCGAGCGGGCGCGGACAGCGGGACTGTGATAAGTATAGTTTGCTTTACAGGTGACCGGAGTCAGGCTGGGGGGGCCCTGCATTACTGGGGCTGCCTGTATACTACCGCTGGGGCTGCTATACACTACTACTGGGGCTGTATACACTACCACTGGGGCCCTGTATACTACCACTGGGGCTGTATATACTACCACTGGGGCTGTATATACCTCTGGGGCCCTGTATACTACCACTGGGGCTGTATAAACCACTGGGGCTGTATATACTGCTGGGGCCCTGTATACTACCACTGGGGCTGTATATACTACCACTGGGGCTGTATATACTACTAGGGCTGCGTCTATACTACCACTGGGGCTGTATATACTGCTGGGGCCCTGTATACTACCACTGGGGCTGTATATACTACTGGGGCTGCGTGTATACTACCACTGGGGCTGCTGTATCTACCTCTGGAACTGGTGTATACCACACTGCTGGGGGCTGTATACTTGTGCTAGGGTCCACCCTCGGCTTATACACGAGTCAATAGATTTTCCCAGGTTTTGGGGGCAAAAGTAGGGGGTCGGCTTATACACGGGTCGGCTTATACACGAGTATATACGGTACTTTGTGTTTAAATTTATCGTACGGCTTTCCTTACCTTGACAAAATATGTTTTGTAACAGGTAGAAAATGCTGAGATTTCTGTGATGTACATACATGATAAAAGCCTTTTCTATTTCGCTATTGTCACTAGCGCACTCAGTGAGATCATCAACAATAGCCAAATTTACCTTTACAGGACGGAATAATTCATCATCTGCAAATGTATGCAGCAGACCCTCCACAAATCTGATCTTGGGGAAAAAAAGTAAGATTACGTCATATAGTTTTTGCCAGCATGAGTAAAACCAAACAATGTTATCGGATTCCTTAGAAAAATGAGTATCAATATTATGTAACAGTTGTTTTACAAAATAACTTTTCCCTGAATTAGACGGTCCTGCTAGTATGCTGAGAATGAATGTTGCAGTCGGGGGTCCATCATGAGTTACAACTAATAGCCGAATGGAACAGTAGTAAAATCATCCAATAGAAGCCGTTTTGTGTAAACACACCTTTGTGTTTTGCGTAATGGTCTAATGTTTTAATGTCCTACTACTTTTTATTTTTCACAATGCCGGACTGCTCGACGACAATACTTTTCTGTGTTTCAGAATCAGAATTACGCAGGTAGTTCAGAACAAGATCTTTTAGACTGTTGAAATGAAAAGATTGTGCGTTACCACCATGTAATGTTGTTCCCTTCACTTTTAAGACAGTTTTACCGGTGTTGAGTTTGTATCCATAAGTTTTTGGATCTGCAGATACAAATTCAGTAATGTGAGTGTCATCAGGTATCTCACTGTTCAATTCACCCAGGGAGGGCTCCACTCACCTTCTCTCTGCACAAAAATAACTGAATCTGTGTCATGATAAAGGCACCTTTCCTGCAATTTGCCCGAGACAGAGTAAAGCTCTAGTCTGGCGTACGCTGTTGTGTAAAACACGCTATAAAAATGCTTGTGTTTTTGTTGAGGGTGTGATGCCCTTCTGTATATTTCCAATCAATTGTGGCTGCTTCATCATCAATAAAAGTTAACATTGATACATCGTAATACGGTAAAAAAACATGTTGAAACAGTTCATCAGGATTGCTAATAATCCCCCATAATGAATTTAAGAAAAGTTTGGCGATCTGTCTCATAGCAGGGTTCAAACCTTTATTTTCAGCTCGTAATTGAACTCCTTCTTTTTCGAGAAAGGAGTCAATGTACTGCTGTTTCTTGTTATTATCAGTGCATCAGCTGTGATAACCTGATGCCTCCTGCTTATCCCTAAGGCCAGCTTCACACCACAGCACAATCAGGTCCAGGGCTGTCAGGGGTGAACCGGTCACTATGCTTGCAATCCTCAGTTTGTGAATTTACAGCGCATGTATAGCAAAGGTGAAACATTAATTTTTTGTTGAGTTTTACTGGAAGAACAGGAAAAAATAAATCCCTCAGTGGGTAGACCTTAACTTTGGCAATACCAAAGTAATTTTTAATGAATCCAAATCCCTCATAGATAATATAAGGATGACCGACGAGGTATGTTTTAGTTTTGTTTACAAAGGGGTACAGACTGGTGAAATCATAGTAATGTATCATCTCACCAAATTTCAGTTGGTGATAAATTTTAATGGCATTAGTACGACCACCATAAAGCACATCACGGGGATCTAAAGGTGTGGGAAATTCCATTTGGAGAAGAAATGATTGAAGATTAGTGTCTTTTTCAACCATTTCATTCGATTCATGTTCCCACAGTACTCTCACTGCGTACCCGCAACACAGCAAGTAAGGCTTTTTAGCCAAAAAGACATAATAATTGTCTGTAGGATGTGTTTGTGACCTTATTCGCATCATTTTCATTATAGCAAACTTGACAGTCATGAAAAAAACAGCTCTGAAATTCAAAGCCTATGTGTCTGTTGTTCACATAGGCGTAACCATCTAAAAAATATTTCCAAACTTGTTTTTCACCCCCTCTCAAAGCGTGTTGGATGACTATATTTTCTGTGTGGGCTACATACATGAGCTACTATATAGTGGGTGATGAGAAGCATTTTTTTGTCTTGTGATAATTATCACCAGGTAAAATGGCAATGGTATTTTTTGGCAGAAATTTTAATCTGTACATTGACATACATACAGAAGCCAGGATGACGTGTTGAAAAGGATCAATGCATCTTGGCACTTCAATCTTTTTCTTTTCTTGCTTACAGTATATTTTAACATTTTTAAGCATCATTTCCATAACACACTCCCTGTAAAGTTCACATGAGCGCCTTAGAATATCAACATCTTGTTTGCAATAAGACTTTAGTTCAGACCTAAAGTCAAAAGTTGTATTTACCTGGGTCTCATACCACTCCATGAATTCCCCTTTCTCACTAGGTGACATGTACTCCACCCCATAATATTTTACAGTAGGTAGGGACCCCACATAGTTTTGATTCTCTTTGGTGTTAAAAAAGTGGGGTAAATGTCCTTTTGAACCTAAAAAGCTCATAGCCTGCGGTATCTTACTAAGTTTCATTAAATTTAGTGAGTCAATAAACCTCATTTCCAAATCAGGCAGCGTCACACACAAGAGATGTCTGCTTTGGGTTATCATTTTCATGCAAAGTTTTTCAGAAATTAGTTCTTTAACAATAAAGTACATGTCGTACCGTCCAGCATTGTGAGCTATAAAAATGCATCCACCAAATTTACCAGATGTTACGAATTGGACAAAATCATGAGTTCATGATTTACCTTCAAACTCCCAGGAAGGATGACCGTACAGCGTTGTAGCATAAATGTAATTTGGAATGTGAGTACCTGTCTCCTGCATACATTCAAAGTCATAAAATACGAGTATATATTGATCTGTTTTCTCCTTTGGTACATACCGCCGCTCGTAACAAAGGTGCTCATCAAGTTTCTTTAAATGTTTGTGACAAACAGGACATCATATGCCTTTACATTTATGCTTCCTCTCACTTTTTCCAGTCAGAAAATGATGACATTTATCACAAAATGTTTTAAGTCTGCAGAATGATGGATCATCTGCAGCTAAATGAGTGTGGTGAACTAAGCAATCGTTCAAACGACAAAACACTCGGCAGATTGGGCAACGAGGCGGTTGTCGCATGTTGGTGCGCCTCTTCTTCTTTAACAAGCTTTGCAAAAATGTTGACACAAATGATTAAATTTGTGATGAAACACCGAATTGCATCTTTCACAAAAGTAATCCTCGCCGATAAATCCCTTCATATTTTTGATACTGTAGTAGTGATTATCATGATGCAGTATGAACAGGGTTTTTGAACCGTCTGTATTTACATGTTTGAAAGTAACGCCAGTCACCCTGACTGTAGTACAGGACTTTAATGGTGACTTTCAGAAGTTTCTCAAAATCTACAATTTCACTAAAGCGTACGAGGTGCCCCTCAGGGATACCCAGAGTTGCGTGTATGACTTTAGCACGACTCAGTAAAACTGAATCTCCATCAGCGTCATCCATCAGGGCACACACACTAGCAGCAAAGCACAGATTTGTGTTGTAATTGTTAAAGCCATACAAACAGCGTCTCTTTTGTTTAATGATTTGACTACTTGCTATAGATTGTGGTATGGCGGCCACCCATGGTCTGATGGCTGGTATACACCACACAGACAGAAGTCTGCTGCACTGTTGTTATGAATGTCTTGCCAGTAAATGGAAGCCAAAGTCTGCTTAACAGCATTGCAAGAGTTAAGCTTGCAACTTACTGGAGATGTGGGTGTGTCTCAGGATGTTTAATGGTGTCTGTGTTTGGCATGTGGGAGACAGACAGAGACTGAGGCATGGAGAGCCTGCAGCATGCTGAGCTGTGAGCAAAAGGCAGACATCCATTCTGAAGAAGCAGTCCCTCAGAGGCCCTGTGTGGACTGATTACAGGCCGTGTGTGAGGTAACCGGACTGAGTTTTTGTAAAGCCAAAGAAAGGCTCATGTTTTAATTTGCACAATGCGGTTTATTTGCTGAATTAGGAAGAGGGAAAAGGAAGGGGGCTCCCCAGACAAATTACTCCTAGGATTCCAGACACTGAATCAATGGCATGGCAATCATCCTTAGTAATCCAAAACAAATGAGGTGGATGCAGCGTACATTCTGCTTACTTAATGTGTTTATTGACACATAAATAAAAACATCACAACTCCGTGGGGTCCCGCTATACGCGTTTCGGGGTCCTCCCCTTAGTCGTTTTATGCTGTTTATGCTGTCCTAAATAAACCTGCTGGACTTAGTTCATGAAAGAGACTGTTGCAGTGTTTATGGTTTTGTGCTGCTAAGCAAGTGTATCCTGACCCGCTCCATGATCGATATATCACAAGATTTAAAAATGCGTCTTTTCATCCCTCCGCATCTGTTTTTTAATTATTGTTATGACTAATTTGAGGGAATTGGTCGCTATACATTCAGTATTACTTTGCAGTGTGTGAGCTACAGAATTTAAAAATGTCTCAGAACTAAAATCAGCCCTTGATTGTTTTGTAGTGAAAATGGTGTCTAACGTGTCACCACCTTCAAGTTTTAATTGAACAAAGTCACCAGGATCAATGTCTCTAATGACTCTGTTTAACATTGACTGAATGGTGTCGTGCATAATGTTTAGGGCCTCTACAAGTGATTGAATACACTCTAAATGTACAAATCTGAAATGATGAATGTACATGCTGGCATTGAAATTACGGACATTTCTTTGATGATGATAAACATTTTGCAAAAATACTGTATAACCTATGTTCATTACTTTATCATCATTACCATTAGCGACATATTCAGCACCCTGTTCATTTTCATCTTGCGTTTCCAGTTGACCATTGCTTTGAGCAAGGTCATGTATAGTTGGACTCTGTGCATGTATCAGCGGATGAGGATTTTGTGTAGTTAATGATCTGCGAGTTGCCTCTTGTGCCCATCTAGCTGCTAGTGATAGTTTCGATCTAATCATCAGCGCTCAAGCCCGTTTAATGACTCTCGATCTATAAGACTTCTGTGGTATTATGTTAGACACTTTCTGCAGACCATAACCGACCATTCTTAGTGACATTGAATTATTTTTTGATGGTAAAATAGCATGCTCACTTTTGAAGTAATTTAGTTCTGCGATAATGTCAGGTGTTGGGTATGCATTGATCAATTTTTCATACGTTTCACAGAAATATTTTAGTTTGTTTTGGTAGATTTTGCATTGCGCGTACTGACCAAACATAGCAGAAAAGTACGTTGAACTGTTCATCACTTCACACAGGTTTCGCTATGTAAGGTGATGTAAAGTCAACTCTCTGCTTCTTATTTACTCTTCGATTTGAAACCACTCATTTCTTTATAGGTATTACAAGTCCAATATCGCTAGACGAACCTGCAGAAGTATTATGTGACGCACCCATCTATTGTTCGTTTTCATAGACTTCGTTGTCAATTTCGCAGCTCGCTTGGAGGGCTTTCCTCATGATTCACAACGCTGATCGGTGAAAGAGGCGTTTATCTCACAGACGGATTCTCTCTTTGCTGAGCGTTCTGAGTCAAATCAAAATTACACTGCGGCTGTAATACTCGAGGATGGAGAGCCGACATAGCTAAAAGAAAAGTTACTAGCGTCAGTTAACCATGAAATTAGTGTAACATTGGAAATGTTTCAGGTGTCAGAAACTCATATTTCCTTATAACAATGTATGTATAAATGACACCGGTGTAACATTGTACAGTTGTGGCCAAAAGTATTGACACCCCTGCAATTCTGTCAGACAATACTCAGTTTCTTTCTGAAAATAATTGCAATCACAAATTCTTTGGTATTATTATCTCCATTTAATTTGTCTTCAATGAAAAAACGCAAAAATAATTGTCCTAAAGCCAAATTGGATATAATTCCACACCAAACATAAAAAAGGGGGTGAACAAAAGTATTGGCACCCTTAGAAAAATCATGTTAAATCATGAAAATCATGAAAAATCATGTTAACAGCACCTGTAACTTACCTGTGGCAGCTAACAGGTGTTGGCAATAACTAAATCACACTTGCAGCCAGTTGACATGGATTAAAGTTGACTCAACCTCTGTCCTGTGTCCTTGTGTGTACCACATTGAGTATGGAGAAAAGAAAGAAGACCAAAGAACTGTCTGAGGACTTGAGAAACCAAATTGTGAGGAAGCATGAGCAATCTCAAGGCTACAAGTCCATCTCCAAAGACCTGAATGTTCCTGTGTCTACCATGCGCAGTGTCATCAAGAAGTTTAAAGCCCATGGCACTGTGGCTAACCTCCCTAGATGTGGACGGAAAAGAAAAATTGACGAGAGATTTCAACGCAAGATTGTGTGTATGGTGGATAAAGAACCTCGACTAACATCCAAACAAGTTGAAGCTGCCCTGCAGTCCGAGGGTACAACAGTGTCAACCCGTATTATCCGTCGGCGTCTGAATGAAAAGGGACTGTATGGTAGGATACCCAGGAAGACCCCACTTCTTACCCCGAGACATAAAAAAGCCAGGCTAGAGTTTGCCAAAACTTACCTGAGAAAGCCTAAAACGTTTTAGAAAAATGTTCTGTGGTCAGATGAGACAAAAGTAGAGCTTTTTGGGCAAAGGCTTCAACATAGAGTTTACAGGAGAAAAAAAAGAGGCATTCAAAGAAAAGAACATGGTCCCTACAGTCAAACATGACGGAGGTTCCCTAATGTTTTGGGGTTGCTTTGCTGCCTCTGGCACTGGACTGCTTGACAGTGTGCATGCCATTATGAAGTCTGAAGACTACCAACAAATTTTGCAGCATAATGTAGGGCCCAGTGGGAAGAAAGTTGGGTCTCCCTCAGAGGTCATGGGTCTTCCAGCAGGACAATGACCCAAAACACACTTCAAAAAGCACTAGAAAATGGTTTGAGAGAAAGCACTGGAGACTTCTAAGGTGGCCAGCAATGAGTCCAGACCTGAATCCCATAGAACACCTGTGGAGAGATCTAAAAATGGCAGTTTGGAGAATGCACCCTTCAAATATCAGGGACCTGGAGCAGTTTGCCAAAGAAGAATGGTCTAAAATTCCAGCAGAGCATTGTAAGAAACTCATTGATGGTTACCGGAAGCGGTTGATCTCAGTTATTTTGGCTAAAGGTTGTGCAACCAAGTATTAGGCTGAGGGTGCCAATACATTTGTCTGGCCCATTTTTGGAGTTTTGTGTGAAATGATCAATGTTTTGCTTTTTTGCTTCATTCTATTTTGTGTTTTTCATTGAAGACAAATTAAATGAAGATAATAATACCAAAGAATTTGTGATTGCAATCATTTTCAGGAAGAAACTGAGTATTATCTGACAGAATTGCAGGGGTGTCAATACTTTTGGCCACAACTGTATGAATAATGATAGTATAGAATGTAATAAATATATACTTACAAGCATCCGCAGATCAAGGATTAGGTGTTTTCTCAGTGTTAGGCGTCGATGAGCTGTGAATATTCTCTTTGGGAAAATTAAGTTTTTTGGCCGTATTCTGATCCTCTGTAAATAAAATATAACTATTAGACACACCTGGTAATATTATCTTTTGGAAATTCAAGTTTTGGAACGGTAGTCAATCATTTATAAATAAAATATAAGAATTAGAAACATACAGAAATGCTTTTCTTCATTGTACTGAGAGCAGTCTATTACCTTTTCTATTCTTGCGGATTCTTATTATTATTCCGAGTCTTTTAGGGGCATTAGGAGGCTGGGGAAATACAGGACTACAGGATGCTTCTATGACTTCGATATCAGATTCTTCACTTTCAGATACTTCAAAATTCTGATTGTTTTCCATCATATAGTGTGATTGCTGTGCTTTCAGCATCTCAGAATCTGTATGAGAAAGTATGTCTAGATACATGCATTTAATCAGGTTATATATATATATATAACTAGCTGTAGTACCCGGCTACGCCCGGGTTAATAAATAACTGATGTTAGCTATAACAAAATAGAATTTGAATATGTCATATTAATGACCTGTAAGAAAATAGAAGCTAAGCTATGATTGATTGCTATAGGCAACCTAATAAATCTCCAGCCAACAGTAAACCCTCCCCCTGGCCGGGCAGTATATGTTACCTCACACATACACATAATAGACAGCTCATGTGACTGCCATCTGCCTTAATTCCCTATATGGCACATGTGTTGCTCATTGGCTGTTTTTAATCAGATGTTTATGTTTGGAAATTAAAGATAGCACACGTATGAGACGAGTTGTGTGAGGTGATTTGTGCACATCTGTGTCTGTCTGTGTGGTGTGTGTGTCCCTGGGGTGTGTGTATGTTTGTATCCCTGTGGGGTGAGTGCATGTGTCCCTATAGGGTGTGTATGTGTGTCTGTCCCTGTGGGGGGTCTGTGTGGTGTGTGTCTCTTTGTGGTGTGTGTGTGTCCCTGTGGAGTGAGTACATGTGTCCCTATAGGGTGTGTATGTGTGTGTGTCCCTGTGGGGGGGGGTCTGTGTGGTGTGTGTGTGTATCTGTGTTGTGTGTGTCTCTTTGTGGTGTGTGTGTGTGTGTCCCTGTGGGGTGAGTGCATGTGTCCCTATAGGGTGTGTATGTGTGTGTGTCCCTGTGGTGGGGTGTCTGTGTGGGGTGTATGTGTCTCTGTGTTGTGTGTGTCTCTTTGTGGTGTGTGGGTGTGTGTGTGTCCCTGTGGGGTGAGTGCATGTGTCCCTGTGGGGTGTGTATGTCCCTGTGGTGTGTGTCCCTGTGGGGTGAGTGCATGTGTCCCTATAGGGTGTGTATGTGTGTGTCCCTGTGGGTGGTGTGTATGTCTCTTTGTGGTGTGTGGTGTGTCCCTGTGGGGTGAGTGCATGTGTCCCTATAGGGTGGATATGTGTGTGTGTCCCTGTGGGGGGGGTCTGTGTGGTGTGTGTGTCTGTGTTGTGTGTGTCTTTTTGTGGCGTGTGTTTCCCTGTGGGGTGAGTGCATGTGTCGCTATAGGGTGTGTGTGTGTCCCCGTGGCGGTGTGTGTGTCTCTGTGTTGTGTGTGTGTCTTTGTGGTGTGTGTGTGTTTGTTTGGGTGGTGGTGAGTATCCAATGTTGGGGCTGCACCTTAGCGACTATACACTTGCTGTTACACTCTGTGTGCTTGTGGTGTGTATACATGTCCCCGTGTGTGGTGAATATCTCATGTTGGGGCCCCACCTTAGTGACTATAAGCTGGTATATGCTGTTAGTCTTTGGCGCTATCATTAAGCCCCTCTCATTCACAACTGTCAACTGGCAACTGTCACTTTTTCACCATTATGTAGATAGGGGCAAAATTGTTTGGTGAATTGGAATGCGCGGAGTTAAAATTTCGCCTCACAATATAGCCTATGACGCTCCCGTGGTCCAGATGTGTGACTGTGCAAAATTTTGTGGCTATAGCTGACAGCTGTCGATTTTCCTCCAACACTTTTCCATTCACTTTTTCCCCATTATGTAGATAGGGGCAAAATTGTTTGGTGAATTGGAATGTGCTGGGTTAAAATTTCACCTCACAACATAGCCTATGACGCTCCTGTGGTCCAGACGTGTGACTGTGCAAAATTTTGTGGCTATAGCTGACAGCTGTTGATTTTCCTCCAACACTTTTCCATTCACTTTTTCCCCATTATGTAGATAGGGGCAAAATTGTTTGGTGAATTGGAATGCGCGGGGTTAAAATTTCGCCTCACAACATAGCCTATGACGCTCTCGGGGTGCAGATGTGTGACTGTGCAAAATTTTGTGGCTGTAGTTGCGACGGTGTAGATGCCAATCCCGGATATACACACATACATACACACACACACACATACACACATTCAGCTTTATATATTAGATTAGCAAGCGTCATAATTGCTTTGAGAAAGTATACTTAGTTTCATGTCTAGATTCACGCAGTTAATCAGATAATATATATAATTAGCAATCATCATAATTGCTTTCTGCATTCTGCTGCTCTCATTTTTATACAGATCCAATAGTTACTGTTGGTAATATACATATAGACAATTACCTGTAAGGGCCCTTTCACATCAGCGTTTTTCGTAATTCGCGGCAGATGCGGTGAAAAAACCGCATCTGCCGCGTTTGCCGCATAACCGTTCCACTTGCGGCGCGGTTGCGGTTTTTTCCATAGAAAGTATAGGGGGACTTGCGGCAGGTGCGGCAAGTGCGGTTTTGCACTTGCGGCAGGTGCGGCAGCGAAAAAAACCGCGGTCAGCCGCGTTTTTTCGCTGCCGCACCTGCGCAAGTGAAAAACCCGCACTTGCCGCACCTCCGCAAGTCCCTATACTTTCTATGGAAAAACCGCAACCGCCGCAAGTGGAAGGGTTATGCGGCAAACGCGCAGATCGGTTTTTCACCGCATCTGCCGCGAATTACGAAAACGCTGATGTGAAAGGCCTAGGATTCAATAACAGTATTTGTAGCTCAGCAGCTATTCTCAGTGGCTCCACAATCAGATGGCTTAAAATGGTGTTAATTCGCGGCTCACACACTCTTCTTAAATAAGAATTAAATAATATATAATTGATATACAAAATAAGAACTTAACACAAGCTAACACACCCCAATCGTTATATTCAATAGAATACCCAACATATTGAGAATCCGTAAGAAGAGAGCCAAAATGTTCGATGGGATTACGAGAATTCATCTGGATAAATTATAATAAATAATAAATTAGGACAAATTATAATAATAGTTGTTAACTCTATGCAATGGTTGATCTATTTAACGCTATAATATCACACATCCGTTAAATATGATAAATTGTAATACATAATACAACTGGATAAATTATAATAGAACAGATGATAACTCTTGCAATGGATGAACTATTTAGAGCCATAATGTATCTAGCGATATAATACTACGTAACCGTTAAATATGTTATTGCCTAACTGACTAAATTATAATAAAATATAAATCAGTATAAATTATAATAGTACAGTTGTTAACTTTATCCTAGAAATGGATGGGTACAGATGATTACTACGCAACAAATAGTAAGAAAAGCAGATCTTATGGCCACTTTACACGTCCCGATATCGTCGTCCAACTTCGACAAAAAGTCACGTGGTTCGTGCGTTGGCGCCGATATCGTTCGTGCGTTGTATGGTGTAAATGTGCAATGCGACACAAGAACGATGCCAAACCGATATCGGGGGAGAAATGAGCAGGCTCTCCAACTGCCCGATATTGGATGGACGATCTGGCAGGATCGTGTTGTGTGACAGCCCAACACCAACTTGAAGAGCAACTTCCCCTATTCACTCCCATGTTAAATGGTCGTTCCTGGGTCGCTCGTACAAGGGGGCGTAGACATCGCAGTTGTGTTGCCTGCCGATATTGCCCTGCGTAACATCTCTTATGTGATCTTGGATTTCATCCAAAAAAATGTGCGCTCCCGTGCCGTTGTATCCAATATTGAAACAATGTTAGGACGTGTAAAGTGGCCGTAACCTTTTTTCTTTGTTAATTAGATGAACAGGTGGTGCAATCAGCTGAAGTGAAGAATACACTTTCTTTCTGTTCTCATAATGTCATGTCACGAGTCCTGTGACCTGTATTTAAACAAAAAAATGATGCCCACAAGTGCATCTCAAGACAAACCTCCAGGGCATAACATCCAATCATAATATCTTTACATTAAGATGTCTCAGTGTTGTGTTTAAAAAATAACTTTTCGAGCATACTATATATGGTATTAAAGTTTTATTTAATTTCATTTTATACAGATACATTTTTTGAGAAAGAAAACAAATATTGCCTCATGGCTTCTAGACACATTGAAAAAATATTCGAGAAGCAGTATTTCACCCTTAAAGAATCTTAATCATTCGGCGGCATTGATAAATTATATAGAGAAACAAGAAATCACACTATTAAAAAATCAATTGTGAGTGCTTGGTTGAATAACCAAGAATCGTACGTTTTACATAAGCCCATACAAAAAAGATTTATGACTAGTAAGATAATGGTCTCTAATATCGATGGGCTGTGGCAAGCAGATTTAGTGAGCTTAATTGAATATTCTAGAGCAAATGATAATATCAAATACATCCTAACAGTCATTGACGCACAAATATGCGTGGTGCGTAGCCTTATCAAGCAAAACTGGAACAGCTGTAGCAAGATCATTCAAACTAATATTTCAAAATGATAAATGCATACCAAAGCAGATACAGACAGATCGGGGTAAAGAATTTATGAATTCAGCCATGAAACAAATATGTAAATCAAATAATATTCATCATTGCTTTACCAACAATACAGTTAAGGCATCTATGGTGGAACAGTTTAATCGTACATTAAAACCTGAATGTGGCAATATCTTACGAAACATAACACTAATAGGTACATTGATATTTTACCAGATTTGGTTGATAGCTACAATTGCACCTATCATTCTACCATTCGATGTAGACCAATTGATGTTACAAGCAAAAATGCTCAGCATGAGAAATAAGCGTATTAAGCTTTCTTTTAAAATTGGTAATAATGTACGCTTGGCCCAATATAAACGTATTTTCATGAAGTCATATGAACAATCATATACCTATGAAATATTTATGATAACTGAAATTAACACAAAATTCCAATTTCCTCTTTACAAAATAGCTGATTTATGTGGAGAGCCTGTAAATGGCTAATTTTATAAGGAGGAACTACAAAAAGTTTAATCGGATGAGAATCGCATCTACAAAATAGAAAAAGTATTAAGAAAAAAGTGTGTCAGAGGCTCCAACGTTTATCTCGTCAAATGGCTCAGATATCCACCAAAATTTAACAGTTGGATTAAAGAAAACCAGTTGACAGATGTGTAAAAATGGATTCTGGATCATGTTATATAACACTACCATGTAACGCATCAAGTGTAAGTTGTTTCCTGACAACACGATATCGACTTTTACCACTAAAACTGACAAAACCTGTACACCTTGCAGGTTTGTATGAAGTTGCGCTCACAGAAATTCAGTACCCTCACACATGGTTTACTTTCAAAAACAGCGAAGGCACGTTTTTTCTTGGAAAACAAAGCGATATGCTATGGGAATATTTCATAAAGGCTGGCTATTATTTAAATATTACAGATCTCATAAGAGCAATTAACGAGTGTATCGAGAGCTTGAAGATAGCGTCCAAAGGTTTTAAACTTTGTTACGATGAAGAGTTACTGTATCGGATTCGCCTACGATACAATTTGCTCCAGGACCAAAATTGTCTCATATTTTAGGTTTACCACCATATATTGAGTCCTATGATAGTAGTTTAGCGAGAGTGAATCAAAAGTCGTACGCAGATATCAAAGACAGATTTTAAACGATATTCGTGTACACCGACATTATTCAGCACCAATTTGTCGGAAATAGTTATGTCCAGCTTCTGAGAACCATTCAAGTTAGCGGCAAAAGCGATGATTTAATTATGTTACAGTACGCAAGACCAGATTATGTGCCTCTATGCAAACAGCACTTTGATTCTGTAACCATCTCTATTTTGACTGATCAGGGGGTCCCTGTTAAATTCAAGTACAGAAAAACTATTGTGCAATTACATTTTAGACTGCGACGTGATTGACACGCCAAAATGGTATTGCAACAGATTTATGGTGACCCGTCTATTTACTCCCGCTACTATATTGCTCAGACGGGGCATGGATTAGAGGGATTTCGTGGTGATGAGTACATCTATGGGGCCGGACTTGCAGGAATATTTAGAAGCTTATTTAGAAAAGCCGTTCCACTCTTCAGAAAAGGACTCGAATTAGTAAAACCGCACGTGAAAACATCCGTAACAAATATTGCTAAGAACGCCATGACATCACTCTCGACAAACGTCATGAATAGACTAAATCCCTCTCCTCAGGAAGGCTCTGGTATTGTTTATGTGGCTAAAAAACAGAGAAAAAAAAAAGGCGTAATCTACCTTTTCTTATGAATGAAATTACTCCTGCAAGATGCTAACATTAGAATAGAGTAAGACGCTCTGTTCAAAACATCTTCTGACCGATTAACCATGGCTTTCATCCATAACGCTTCGATTGAGTGCACAAAATAAGAACTGCATATTTTTTAAATTCCCCCTACGCAGACTGGAATTGAGAAATCAATTTTTGTAGAAGTTCAACCTATTGCTGCCCTGGCGGACAATGCCCCACTGGAATTTTTCATATAAGGGAATGGTGAATACAATTATGATTTGAACAATACCCTGCTTTACATAAATTGCCACGTTGTAAAACAAGATAATTCAGCTATTGCAGACAGTACTCGTGTAGCACTCATAAACTCTCCTCTAGCGACGCTTTTTAATCAGGTTGATGTCACATTGGGAGACCGTCTCATTTCGCAATCAGACAATTTATATAGTTATAGAGCCTACATTGAAACGTTATTAAATTACAGCTCACAAACACTTTCATCGCAATTCACATCGGGGCTCTTTTATAAAGACACTGCGGGTCAACACAATGTACGAATCCTAGATGGTGTGAATGCTGGATTTAATAAGAAAGCGCTCGCAATTGTGCACTCCAAACCGGAGGATTTGTGGGACCTATTTTTGGTGATATATTTAATCAACCGAAGCTCATATTGAATGAACTCGACCTTAAGGTCAAATTGACGCGAAACAAGGTTTCTTTCTGTTTGATGTCGGCTGAAGCCAAACCATTTATAGTACAAATCTTAAATGCTTGTCTCTATGTAAAAAGGGTGCAAATTTCACCAGACGTCAGGTTAGGGCACAGTAACGCCTTACTATCCGCAACATCAAAATATGCAATTGATAGGGCCTGCATGAAAGTGTACAGCATTCCCGCAGGTACGAGAATATCGAACCATGAAAACCTCTACTTGGGTTCCATTCTGAAAATGATTATATTGGGATTTGTAGATAATAAAGCATTTAGCGGTTCGCATAATAAAAACCTATCATCATTACAACGTAAACCATGAGGCTTTATATTTGGACGGACAGCAAATACATTCCAACCTAATTTCAATATTGATTTAGCCATCAGAGAGTATATGATTCTTGCCCATATATCCGGAAAACAAAAGGCTGATTGATCGAGAAGAATTCATGGACAGATATACATTCTTTGCGTTTGATTTATCAGCCTATCAAGAACCCAGAGGACACTTCTCGCTCATTAAAACTGGTAACCTGCGGGCTGAAGTGCGTTTCGCTTTACTAACACCTTATACCATTAATATGGTAACGTACGCTGTGAATTCATCTACTCTAGAGATTAATAATCGACGTGATGTGTTGTATGATTTCTACTGATGATGGATTCACTGCAACTCACATTGCTATTGAAGACTGATCACTATACAGAACGCATATTTTCTGGAGTTTATCCTTGCTATTTGCTTCCAAAGCATTGGATATTGATTTTACTTTGCACTGAAAAAAGCTATATTCTTTGACAGCTTTGGATTTTCACCAGACAACAAACATTTTCCAGCTGAATTTGTAAAGTTCTTAAAGATAAAGAGTGAATTATACATTTATTAACCTTCCTGGCGGTATGATTATGTCAGGAATTTCGTGCTAAAAGCGGTACCATTTTTTGCATGGAAATTTGGTGTTATGTACAGTAGGCCTGCAATTCTTAGTAATTACCTGATCAAAGAAGACTCTAGTAGACCTCTTAGATGTGATAAAATGAAACATAAAATCATGAATTAGAATTAAATAAAATCATGTTATTCAAGAATTGATACTCTTCTTGAATAACGTAATAAATAATGAATTAATGAAATAAAATAAATGAATAAACATGACATTTTTCAAACAACAAAAATTCAGTACACATCCTGTGTGTGGCACATTTTGAAACACGGGACCGCACAGAGAACCACGTCACAGTCCGGGCAATGGAATCTGGTTTCCTTGCGGATTTTTTTTGCCCTGGCCGTCGCGTTGTGAGCAGCACACTACATACATCCGTGTAGGTGCTGCCTTTTTCGCCGTTGGTGGAATATAGTCCATAAAGTGGCGTCCAGTTAGGCGTTCTGGGTTTGGAATGTCATTGCACGACGCCCAGATCTGTTGACAGCCACTGATGGCGTTTGATAGGTCTGAAAAATCCGCTCCCCCACCTTCCAGACAAAGTCGGAATGCACAAGAGGGTTGTCAATGCTTTTTTTGTGCAATATGTATACATTCCACAGGCATTGTTCCAAGAGATGCCTGAAGATTTTCTTGTAATATTTTTTTTGCTGTTTCCGCATAGCGGGATAAAATGTCATTGCCTGATCGGCTCTATCGACTCCTCCCATGGCTAATGATTAAGGAAGTTGTGTCTTCCGAAACGCGTCTAGCGCCCAGCTAGCACGCTGAATGATTTTATAAATTTCACATAATAATAAAGGAAAAAATGTTATGAAGACAAGCACCGGTGGTTTCCACTTTACATTGTTTCCTGGGCAGTTGCCAAAGCTGCCACACCAGGTGCAGGAATCCAGGAGGTTAATGGGCGGTGGAGCGGCCTTTTCCCTTTCCCAGTGAATGAGTGGAGGTGTTATGCACAGTACTCATGAGGCACACGTCATTTTGTCACGCCAGCGCATTGCCATCATCTTGCCTTTCTGCCAGGCAACCATTTCTCCGGTTTTCATTTTTTTCTTTCCAAATGTAGATGGCAGGTCGGTTCGCCCTAACGGTTCCATAACCATCGGTCTTGTGCTTGAGCAAGAACTCGTACAGCTCCGGCAATGTATAAAAAAATTGTCCGTGGTCACACAATACCCCTGATTCAGCAATGGCTCAAGCAGTGTGAGGACTGATGGCGTTGCCATCCCATAGCCGCTGTACCTGGGGTTGAATTGTGTGCCTTTACCAGTGTATATCACCGAATTCCAGATATAGCCAGTGGCAGACTCACAGAGCATGTAGGATTTTACGCCAAATCGTGCTCTCTTGGATGCAATATATTGAATCCAGCTGAGGCGTCCCTTGTAAGCCATCAGACTTTCATCAATACTGATGTCCCTATCTGGCACATAGCCCTGCTGGAAATTGCGGAGGATCATTTGGTACACTTCCCAGATCTTTTTGAGTTTTGGCGCCGGATGTGTGGCTTCATCAAAGTCCTCATTGTTGGTGAAGTGTAGATTTTTCATGATGAGGGAAAAGCGGTACTCAGACATGACGGTGCCAAAAAATGGGGTTGCCAGCAATTTATTGGCGGTCCAGTACCACTTCTGCAGGGGTTTCCCCACCACCCCCTGAAGAATAATTAGCCCGAGGAATTTCCAAATGTCCTCCTTAGCCACCAGTTCCCATTTTTGGCTCCGGGAAGACCTGGTATGCGGAGTAGCAGATTGCTGCTCGTAGCGGTTTGTCTCCGTCACAATTTTGTCAATGACGTTGTCTGTCAAAAACAATCTGAGGTACGCCAAGGGGTCACTGGGGTCAACGTCTACCTTCATCCCTGGTGATCCAGTAAACGGAAATCTTGGCGGCGGTACCTCATCCATGCAGCATTCAATAGGGCACCAAGTGCGCGCATCACTGAGGTCAGGTGCAGAATCATCGCTGTCACTGTTATCGCTGTCAGACTCAGATGTCGATTCTTGCCATGAATCGCTGTCATCGCTGTCACTCACTTCTGCGAGGGGCTCTTTGTCGCTGCCGCTGTCATCCATCAGATCCAAAGTCCGCTTTGGAGAAGCGGCGCTTGCTTCGGAGACGTGATGCCATGGCAGAAATGACAGCAAAAAGGGCAAGCAGGGCAGTGAGGATGATCAGAATGTCAGATCTCAGTGTATACAATATATCTGACTGGAATTCTGACAGGATTACACTTTTTTTTAATTTTTTTTATTTATTGTGTGTGTGTCACTTTATTTAGTTGTAAAGATAAAATAGGGAGGGGGACAAGAGGCGCAATAGTGCCCTATCACTAGTGACACTTATATACAATGGTGGTGCTGTGAAGCTGCTCACCTGGTCCAGTTGTGATCCCCACAACTGGTTTGAAGGCGTTTTTGGAAACGATGTTCCAGCTGCTGCAGGACCTCCACCAACCACTGGATAGTGGTATGAATCAAAGAAATGATGAGAGTGCTGGTGTCTCACGGTCCGCGCTGCTTCAGGGTTAAATAAACTCACCAAAGAGCCAAATAGATTTCCATCCTTTTATTCCTCCTCTCTCCTACGCGTTTCAGCGCCACACCCGGCGCCTTCCTCATGGATATTACAATCATAGTCACAGAGGGGAAAACTAGTCACGGGAGAAACTAATACAGCAAGTCATCGGGACTACTAATATAGATGGGAAGGAAACATTGACTGATGATGCCACCCTAGATGAAAATGAAACTAAACTAATGAAAGAACTATTGCATAGTCTGGAGGACACACTTAAGAAGGAGGTACAATATGGCATAGATGCTAGATTTATGTCCATCTACATTGATGAGAACATTTGTCCAAGATGTTTAAGACTAATCCTGAATTCTCCATTCCAAGAGGATGTGGAATTCACTACTAACTGGAACTTTATTTTGAAAAAATGTATGAACACTCTGTTATGCATTTTGTGTGACAAAAGATCTAAATTAGCTGATGCGGCCACAATTGAAGTTAATAGGCTCAGTGAAAGTCTGAGCAAATACAGTAACAACACTGAATACAGGAGGATTTATTCGAGCATCAGTACCAACCTATTACAGATTGAACATGACACTATCATGAGAAAATCTAAAAAACTTAATAGAGACAGGTTAGATTACACTTCGGGCAATCCAAGTATAGAAAATAACACATTTAAGAGAAACAGGGTCCCATCAGTACCAAAGGAGCACAAAGAGAGGACTTATTCTAATAGTTCCAGGAGAAGAAATAGCCATAGGGGTTATCATGTAAATTATTATGGAGACAACGGTAACAGTAGAAATCAAAAACCGATCACTGATTCTAACCAAACCAATAATGGTATCAACATCAGTACCAACACACCTTCACTAATCCCAGAGAAAGTGAATCCTGACAAGACTATAGCAACAGATGTGATCAATAAAGAAAAAGGGTCAACACCTCAGACTGAAATTATTTCCGAACATCAAGGACCTTGTTTAAACCTGCATATACACCATAACACGGAATCTCTTAATGTAGAAGAGGAAGATGAGCTAGAGGAACTAGAAACATGCAGTAAAGATATTTCAGGGTTTCTGGTAGATTAAATATTTGATGAAAATGGTGACTTATTCGTAGGTGGGACAGAGGAGAATGAGATTTTGGAGCAATAAATAAATGTCGGCTCTGGAACTCTAGAACAGATGGATAAAAAATTTGTAACAACAATAGCGCAAATACATATAAATGAGAAAAGTCAAACAGCACTGACTGACAAAATTCCAGAAATAATTAAGGATAGTGATGAGGAACACCTGCAAAAAATCAAGGAGCTAATCAATAAAATTAATAGAGAGAAACCTTTACAACCCATTGTCTTACACAATAATATCCAACATAATAAGAAAACTAAAAATACTGAAAACGAAAAGAATTTAATTATATGTGATGTAGAAAATACTCATAGTGTAAATAACACATCCAACACCCAGAGGGTAATTATAGACAACTCAAAAAACCAAAACAACGGGTTGGTTCCTTTTTTATCAGCAGCAAAAAATGTAAATCAGGAAATAACCAGATTCTTCAGCACTGTGGGAGGAAAAAGAAAAAAGAGGAGTTAGAGGAAAAGGAAAAAAGAAAAAAAGTGAAAATAAGCTTTGTGGATTAGAGAACACTGATAATAAAGATAATAATATCATCAACCTTTCACAATACACCCCTACTGATGAAGAAACATCACTATTAAACAAAGGTTTACTTTTCTGTCCATCAAATGAACCGGATAATTTTGACCTGTTCATGGATGTGCACCAATTTATTCGCAAGCTTACACTAAAGAGACATTTTGCATTGAAAACTAATGGAGATTAAATAGATTCCTATGGGGCCAATAGTGATGACAGTTCTGATGCTTTCAAAAATAAATCAAATTTCTACCCATTAGAGAGTAGAGGTCACATCTTGGAAACTTTTCAAGACCTTCTACTAAATGACCTGAACAAAGATACACTGTTGAAACCAAATAATGCACGAAGAGACAGAAAAAATCTAACGGAAAAAGAAACAGCAGCTTTAAAAAGTTTAAAAAACAACAAAAGCATTGTAATAAGAGCAGCAGACAAGGGAGGAGGCATAGTGATACAGGATAGATCTGCATATATGGAAGAAGCAGAAAGACTCCTTGAAGATTCGAAATATTATAAAAAGATCACAGTCAACCCATATCCAGAACTAACTAAAATTTACAATCAGAAAATGAAAGAAGCCTTTGAACAGGGAGTAATCAGTAAAAATTTAAAAAAATTCTTATTAGTAACCCAACCCACTACGCCATTCCTCTATCATCTGCCCAAGGTCCATAAGAATCTGGTAAACCCTCCCGGTAGACCAATAATTTCAGGGATAGGATCTTTAACGAGTAAACTTGCCAGCTTTATTGATAAAACTTTACAGAAATACGTAGTGAAACTAGATAGTTTTATCAAAGATTCCACCGATGTTATCAAATTTCTAAAAAATGTGAAATGGAAAAACTCTTATGTATTTGTTACCCTAGACGTAGCATCCTTATATACAAATATTAGTCACGCAACAGGACTACTCTGTGTGGAATTCTTTCTCAAGCAGGACCTTGAAATGAGCAATTCAATGATGTCATTTATCCTAGAGGGTTTGAAATTTATTTTGTATAACAACTTTTTCACTCACAATGGGGAGGTGTACCATCAAAGACATGGGACAGCAATGGGGTCAAAGGTTGCTTGTTCTTATGCGAATCTATACATGGGATTGTTTGAAAAACTGTACATGTTGAATGATGATTACAAAAAAGGCTTGATCGTCTACAAGAGATTTATAGATGATATCCTTTTTATATGGGATACAGATTTTGGTGATGTACACGATTTTATTGGATCCATCTTGCGGAACAACTGGGGGCTAGGTTTTGAACTAGTAGTGAATGGCACAACTGTTAATTTTCTGGACTTAACAATTTTTGTGGATAAGCGGACCATTGGTACAAAAATGTTCTTTAAAACGACGGATAGGAATTCGTATATTAACTATGAAAGTGGGCATTATGCCAAATGGTTGAGGAATATACCCATGGGACAATTCAGGCGCATTAAGAAAAATTGTTCGAATCAAGAGGACTATCTCATCCAGTCGGAAATTTTAAGCAAAAGGTTTCTAGATAGAAAATATCCAAAGGCGCTAGTTAAAACGGCCCAAAAGTCCTGTGGTAGAATGAGTCAGGAATTCTACTAACTCCCAAGGTGAAAAAAATAGCACAGAATGAATTTATGTTTAATTTCGTTACTACATTTAACAGGAACCATGTAGCCATAAAAAACTGCTTACATTCACATTGGCATATTCTAAAAAATGATCCTATACTAAAATCTATAATCCCTGAAAAACCTGGCATAACTTTCAGAAGGGCGCCTAACATTAAAAGCATCATAGCTCCAAGTCGCCTCTCACAGCCCAAATCCACAATGAGACCTGTTAAAACAGTAAAAAATACTATAAAGTGTGGAAAGAAGAAATGTCTGTGCTGTAGAAACATACAAACAGTATCCTCTTTCAGTTAGTTTTCAACAAATAAAACTTTCCCAATAAAATATAGTATGAACTGCACTACCAATTATGTAATTTATCTATTGGAATGCCCCTGTCGCCTGCAATATGTGGGAAGAACGATTAGACCACTGAACGAGAGATTAAACAAACACAGAAGTAATATAAAACATGGTTTCAAACTACATGGTGTATCTTATCACTTTGATAAACACCATAATAGAGATCCAACATTGGTCACAATTACCCCAATTGACCATGTGCCAGCTGAGACCAACAATAGATTTGAGGTACTTAGAAAAAAAGAGAAATTTTGGATATACAACTTGGATACTCTAAAACCGAAAGGGTTAAATTTGGTTACAGAGCTGATATAGACCCATTCCTGCTGATATGGTTCCCTTTCTTGGTATATACTGAGAAATCTGCTTTCACATTATTTTCTTAAAAAGATTTCTTTTATCTCACCTTTTTCATCCAGTTTTTATCTGTTCTTATCTATTTATTCAACTATTCTGTTTTTGAATAACTTGTTTGGTACACTGATCACTTTCTTCACATAATCTCCACTATGTTACAAGTTGTAGAACTACTCTGTACTGCCCCTGGAGGCGGACAATTGCAGTGCTTTTACTACATGGTTGTAGCTATGGGAACTGACTCCAGAAGTCAGACTGGGTACCAAGTCCAGTGCCACCTTGTGGCTTGCCAAATAATTGCAGGCTCTTCAATTACACCTAACTCAGTCTGACAGAGAAAGGTTTCCCTGTCTTTTTTTCACTTTTATAAATCTCTGGAATTTAGGTGTCTTACTTGATACCTTTTATATATTTTAATATATGATACTCTTTATATCTTAGTTATTTATTAACACTCACCTACTATATTCTATCTAATACCATATATATTTACATCTATTGTCACTGTTTTGATCTTAGCTATTTATCTATCACATCTAAACACTTTTGATATAGTGAAATCATTTGATTCTGTATAATTCATCAACTATTCATTCACTCACACTTACCTACCAGATATATGCACTTTTTTGTTGTGTGGGTTCATATCATTATGAAACTCACCTCACTATTCTTTCATGCCTTTTTATGGTGACATTTCAGCAGCACCTTTTATACAATACACTGATTTATCTGGGGACCGTCTCTGAGACTACAGAATGCAAAGGCACATGAGTGCCATCTTGTGTCTGTTTTAAGTATGCAGCTTCAAAAATTCTTTAATTGTTCAAGGATTCTTAATCTTGTGTAGACATGATGTTTAGGTCAAAATCTCTTATCCTTTCATCCAGTTCTGTAACTTGTCAGGGAACAGAACTTGTGGTGTTGATATACAAATATTTCATCCTTTTTCCTGTTGAGCCACCACTCAGGAATACATATTTTTAACCGAAATTGGATTTGTCTATTTTATTAGTATTTAAATAATTATTAAATGATCATATTAAATATTTTATATTTTTAATGTCTAAATAAAAGATTTTTTAGTATATATAGATACTTATTTTTTATAAATTTCCCATCCTATATATTTTTATTCCCTTCTTCATGATTTAGATTATTTATCTCCTTTATCATTGTCATTTTTCAGCAATGAAATTTCTCTGATTAAACTGCTTCAATATCTGAACTACTGGTGGCGCTTAGCTTGAAACACTAGAGTCCTGCTTATATATATCAAAAACCACAGGTTCTAGTCCATTATGAGTAAAAAATGTGTGCTTCTTAATTTTATGAACAGCACTAAATTTTTATGTGTCTTATAGCTTTTATTTGCTTTATTTTTAGAAAATTTTATCTGGGAATCATCATGAAAGCATTAAGCACTTTTTTCTATACTTTTGAGTTGTATTTCATGGTTTTTGTAAAAATAGCCCCAAAATGGGCAGATCCACCCATTTTGATGATGTGGATGACATCATCAGTAAACAGATGACACCTCTTTTTTGTGAAGCAAGGGGCTATAAAAACCCCCTCTGTGACTATGATTGTAATATCCCTGAGGAAGGCGCCGGGTGTGGCGCTGAAATGTGTAGGAGACAGGAGGAATAAAAGGATGGAAATCTATTTGGCTCTTTGGTGAGTTTATTTAACCCTGAAGCAGCGCGGACCGTGAGACACCAGCACTCCCATCATTTCTTACTTTATTTAGTTGGATCTCGCACCTAGCTCCGCCTCCCATGAGCCTCTGCGGCTCAGAGACACAGATCCAGGAAGCAAGATGGCAGCCCCCACCGGGAATCACAGACAGAGCACATCGGGACCCCGCTGAACCACCAGGATGGGGTAAGGGTGCTCAGATTCAAGCTCTAGCATTCACCCCGAGCAGGACTCGGGGTTACCACTTCTGGCAGTGAAATTTAACCCCGAGTCCTGCTCGGGAATACCGTTAGAGAGGTTAAGATAAACAACTGCAAGAATCAATTAGCACTGTTTGCGGTCAATACTGCGTGTTTATTGTTTGGCATTTAGCAAGAGGTCGATCATATAGTGAAATATTACATCACTTTACTGACGACTTAAATCACAATGATAATTTGGTTTAGAATTTTACTATAAAAATTATAGCTGATTCAAAATGTAATAATTGTTCGAATTATTTTAATTATATTCAGACTTGTTTGCCCTATTTTTGCCTAAATTATCTATAAACTAGATGGTGGCCCATTTCTAGCGAATCGGGTATTCTAGAATATGTATGTAGTTGACATACTGTGACTGACAGTACTTGTACAGTCAACGTGAGTGAACCATGTATAGCAGTGCTATGGTATTTGCTGGTACATTACATTACATGTATAGCAGCGCTATGGTTTATGGCGGTACATTACATTACATGTATAGCAGCACTATAGTATATGGTGGTACATTACATAACATGTATAGCAGCGCTATAGACAGCCTTGTAGACAGGACTGAAGTACGTCTCAATGACTGACAACCTTGTAGACAGGAGTAAAGGACTTCACACTGACTGACAGACCTTAAAGACCGGTGTAAACTCTGTCACACTGGCTGATAGACAGGCGTACACTATCACACTGACTGACAGACCTCGGCTGTGGCCAATGAGCTGCCTCTGTGTGGCGCGCGATTTCGGCGACAGACAGACTCAAAAAACCCTTAGACAATTATATAGTAGATGAGTAGCTGGGGACAGTACAAAGCAGGTGTATGCTATAAAAATCTAGCCTGCATCTCTGTATGAATGGGTTTCTCACTTCTTTTTACTGTCCAAATAGAATGAGGACAGCTGACCAATTAACATCACTGTGTGGGTCTAAAGATAATATTCTGCCTTGTCAATATTCCCACATTGAATAACTACTTATACAATGTTCTTTGTATCAGTCAGCTGTTTTGGTCTACAGCTGAAAATTATTTTTTGCTATTGAAAAACATGAATAACTAAAGGGAATTATTCATTGTATCCTCACCTGCTATAACTAATTACTCTACCAGATGTGTATCCTAAGAAAGAAAAAAGAGTGTCACCGATACTACAATCCATGTGGCTCACTATGTAACAGATTTGTTCATTGTATCCTCACCTGCTATAGCTAAGGACTCTTCAAGATGTGAAAATGTTTCCTAAGAAAATCTGAAATACCGATATATACTCGTGTATAAGCCGACCCGTGTATAAGCCGACCCCCCTACTTTTGCCCCAAAAATCTGGAAAAACCTATTGACTCGTGTATAAGCCGAGGGTGGACCCCAGCACAGGTACACAGCCCCCAGCAGTGTGGTATACAGGCCCCCCCAGTGGTATACAGGCCTCCCCAGTGGTAGTATATAGCAGCCCCAGTGGTAGTATACAGCAGCCCCAGTGGTAGTATACAGCAGCCCCAGTGGTAGTATACAGCAGCCCCAGTGGTAGTATACAGCAGCCCCAGTGGTAGTAAACAGCAGCCCCAGTGGTAGTATACAGCAGCCCCAGTGGTAGTATACAGCAGCCCCAGTGGTAGTATACAGCAGCCCCAGTGGTAGTATACAGCAGCCCCAGTGGTAGTAAACAGCAGCCCCAGTGGTAGTATACAGCAGCCCCAGTGGTAGTATACAGCAGCCCCAGTGGTAGTATACAGCAGCCCCAGTGGTAGTATATAGCAGCCCCAGTGGTAGTAAACAGCAGCCCCAGTGGTAGTATACAGCAGCCCCAGTGGTAGTATACAGCAGCCCCAGTGGTAGTACACAGCAGCCCCAGTGGTAGTACACAGCAGCCCCAGTGGTAGTACACAGCAGCCCCAGTGGTATACAGCAGGCCCCCAGGGGTACATATAGCAGCCCCCAGGAGGTACCCAGCAGCCCCCTGGGGGTACCCAGCAGCCCCCAGGGGGTACACAGCAGCCCCCTGGGGGTCCCCAGCAGCCCCCAGGGGGTACACAGCAGCCCCCTGGGGGTCCCCAGCAGCCCCCAGGGGGTACACAGCAGCCCCCTGGGGGTCCCCAGCGGTCCCCTGGGAGTACACAGCGGCCCCCAGGGGGTCCCCAGCAGCCCCCTGGGGGTCCCCAGCGGCCCCCTGGGAGTACACAGCGGCCCCCAGGGGGTCCCCAGCAGCCCCCAAATGCTGGCACTCGCCCCCCCTTGCAAGGGCCCCCCCCCCGCTTCTCTTACCATTCCGGACTTCTGATCCACGCCGCTCCTCGGTGCTTATCATCTCGCTGCTTCATCCTCGCTGCTCCGTCCGTCTTCTACATCCGGGATCCCCGGCCGCGCGATGACGTCATATGCCTGCGACGGCCAGAGATCCGGATGTAGAAGACGGACGGAGCAGCGAGGATGAAGCAGCGAGGATGAAGCACCGAGGAGCGGCGCGGATCAGAAGTCCGGAATGGTAATATAACCATCGGGGGGGGGCCCTTACAAGGGGGGGCGAGTGCCAGCATTTGGGGGCTATATGCACTGGTTCCCCCTGCCGCTGATTGACAGGGGGAAGCAGTGCATATTTAATGAGCGGCCCCACGTGACGGGCCGCTCATACAGCAGCCTCCCCCCGCCTCCTCCAGCCTCCACAGCCCCGGACACAGCCCCCCCCCCCGTATTGACTCGTGTATAAGCCGAGGGGGAGACTTTTCAGCCCAAATTTTGGGCTGAAAAACTCGGCTTATACACGAGTATATACGGTACTTTATAAGTATTGCGTTGTTCAGTTTTGATTTTATTGATTGATTGCTGTGTATCACGTTGTCATTGATTTTATTCAATAAACATTCATAATACGGAATCTTGTGTCTCATGCGTCTCATTGACAAATCGAATAAACAAATATTTTATTACTATCCATAGGTTTCAATAATCATTAAATTCCTATAAAAGAGAATAAAATATTGGCCGCATACATAATACGCCCGTCGCCCAGCATTCTGATGACAATATCATGGGGACACTAATCCTTTGATACACTTTGATTAACAGAAGTTCGCTGTACCAAAATACCTATAGCATAATACGGAATTGTGCGATAGTAAGACGACCATGATAAAATCATTCTGCCTGCAATTATTGCAAGATCAAAATTCCTATAAATAAAAGAAACATTATCGTTCCTATATATAATTGGCTCATGATTAAAAGATAAGATTTCAATTTTCGTTTGATAGACAGTTTGATAGACAATTTGATTGCTTGATAGACAATTTAATAATTTGATAGACAATGTAATTGCTTGATAGACAGTTTGATAGATAATTTAATAGCTTGATATCAATTTGATTGCTTGATATCAATTTTATTAAGGGGGCATGTTTGATATGGGCGGGGCACCTGTCAGATTACTTTTGACCGGTCTTCCCCCACCCTCACTACTTATATAGGTATCCTCTTAAACTTCAAGTTAGCCTCATTGATTTTTGGCCGAAATATAGGTTAATATGGTTGTTGGGGCGGTCCAGGTGAGGTCATTAGACTCTGAGCTTCAGCCTATGAGAGAGGCCTTGCCCTTCAAATACCTTGGGGCCTACCTTGCAAACCTCCAGATATATTTTTGGTTTCCCCTCCTATCTAGTTTTCTGTTCCTCTATTTTTTTACTCTGACCCTTGCCTGAATTTAGGACTTTTCTACTCCCTGATGATATTGTACCTCTGCTTCCATCCTGGTTTTGGCACTGCCTTATGACTACTCTTTTGAATCCTGAGTTTGGATTCCCTAATCTCCTAACCTTGACCCTGCCTGGCAACCTCCCTGCTCTGATCTGCTGTTCACCTATAAGCAGCTACCACCTGGGCTCTGTAGTAATTCCAGATCCCTGTATAGGGGTAAAGGTTCTCGGAGTTTCTCAGGGTGCTGTCTTACCAGCAGTTCAGCCTTGGCAGCGGACGATCGTTACAGATACATCTGCAGCCATGATTAAGACCTTTTGCGTTGAAACGCGTTGGCCTTAGCAACTTGCCTGCCTGTAATACCTGTAGTATTGTAGCTTTTATGTGCAATAAAAAATACCGCTTTTGGAAATGGATCATCGTCTCACTGGAAATCCTCTTCTTGTCTGCATTTGGCACGGAACCAGGGCTGTGCCGTGCGGGACTATACCTTGGAGCCAACGTTATTATCTTCGGTGAGCTGAAATTCCACTTCCCTGTTTCCCCAGTTTATTATATAGACACATTTGCTTGTAAGAGGATCTGTGGAAGGCGTCCTAATCCTTCCTAGGAAACAACACTTCCCACAAAAGTTTTCAAAAAGCCCATTTGTCCAGATCTTGAGAAGTCTATATTTATGTACCCATTGTCTTTTACTATTTCAATAAGTGTAAGACTCTGACCAATTATCTCATGTGCTTGAGGTATCTCCATAAGGGAGAAGAAACGCATCGGGCCTCCTTGGTCTATGGGATTTCTATTTTTCTGAAATGTGTAAAAACTTTGGTACTTACATTGAATGAAGCAAACATAAGACATGACAACTAGGACAATCTGTTTAATTGAGATGGATGTCTGATCTGGGCTAATTATTAAAGATATCAACTTGACAGACACTATCCGACTAAACAAGACTGATGGATATTTAATATGGTCTGATTATATATTTTTTAAATATTTCTTGTGGCACATTATTATTGTATGTACAGTTAGGGCCAGAAATATTTGGACAGTGACACAAGTTTTGTTATTTTAGCTGTTTACAAAAACATGTTCAGAAATACAATTATATATATAATATGGGCTGAAAGTGCACACTCCCAGCTGCAATATGAGAGTTTCCACATCCAAATCGGAGAAAGGGTTTAGGAATCATAGCTCTGTAATGCATAGCCTCCTCTTTTTCAAGGGACCAAAAGTAATTGGACAATGGACTCTATGGGCTGCAATTAACTCTGAAGGCGTCTCCCTCGTTAACCTGTAATCAATGAAGTAGTTAAAAGGTCAGGGGTGGATTCCAGGTGTGTGGTTTTGCATTTGGAAGCTGTTGCTGTGACCAGACAACATGCGGTCAAAGGAACTCTCAATTGAGGTGAAGCAGAACATCCTGAGGCTGAAAAAAAAGAAAATATCCATCAGAGAGATAGCAGACATGCTTGGAGTAGCAAAATCAACAGTTGGGTACATTCTGAGAAAAAAGGAATTGACTGGTGAGCTTGGGAACTCTAAAAGGCCTGGGCGTCCACAGATGACAACAGTGGTGGATGATCGCCGCATACTTTATTTGGTGAAAAAGAACCCGTTCACAACATCAACTGAAGTCCAGAACACTCTCAGTGAAGTAGGTGTATCTGTCTCTAAGTCAACAGTAAAGAGAAGACTCCATGACAGTAAATACAAAGGGTTCACATCTAGATGCAAACCATTCATCAATTCCAAAAATAGACAGGCCAGAGTTAAATTTGCTGAAAAACACCTCAAGAAGCCAGCTCAGTTCTGGAAAAGTATTCTATGGACAGATGAGACAAAGATCAACCTGTACCAGAATGATGGGAAGAAAAAAGTTTGGAGAAGAAAGGGAACGGCACATGATCCAAGGCACACCACATCCTCTGTAAAACATGGTGGAGGCAATGTGATGGCATGGGCATGCATGGCTTTCAATGGCACTGGGTCACTTGTGTTTATTGATGACATAACAGCAGACAAGAGTAGCCGGATGAATTCTGAAGTGTACCGGGATATACTTTCAGCCCAGATTCAGCCAAATGCTGCAAAGTTGATTGAACGGCGCTTCATAGTACAGATGGACAATGACCCCAAGCATACAGCCAAAGCTACCCAGGAGTTCATGAGTGCAAAAAAGTGGAACATTCTGCAATGGCCAAGTCAATCACCAGATCTTAACCCAATTGAGCATGCATTTCACTTGCTGAAATCCAGACTTAAGACGGAAAGACCCACAAACAAGCAAGACCTGAAGGCTGCGGCTGTAAAGGCCTGGCAAAGCATTAAGAAGGAGGAAACCCAGCGTTTGGTGATGTCCATGGGTTCCAGACTTAAGGCAGTGATTGCCTCCAAAGGATTCGCAACAAAATATTGATAATAAAAATATTTTGTTTGGGTTATGTTTATTTGTCCAATTACTTTTGACCTCCTAAAATGTGGAGTGTTTGTAAAGAAATGTGTACAATTCCTACATTTTCTATCAGATATTTTTGTTCAACCCTTCAAATTAAACGTTACAATCTGCACTTGAATTCTGTTGTAGAGGTTTCATTTCAAATCCAATGTGGTGGCATGCAGAGCCCAACTCGCGAAAATTGTGTCACTGTCCAAATATTTCTGGCCCTAACTGTATGTTTTGTTTCCTTATGTTCTGGTGAACTTTTGGTGGCCTATGTGTAGTTAGCAATGATAAGGGTGTTTTTCTTTTGGATTTATTTGACTTTTATTTGCTTTTCTATAGACTGATCTTTGATCAACTTTTTTTTTTAATAATATTATAAATAAATCACATATATTTTTAGGAGTCCTTTCCTTTTGTATATTTTGAATATCATGAGTAATGACTTTGTCTCATCTCAGTAGGGTGCCGTCAATACTGGTGTTTTGAAACGTACAAAAGAGGAGAAAACTCAACACAGCAGCTTCATATCATATTAAAAATAAAAATTTTTTATTTATTCCATAGCTAAAAACAACAGATGTTAGCCCTTACATGTTTCTGGTGCACACTGGCACCTTTAGTCATAGGGATACAAAGAAAAACATAAGAATACTGAGAAACAGGATATTTAAAGGGAATAACAAGCAAACTAACTGGATAAACCTAAACCCTGCTGAAGTCACAGAAAAAAAAAATTAAGTACTAATAAAGAAAAATAAAAATTTCTCGTTAATATTAACTTTTGCTTTAATGTTAAAATATCCAGAACTCATCCTTTCACTTGTTTTTCTTTACACTGGTCAACAAATTTTAACTTTTTTTCTGTTTCCTGTTATAAACTACCATTAGTCATGAGCAAGTAGCGAAATATTCACACTCACTATACTCGTTACGAGTACTTTTTAATACTTGCATATTCGTCCAAATAGCGAGTCCAATGTTAGTCAATAAGTGATAAGCTCCGCCCACACACTTCTAGCTATAAAACGAGTCTTTCAGTACAGAGTGGGAGGGTGAGGTTTTTAACGATTTCAATGCCTAAAACACTTTGCAGTGCCCCCCAGAGAGACCCTAACATTCAATTTGCTCTCCCTGAGGTGCCAGCTCACTTTGTGTACTGAAGGGAACTGTCAATTTGTGTCAGATAATTATCGAAACATCACTCACAAGCACCTGTGATACTCGCCCCGTCTTATGGTCCGAATATAGGACCTGTGTGACTGTGTGGCTGTGCTGCAGCTCTGGAACGAGTTGGGAGGAGGCTGAGGGGGCTTCTGAGACAGAGGGAGGTCATGTGCTCCCGCTCATTATCCTTATTTAATATTCACTGCATCCCACTGTTCATCACCTCAGTGCTGAAGCAGCGCTGAGAGATGGCGAAGGGATCCCGTGCATATTAAATTAAGTGGAGAGTACACCTCTCCATCACTAGATATGCCCCTCATCATCCTGGATATGTCCCCCATCGTCCTGGATACGGCCCCCTATGCTGTCGCACACAAGCAAATAACAAACAATGTAAATCTCACCCTCCGGCACCTTACTCTGTCTCTCCCTGCTGCCAGCACTCATGGTCAGAGTATTCTGCATCCCGGTGGCAGCCGGTCATGTGATTGGCACAGCAGATAATGGGGGGGGGCATATCCAGGATCGGGGTAATGATCCCAGATGGTGGGGGCCATATCGCAGGGTGGGGGGCTGTATACCAGGATGGGGGGCTATATCTCATGGTAGGGGGATATATACCAAGATAGGGGCTGTATCCCATTATGGAGGGGCTGTATCCCAGGATGGGGGGCTACATCCAGGATGGGGTGCTGTATACCAGGATGGGGACTAAATACCAGGATGGGGGCTATATACCAGGATGGGGGCTGTATCCCAGGATGGGGGCCATATCCAGGATGAGGGGCTGTATACCAGGATGTGGGGCTGTATCCCTGGATGGGTGTTTTTTTAACATATTTATTAATGACCTTGTAGGGGACATACAGAGTAGAATCTCAAAATTTGCAGATGACACTAAACTCTGCAGGGTAATCAATTCAGAGGAGGACAATTTTATAATACAGGAGGATTTATGTAAACTAGAAGTTTGGGCTGATAAATGGCAAATGAGCTTTAATGGGGATAAATGTAAAGTGATATACTTGGGCAAAGGAAATAAAATGTATAATTATGTGCTTAATTGTAAAACACTGGGTAGTATGGGTAGATGATAAACTCACATTTAGTGCCCAGTGTCAGGCAGCTGCTGCAAAGGCAAATAAAATAATGGGATGTGTTAAAAGAGGCATAGATGCTCATGAGGAGTACATAATTTTACCTCTAGTCAATTCACTAGTGCGACCGCACTTAGAATACTGTGTACAATTCTCGTCTCCGGTGTATAAGAAAGACATAGCTAAACTAGAGTGGGTGCAGAGTAGAGCAACCAAGGTCATTAGAGGACTGAGGGGTCTGCAATACCAATACAGGTTATTAAACTTGGGGTTATTTAGTTTGGAAAAATGAAGGCTTAGGGTGATCTTATAATAATGTATAAAGATATGAGGGGACAGTACAGAGACCTTTTTAATGATCTTTTTACTCTTAGGCCTTAGGGACTAGGGGGCATCCTCTACATCTGGAGGAAAGAAGGTTTAATCATAATCACAGACACAGTTGAAACCCTGACAGCTGGCACTTCCGGGTCACGGTTATGTCAGCAACGGGACCAGCTCAGCTGATCACACTACCGACATCACAGTGCGCAGAGGCGCGAAACAGCACTGGTGGAAGTGCTTCGCTACAGTGGAGCTGAAGACACCGAAGATCCACAGACCACAGAAATTAGGGGAAGGGGAGAGAGTGGGGGAGATTATTATGGACTGCAAATGGAGAGGAAGGAGGTGTGATGATCTACAAATGGAGGGAGGGTGGCAGAGTAAAGGTCTGCAAGTGGAGGGGAAGAGGTGTAATTGTCTACAAACGGGGGGGGGGAGGATGGGAGAGTGATGGTCTGTAAATGGGGGGTGGAGGAGAGAGTGATGGTCTGCAAATGGTGGGAAGGGGGGAGTGTGATGGTCTGTAAACAGTGGGGAGGAGGGTAGTGTGAAGGTCTGTAAACAGTGGGGAGGAGGGTAGTGTGAAGGTCTGTAAACAGTGGGGAGGAGGGTAGTGTGATGGTCTGTAAACAGGTGGGAGTCTGATGGTCTGTAAATGGTGGGGAGGGGGAGTGTGATGGTCTGTAAATGGTGGTGAGGTGGGAAGTGTGATAGTCTGCAAACAGTGGGGAGGGAGGAGTGCGATGGTCTGCAAATGGTGGGAAAGTGGGAGAGTGATGGTCTGCAAAAGGAGGGGGGAGTGGATCATGTGCAGCAAATCAAGGATTTAATAACACAGAATGGGGAGCAAGGGGGTATAGGTGCAGGCACAGTATGAGGAGCAGGGGTAGAGAGTATGGAGAGCCATGGGGTAAATTTGAGTACACAGTATGGGGATGTGTGCAGACATAATATGAGTAGTTAGGTAGAATGGGTGCGGAAACAACTTGAGGAGCCAGGGTGCACAGATGCTGACAAAGCATGGGAAGAGAGGGGGGATGGTTGCAGACATAGTATGGGGCGTGAGAGGGTATGGGTGTGGACACAGTATAGGAAGTGAGAGTGGGATGGGTTCAGACACAGTATGAGGAGAGAGGGGGATGTGTGTGGACACAGTATGGGGAGCAAGGGGGGGGATGAGTATGGAGGTAGTGGGGAGAGTGTATGGGATAACAAAAATGTAAGGTGAAACATAAGAGACTGGGTAGTGTGGGGGTGGGGGTGAGATGGATGCAGACACAACTGGATAGTGTGTGTGTGTCGGGGGGTACATGGGGTAATAGTGTGAGGCCACAGCAAGGATGGGACAGTATGGTGTGGAGGGGAAGTGTGGTCAGAGAGTGCAGTATAAAGTCTGGACAGTATAGGGGTACATAATTTAGAGGACAGTGAGAAGAGCATGTGGAGGTACAGTGTGTGTGTCAGTTTATGCAGGGAAACAGTGAAGAGCAATTATTTGTTCAGGAGCGCAGTGTAGGGAATATATTTTTATTTAGAGCCATTATAATGACACTTTCTTTTATAAGGGCACCATGTCGGGATGTGCTGCACAAAAGTGGAGAAAATGGAAGTCTGCAAAGATAATAATAAAAATAATAAATCTTTATTTATGTAGCACCAACATATTCCGCAGCGCTTTACAATACAGTGGTTCTTATACGAACAGTCATAGGTAACAATAAAAATATACAATACAGTAAGTAATTAAAGTAGAGAATAAATGAAAAAGCCATTACACTAAGCAGAAAATCAATGTAAAAAGTAGAATAATTAAAGCAGAAAAACAATGTAAAAAATACAGTACAGTAATTAGATACAATACAATAAGCATAGAATCAATGTAAAAAGTACAATACAATAATTAAAGCAAAAATAAAGGTGACCCTGCTCAAAGGAGCTTACAATCTACAATGAGATAGGGGTTACACAAAGTACAGGGGCTTATTACAGTGATTGTCTAGGCATCTTGAGGAAGTGGGGGATAGAAAGGATTACATGAACGGTCACCAGACAATCTGTGTAGAGCTTTTGGGTTTGGTAAAGTTTGAAGAAGTTGTGAAAAGTCATGATGGCGTCTGGACAAGATGAAGATAAGAAAAAGGTGACCTAGATCAGAGAAAAGGTCATCTATAATGTACCCAGATTTAAATGATTATTTGTAATACTGACTAATTCTCATCAGTACTGTGGTTCCTCTATGGTCTAATGATAGCTGGTAACAAAAATTCCTAGTATCTTCTTACCATTATTAAGGACATACTGGAAGTTGAAGGTTCATGAGATACAAAATGTATATGGGTTTGCCCTGACATTACAATTGATGTACTATTGATACATTTTTTTGGACAGATGGTGGTTCTGATGATGAATTTCTGTACTGATGTGGGTTCTGGTGATGTATTTCTGTACTTTGGGTGTTTCTTGTGATGTGTTCCTGTACTGATAGTGCTTCTAATTATGAATTTCTGGGTGGTTGCTGTGATGTTTATCTGTACTCATGAGGGTTGTGATACAATTTTTCTACCCTGATGAGGGTTGATGTATTTCAGTACCTCTGGTCGGTCTTGTGATTTATTTCTGTACCTTTGGTGAGTCTAGTGATGTATTCCTGCGCTGTTATAGGTTCTGATCCTGTACAAATGTAACATTTCTGAACTTGTAATGTGATTCATGGCTATGTTAATAAAGTGTTGTGCTGTCTGACAAGTTAAGGGTTACTAGGTTGGTATTTATGTTAGGAGCACTAAAGGAATTGTCCTAAATGTGTAAATAGTCTGCAGTCACTCTATTTGTCACTATATGTGACTGCAGACTTCTGAATTCTTACAGTGCACACTGCCTGCTGTCAGGATTTTCTGCTACCGGCGGTGAGAGTGGGAGTACACATAACAGTAAGTATGCGATTTACATACATTCAAACAGTTCTGACTAGACGTGCAAGGCCTCAATCAATGAAAATGAATTGAGTGAGGCTGGACACCTCTAGTTAGAACGTGGCCAGAAGTATATAAATCTTATGCTTGTATTCACGTGACCGTTCAATCTTGCCATTGGTGCTGGAAAATCCTGAAAGTATGCAGTGCACACGCTGTGAGAATTCAGAGGCATGCAGTCAGCTAGAGTAACTGCAGACTTTCATCTTAAACCTGGACAAGCCCTTTAATTATAACATTAATTCCCGTAGCCCAATCCTAACAGTGTGTAAGGCTGTGGTCACAGTACCATTTTTCACATGCGTTTTTGGAGACCTGCGTTTTCAAAAACGCATGTAAAAAACGCACCCATAGGCCCCCATGTTAAAAAATGCATGCCCTAATAGCCAAAAAGCATGTGTGACTGTCCCATGCGTTTTTGGAGCACATCCAAAAACGCATGCGTTTTTTAATAAGGGGCCTTATGGGAAACGCATGCAAAAACGCATGTACAATTAGTACCATTCAAAAACGCATGCGTTTCCCATAGGAGCCCATGTTAAAAAACGCATGCGTTTCCGGAAACGCATGCGTTTTTTTAACATGGGCTCCTATGGGAAACGCATGCGTTTTTGAATGGCACTAAAAGGTACTAATTGTACATGCGTTTTTGCATGCGTTTCCCATAGGAACCCATGTTATAAAAACGCATGCGTTTTCTACAAAAACGCATGCGTTTTTCAAAACGCTCCAAAAAATACTACAAGCACTATTTTTAGGTGCAGATTCAAAAACGCAGCCAAAAACGCAGGGAGCCATCACACACCTTACAAAACTCATGCTGACATGAAAAAATGCATGAGTTCTGTAAAATCACTAAAAAAAACGCATGGCAACTGTGACCACAGCCTAATATACTAACTGTCAGGAATCAGCTCTTGCTGGTTTCACATGGCCTCTCCACTCATATGCGACTTTCATAGTTACAGTCATGTGACACCTCCTTCTTTGTTTTTCACTGAACATTGAGAGAATTTGGTAGAGCAGCTCATCAGCACCTGACTGTGTGAAAATTGCATATGAATGATTGGTGATATGATGACTACTCAGACTGCTTTTGGTGAGGGGAGTGCAGAAGTGGAGTTTTTCCAGAGTGGGCCCAGGGCAGGGAAGGTGCACACCAAATACAATACTTACAAGCCCGTCTGAGTTAGTGTTCTCTGTTATCAGTTTTTCCTTTTTTTCCAATTTGCCCATAAAAAGAAGAGGAGGTTTTTATCTCAGATAGAGGCTGAAACTTGAGTACGAGGAGTATAGGGACCCAGTGAAGCAGACATGCCTCAACGCGGCGACTGCGTGGTTTATCGATATGGCCATACTTATAAAGCTAAGTGCTGCAATTTTTGCTTATAAAATATTCCTATGTCCTATTTGTCATAGCAGAGTGCTGCTTTTTTCTTCTATTGTAAGTATTATTGTGTACCTGTGGCACCCCAGGGTTCATGTGCCACAGTAACACCACAAAGGGTTAACTCCCCATACAACCCACAACACTACACTAGCGCCTCCAGGCCAAAATGAGGAGCAAAAGCTGCTTCCCTATATATTCTGGTGTGGAGAGGAAGTGGGCAGTTCAGTTCCTGGGAGGACTGAGGAAGAAGGACCTGGGTGTAAAAGAGCTGGATCAGGCTCACCCCACGGTCCTGTCCAGTTCCAGGCCAAGCCAGGGTCTGAGGAACGGAGACAGGAGAAGCAGAGGAACACACATGGGAGACCGAGTTACCCTGGAACTCACCCCAGAGGAGCGCACAGAACAAATACCGATCTGAAATTGTGCCCGACACAAACAGCACAGTGAACACCGGATTAGTGAAGGTCCCACATCTTCACTGTACCACAGCGAAGCAAGGGGGGTCAGGAGCATAGGACAAGACTCAAATTGCCTCGCAGATTGGTACCTGTGAGGGGAGACAGGGCCGGCAGCTTAGTTGGGTAATAACCATGATTAAGACCTCAGCATCGAAATGCGTTGGCCTCTGTATCTGCACTAACCTGCCTGTGTATTGAAGCTGTGCAATAAATGTATTGTCTTCTTTTGAACGGATTTCGTTTCGCTGGATTTTTTCTTTTCATTGCACAAGTTCCAGTCCGGAACCAGGACTGCTCCGAGCGAAACCACTCCTAGGAGACAAGCATTGCTATCATTCGGTGAGCTGTTTCTTTTTTTGACTAAATATCTACTTCAGGATGGTACCTACTAGAGATGAGCGAGTATGCTTGTCACTACTCGGTACTCGCAGGAATATCACGGTACTCGGGCTACTCGGCGAGTACCGAGTAATCTCGCGATACTCTTGCTGTACTCGGGGTCCACCTCCCTGCATGTTGGCGCTCTTTTCAGAGCCAGCCCGCATGCAGGGATTGGCTGACAGACACTGTAATGCCACAGCCATGTTGGTTGTGGCATTACAGTGATTGGCTGGCCGCACAGCGTGATCAGGTCTTTATAAGGCCTGACCGCGCTGTGCTCGTCACTCTGCGCCATTAGACAGTCAGTGTAGGGAGAGCTGCTGCTGATTGAGGGACAGATTTGTGGCCTTTTAGCTAGTGTAAGCACAGGGCTGCCAGTCTATTTACCACAACAGTCCTTCTGAGGACTACTAGAGCAGTATACAGGCAGGCAGGGAGGCAGGGTATCTACCAAACTTCGCTGTGCCAGTATACCAGCCTGCATCGCATCTGGGGCTGGTTTCTAGGCTCATCCATCCCAAAAACCGTGCTTTTAGGGATTTATTCAGCTCACTATAGGCAGAAGTAGGTTTTAGCTCAAATTAGGGTACACCAAAAGCCTTGTGCTAAACACAACTCTTCTCTGCACTAATTTAGCATCTAATTGCTGCTACTGTAGGTTGCAGCGTTAAGTAGGGTACACCAAAAGCCTCGTGCTAAAATCCTACTCTTGTCTGCACTAAATGTGAATCTAAGTGCTGTTACTTTAGGTTGCAGCGTTAATTAGGGTACACCAAAAGCCTTGTGCTAAAAACATACTCTTGTCTGCACTAAATTTGCATCTCAGTGCTGCTACTGTCTGTTGCAGCGTAAATTAGGATACGCCAAAAGACACGCTATTGTAGTCAGCGTTTGTGTCTGACTAGTCCACCTGCAGGGCCTTAATTTCAAAACTTAGGGTCTTGCTAAAAACATACTCTTGTCTGCACTAAATTTGCATCTCAGTGCTGCTACTGTCTGTTGCAGCGTAAATTAGGATACACCAAAAGACACGCTATTGTAGTCAGCATTTGTGTCTGACTAGTCCACCTGCAGGGCCTTAATTTCAAAACTTAGGGTCTTGCTAAAAACATACTCTTGTCTGCACTAAATTTGCATCTCAGTGCTGCTCCTCTAGGTAGCAGCGTTAAGTAGGGTACACCAAAAGCCTTGTGCTAAATACCTACTCTTGTCTGCACTAATTTAGCTGTATACATTCAGCATTCAGCAACACATTGAAAATGCGCAAGTCCGGTGGCAAGGGACAAGGAACTGGATGTGATGGTGGTGCAGGTAGAGGATGAGCCCGTGTGCAAGCTCGAATTGCGCCACGGCAAACGCACACATCATCTCGCTCGACTTTCTTGTCACAATTTCTAGGTGAACGCAGCAGTACTCCACTATTAAACCAAGACCAGTGTCAACAGGTTGTTAGTTGGATAGCGGATAATGCTTCCAGTCAGTTTGGCACCACCACAAATACCCTGTCTTCAACACGGTCAAGTGTCAGTAGCCGTGAGAGTGGACTGCACATTCCACACCCTGATCCTCCTTCCTCCCACCATGCCGAGTGCCAGGAGCCGGACATAACTGGTCCCACACTTGGACACTCTGAAGAGCTGTTCAATTATCCATTCGCAGAATCTGGCCTCTCGCCAGCTCCAGTTGAAGTGGGTCATGAGGAGATCGTATGTACTGATGCCCAAATATTTGAGCAGCCACGGTCTCACGAAGGCAACGGTGGGAACGTGTCTCAACAAGAGGTGGACGATGATGAGACACAATTGCCACAAAGTAAGGAGGAGGACCAGGGTGCTGAAGTGGAAGACGACGTGGTGGATGATCGAGTAACTGACCCAACCTGGCAGGAGGACATGCAGAGCGAGGACAGCAATGCACAGGGGGAGTTAGGCGTAGCATCACAACAGGCCGGAAGAAGCAGGGTGGTGTCCGCTGGCAGAAGGCAGGCAACCGTTCCCTGGAACAACAACACGAGTGATGTTGCCAGTACAACTGCTAGGTCTTCCCGAGTCTGGCTGTTTTTTAAGGTGTCTGCAGATAATTCAAAAAAGGCCATTTGCAACACCTGCCGTGCCACCATCAGCAGGGGTAGCAAAACTAGCAGCCTGACCACCACCAGCATGATCAGGCACATAGCAGCAAAGCACCCGACTTTGTGGGATGCACAGCAGAGTACAGGAGCATTGTCTGCGGGTGACACCGCTGCGTCTTCCACTGTTGTGCGTCCAAGCCAATCCCCTGTCCATACTGCAGGCAAAGATGCCTCCTGTCCTTCCCCTGTACTTGCACAAGCAGAAGGACCACCATCATCAGCCACGTCCTTGTCCCAGCGCAGCGTTCAGTTATCCTTACCCCAAACTTTGGAACACAGGTGCAAATACGCTGCCAACACCCCACATGCCACAGTTCTAAATGCACACATTTCACGCCTGCTTGTGCTGGAAATGTTGCCTTTTAGGCTGGTGGAGACGGAAGCATTCCGCAACCTGATGGCGGCGGCTGTCCCACGTTACTCAGTCCTTAGCCGACACTATTTTTCCCCGGTGTGCCGTCCCCACGCATTACATAAGCACGTGTCCCAAAACATCATACGTGCCCTTAACAACGCAGTTTCAGGCAAAGTCCACCTAACCACGGACACGTGGACAAGTGCTTGCGGGCAGGGCGGGTACATCTCTCTGACGGGCACACTGGGTTAATATTGTGGAAGCCGGGACCCAGTCTGACCTTGGGACGGAACACGTCCTTCCGACACCGAGGATTGCAGGCCCTAACTCTGTCAGGGTTTCACCCAACGTGTACAGCTCTGGCACGTCATGCTCCTCAGCCTCCTACTCCTCCACTTCACCCTCCACAACAGTCCCAAGCTGGAAGCACTGCAGCACTGCCTCGGCTAAGCGGCAACAGGCTGTGCTGAAGCTAATATGCATAGGTGACAAACCCCACAACACTGAAGAGTTGTGGACAGCTCTGAAACAGCAGGCAGATCACTGGCTAACACTGCTGAACCTACAGCAGGCATGGTCGTGTGTGATAATGGCCGCAACCTTGTGGCGGCTCTGAGGCGAACTGAGCTGACACATGTTCCATGCATGGCCCATGTGCTCAACCTCGTGGTTCAGTGGTTTATTAAATCGTACCCGGAGCTGTCTGATCTGCTCATCAAAGTACGCCGCCTGTGTGCCCATTTCAGAGAGTCACCTACTGCTTCTGCCGGCCTTGCCGGCATTCAGCGGCGTTTGCAGCTTCCGGCTCACAGACTGGTGTGTGATGTCCCCACGCGTTGGAATTCCACACTGCACATGTTGGTCAGGATTTGTGAGCAGAAGTTGTTGAGTACCAGCATCAACTAGGCCGTCGGTATACGGTTCAAACACCACACATAAGACCTCAGGAGTGGACATGGATGTCCGACATATGTACCGTCCTCCAAAACTTTGAGGGCTCCACCAAGATGGTGAGCGGCGATAACGCCATCATTAGCGTCACAATCCCGCTTCTCTGTCTTCTAAAACGCTCTCTGCTCAAATTCAAAGACGATGCATTGCAGGCGGAGCAGGATGAGTTGCAGCAAGAAAACGTACTGGGTGATTACACACAGCCCAGCCTCATCTCATCCCAACGTGCATTGGAGGACTATGACGAGGAGGAGGAGGAGAAGAAATGGAGCTACTTTCATTTGGAATTGACGGAAATACATGCACAACCGTCGGTTGAGCGGGGATGGCCAGAGGACAGGGGAGAGGAGGAGGACGATGAGGAGGAAGTCAGCATGGCCAGTCATGCTGTTGGTGAGGACCCAGAAGTCTTGACTGTTAACAGTCTAGCGCACATGGCTGACTTTATGTTACGCTGCCTGTGTCGTGACCCTCGTGTTATCAAGATCTTAACAGACACTCATTACTGGTTGGTGACACTTTTAGACCCACGTTACAAAGAGAACCTTATTTCTCTTATTCCCGAAGCGGAGAGGTCTACAAAAATTCTGCAGTACCAGAAGGCCATAGTGGCGGAATTATTAAAAAAAATTCCCTTCTGAAAACGCTAGCGGCAGAGGTCACGATTCTGTGGACAACCAAGGTGTCCGGCAGAGAGAGGCACAAGTACAATCCAGCAGATGTAGGGGAACACTCTCAAAGATCTGGGACATCTTTTCTCAGCACCTCCAGTACCACAGGCCCTGAGGTGCGGGGTAGTGTCACAAGGAATGCAAAGTTTGCAAAGATGCTGAGGGAGTACCTTACTGATCGTACTAAAGTGCTCCTAGACTCTTCTGTGCCTTACAATTATTGGGTATCCAAGCTGGACACGTGGCAGGAATTGGCTCTCTATGCCTTGGAAGTCCTGGCGTGCCCTGCCGCTAGCATGTTTTTAGTGCCGCAGGTGGAATCATTACAGATAAACGCACCCGCCTGTCAACTGAAAATGCTGCCAGGCTGATTTTAATCAAGATGAACAAGGGTTGGATTGGGCCTGACTTCACCACACCACCACCAAATGATAGCGGAATTTAAATTTCCCATGCACCTCCGCACACCCACACATTGGTACATACTTCATGTGTTTGGCTACTTGCTGTACTGCTCCTCCTTCTCCTCATCCGCCACCATCATATAATCATTGTGACCGTGGTTCATGATGCCACAAAAGCATAATTTTTGGACATCATATTTATGATGATGCACCTAACCGTCGTAAAGTTAGGCATTAGTTTCATGTATACCCTACAGGGGTAAATGTTTTAGTCCATGCTTCCAGAATGGGCATTACAAGTACAGAAGACCCGCTCCTTTGTAACGGGAACAATTTTTAGAGGGTCTCCTCCATGTTTCATCCCAGGGGCATCGCAATGCCTCCCAATTTTTGGCTTCCCTGACTAGGGAAATAGTACAGCAGACTCACTTGCTTCAAATGGGCACATCAGTTTATAAGACTCTCATGCACGTCTCAATTCAGGGGCATTGAAGTGCTACCCAATTTTTGGCTTCCCTGACTAGGGAAATAGTACAGCAGACTCACTTGCTTTAAATGGGCACATTAGTTTATAAGGCTCTCATGCACGTCTCTATCCAGGCTCTCATGCACGTCTCTATCCAGGAGCATTGAAGTGCTACCCAATTTATGGCTTCCCTGCCTAGGGCAAAACTAAAAAAGACACACTGGCTTACAATGGGCACATTTTTTAAAAAGGGCCTCATGCACGCCTCTATCCAGGGGCATATTGGTGTCTCCAATTTATGGCTTCCCTGCCTAGGGCAATACTACAGCAGACACACTTGCTTCAAATGGGCACATTAGTTTATAAGGCTCTCATGCACGTCTCTATCCAGGGGCATTGAAGTGCTACCCAATTTATGGCTTCCCTGCCTAGGGCAATACTAAAAAAGACACACTGGCTTACAATGGGCACATTTTTTAAAAAGGGCCTCATGCACGCCTCTATCCAGGGGCATATTGGTGTCTCCAATTTATGGCTTCCCTGCCTAGGGCAATACTACAGCAGACACACTTGCTTACAATGGCCACATTTTTTAAAAAGGCCCTCATGCACGCCTCTATGCAGTGGCATCTTGGTGCCTCGAAACCTTTGGCTTCCCTGCCTATGGCAATACTACAAGCAGATACACTTGCTTACAATGGCCACATTTTTTAAAAAGGGCCTCATGCACGCCTCAATCCAGGGGCATTGAAGTGCTACCCAATTTTTGGCTTCCCTGACTGGGGAAATAGTACAGCAGACTCACTTGCTTCAAATGGGCACATTTTTTAAAAAGGCCCTCATGCACGCCTCTATGCAGTGGCATCTTGGTGCCTCCAAACCTTTGGCTTCCCTGCCTATGGCAATACTACAGCAGATAAAAAAGGGCCTCATGCACGCCTCTATCCAGGGGCATTGAAGTGCTACCCAATTTATGGCTTCCCTGCCTAGGGCAATACTAAAAAGACACACTGGCTTACAATGGGCACATTTTTTTAAAAAGGGCCTCAAGCACGCCTCTATCCAGGGGCATATTGGTGTCTCCAATTTATGGCTTCCCTGCCTAGGGCAATACTACAGCAGATACACTTGCTTACAATGGACACATTTTTTAAAAAAGCCCTCATGCACGCCTCTATGCAGGGGCATCTTGGTGCCTGCAAACCTTTGGCTTCCCTGCCTAGGGCAATAGTAAAAAAGACACACTTGCTTCCAATGGCCACAATTTTTTAAAAAGGCCCTCATGCACGCCTCTATCCAGGGGCATATTGGTGTCTCCAATTTATGGCTTTCCTGCCTAGGGCAATAGTAAAAAAGACACACTTGCTTCCAATGGCCACAATTTTTTAAAAAGGCCCTCATGCACGCCTCTATCCAGGGGCATATTGGCAGGGGCGGGCTGGGCCGGGGGGCAGGGAGGCATTTGCCCCCCGGGCCGGGGTCACTTAGCAATAGTTCAGGGCCGCCGACCGCTGGGTGCATTACTAACATCACTGCAAAATGAAATTACCGGCGGCCGCAGGCCCGCAGCTATTGTTAATGCGGGATGCGGCCGCCGATGATTTAACTGTACAGACAGGCTTATTGCACCCAGCGGCCTGCACAGGGAGGCAGCAGGCATTGCGTGGGCCAGCCTCTGCCTGATGCAGCTCCCCAACAACTCTTACCGTGGCTGCCCAGAGAACCCCTCACTTGTTGTTTGGCCGGCCGGCACCTTACTCTGTTTGTGAACAGGGCTGCCCGCGTCACTGCTTAGGGGTCTGAGTGTGGCCATATCTGAAAGCTGTGATGCAGCGCGCCTTGCTCCATTACATTCCCGCCGCGGAGAAGAGCTAAATGGGACACCAGCCATGGGAGGTGAGCAATGTGTGCTGCTCCTCCATATAAAACTTGCCCATGTTCATGCATGGCTGGCTGTGCATGTGTGTCTTGCTGCATGTGTGTGTGTAAGTCTCTAGATGCATGTGTGTGTTTGTGTCTCCAGCTGCATGTGTGTGTCTCTGTCTGCATGTGTGTGTCTCTGTCTGCATGTTAGTGTGTGCCTCTGGCTGCATGTGTCTGTCTCTGGCTGCATGTGTGTGTGTGTGTCTCTGACTGCATGTGTGTGTTTGTGTGTGTCTCCAGCTGCATGTGTGTGTCTCCAGCTGCATGTGTGTGTCTCTGTCTGCATGTGTGTCTGTCTGCATGTTAGTGTGTGCCTCTGGCTGCATGTGTCTGTCTCTGGCTGCATGTGTGTGTGTGTGTCTCTGACTGCATGTGTGTGTCTCTGTCTGCATGTGTGTCTGTCTGCATGTTAGTGTGTGCCTCTGGCTGCATGTGTCTGTCTCTGGCTGCATGTGTGTGTGTGTGTCTCTGACTGCATGTGTGTGTCTCTGGCTGCATGTGTGTGTGGCTGGCTGTGTGTGTCTCTGCCTCCATGTGTGTGTCTCTGGACACGTGTGTTTGTCTCTGGATGCATGTGTGTGTGTGTGTGTGTCTCTACATGCATGTGTGTGTGTCTCTAGCTGCATGCATGTGTGTTTGTTTCTGGGTGCGTGTGTGTCTGGCTGCATATGTGTGTATAAACCTCTGCATGCATGTGTATGTGTGTCTCTGGCTGCATGTGTGTCTGCATGTTAGTGTGTACCTCTGGCTGCATGTGTGTCTCTGGCTCCATGTCTGTGTCTGTCTGCATGTATGTGTGTCTCTAGCTCCATGTCTGTGTCTGTCTGCATGTATATGTGTCTCTGGCTGCATGTGTGTGTGTCTCTGGCTACATGTGTGTGTGTGTCTGTCTCTGGCTGCATGTGTGTGTGTGTCTCCGGCTGCATGTGTGTGTGTTTGTCTCTGGCTGCATGTATGTGGCTCTGGATGCATGTGTGTGTCTCCAGCTGCATGTGTGTGTCTCTGGCTGCGTGTGTGTCTGGCTGCATGTTAGTGTGTGCCTCTGGCTGCATGTGTGTCTCTGGCTCCATGTCTGTGTCTGTCTGCATGTATGTGTGTCTCTAGCTCCATGTCTGTGTCTGTCTGCATGTATGTGTGTCTCTAGCTCCATGTCTGTGTCTGTCTGCATGTATATGTGTCTCTGGCTGCATGTGTGTGTGTCTCTGGCTACATGTGTGTGTGTGCCTGTCTCTGGCTGCATGTGTGTGTGTCTCTGGCTACATGTGTGTGTGTCGTTGACTGCATGTGTGTGTGTCTCTGGCTGTGTGTGTGTGTCTCTGGCCGTGTGTGTGTGTTTCTGGCTGCATGTGTGTGTGTCGCTGGCTGCATGTGTGTGTGTCGTTGACTGCAAGTGTGTGTCTCTGGCAGTGTGTGTGTCTCTGGCTGCATGTGTGTGTCTCTGGCTATGTGTGTGTGTGTGTGTGTTGTGGCTTCATGTGTGTGTGTGTGTGTGTCTCTGGATGCATGTGTGTGTGTGTCTCCAGCTTTGTGAGTGTATCTCTGGCTGCGTGTGTGTCTGGCTGCATGTTAATGTGTGCCTCTGGCTGCATGTGTGTGTCTGCCTCCATGTCTGTGTGTCTCTAGCTCCATGTCTGTGTCTGTCTGCATGTATATGTGTCTCTGGCTGCATGTGTGTGTGTCTCTGGCTACATGTGTGTGTGTGCCTGTCTCTGGCTGCATGTGTGTGTGTCTCTGGCTACATGTGTGTGTGTCGTTGACTGCATGTGTGTGTGTCTCTGGCTGTGTGTGTGTGTCTCTGGCCGTGTGTGTGTGTTTCTGGCTGCATGTGTGTGTGTCGCTGGCTGCATGTGTGTGTGTCGTTGACTGCAAGTGTGTGTCTCTGGCAGTGTGTGTGTCTCTGGCTGCATGTGTGTGTCTCTGGCTATGTGTGTGTGTGTGTGTGTGGCTTCATGTGTGTGTGTGTGTGTGTCTCTGGATGCATGTGTGTGTGTGTCTCCAGCTTTGTGAGTGTATCTCTGGCTGCGTGTGTGTCTGGCTGCATGTTAATGTGTGCCTCTGGCTGCATGTGTGTGTCTGCCTCCATGTCTGTGTGTCTGGCTGCATGTGTGTGTGTCTGCATGTGTGTTTGCCTGGCTGGCTGTGTGTGTGTGGCTGGATGTGTGTGCGTACATGGCTGGCTGCGTGTGTGTGGCTGGTTGTGTGTGTATGCATGGCTGGCTGCGTGCATGTGTGGCTGGCTGCATGTGTGAGCATGGTTGACTACATGTGTGTGTGTGCTTGCATGGCTGGCTGTGAATGTGCGTGTATGGCTGGCTTCATGTGTGGATGGTTGTCTGTGTGTGTGTATGAATATATAAGGAAGTTGCTCTGCTTGGCTGTGTGCCCACAATCAGGGTATGCAGCGTTATGGATGCAGCGTATTTGCTTTGTGTCCATGACGCTGCATTGTGCAGTACAAGCACAGTGGATGGGATTTCCAGAAATCCCGTGCCCACTGTGCTACTTTACTCTGCAGAGTAAACTGACATGCTCGGCGGCTTTCTGTGCTGCCAATTGTCTGCAGCATGTCAATTTAACGCTGTGGAGTTAGAAGCGATCACCAGTGGGTGAATGCAGGGAAAAGCCACCCTGCACCGAACACTGATCGTGGGCAACAGGGTGGCTGCATTCACCCGCGGCGCCTGTCAGGTGCAGAGGCACTGTGTCCAGAATGCAGTGTCTCCTGATTGTGTGCATTCACCCTTATAGTCATATACAGTGGGTGCAGCATCATGTAAAAAATGCCAAGAATTACCAAAAAAAAAAAAAAAGATGCACACCAGAAAATATAGTAGGTATTTAAAAAAATGTAATTTTATTATACACCAAAAGACATATAAAAAACATAATATGATGACATTCTCTATAGCCCCAATAGGAAATTGCAGAAACAGATCCTTGTTAGCATAATGATAATAATCATGGAACAATACAATACACCATATACCTATAAGACCTATAATTACATGACAATATTCAAAAGCTAAGAGCAATGCAGACACTAGAGGAAGCGTCATCAGGGAAGCGCCATCGGCACACAAGATATACATGCTGATATAATCAAATAAAGTACCTTCAGGTGGTAAGAGTGGGTGCTACACTGTCCAGAAGAGGAGCTTCAGGGACACCACAAAGCCAGCTCCTCAGTGGCACATGCCTGTCTGCCTTGCTATTAGCTTTTGCATATTCATGGTGCTATTCTTTTCTTTTGCATTATTCCACTCAGTCCAGCACACTATTTCACTTTGCTCATTTATTGTTATTTTGGTGATTTTTATAGTCCTCTATTTATAGGTTTTGACCTAACATCGAATTCTATGAGCACTAACTGCTCTGCCACCTATCAGTGCTGCTGCTTTATTGTATTGTCCTGTGATTATTATATTTATGCTAATAAGGCTCTTTTTCTGCAATTGCCTATTGGGGCTATAGGGAGTGTCATCATATTATGTTTTTAATTGATTTATATGTTCCTTTGGTATATAATAAAGTTTGATTTCTTTTTAGATACCTACTCTATTTTCTGGTGCGCATCTCTTTAAAAACTGTCTTTCCTTTTTTTTCTTGGTTATGCATGTGTGTATGTGCTTATATGCGGGTGTTTCTGCTTGTCTTCATACTGTATGTTTACAGGTCTGTGTAATCTATGTGTGCATGTCTGCGTATATAGAATTTGATGTATTTTTTTTATATAAAATGTGTGTAGGTCATGGGCATAACTGGGGGTCGGCAGGGGGCAAGGTCAACATGTCGGAGAAGATGTAACATATAAGGTACCAGGATGTAAATGTTTCTTTGTGATTCTACCTGCGTCTCATCAATACTGTATTTCCGCAGTCTGATGACTGATAACAACAACTCCCAGCATCTCCTTAACATTATTAAGGACATACTGGCAGTTTGAGGTTCATGCAATACAACTATATCAGGGGCTGACCTGACATTGCATTTCGTGTACCATGTACAAATGGTGGTCCTGGTGAATTAGTCATGTACTGATGGTGGTTTATTTATGCACTAATGATGGTCCTACTGATTTATTCATGTACTAATGGTGGTCCTCCTGGTGATGTATTAATCTACTTCTGGTTGCTATGGTGATGTATTTCTATAATGATGATATTTCTTGTGATGTATCTCTGTACTCATGGGTTTTATGAGTTGTATTTCTGTACTGCTGGTGGTTCTAATTAAGTATTTGTGTACTGATGAGGGTAGTGATACTGTGTTTCTGTACTGATGGGGGTTTTGGTGATACATTTGGGTACTGCTAGTGGTTCTGGTGATGTATTTCTGTACTAATGGGTTTTATGATGGTGTATTTCTGTACTGTTGGTGGTTCTGATTATGTATTGTTGTACCGATGAGGGTAGTGATACTGTGTTTCTGTACTGATAGGGGGGTTAAGTGGTAAATTTTGGTACTAATGGTGGTTCTGGTGATGTATTCTTGTGCAATTATTGGTTCTGATCCTTTACATATAACAATCCATAACATGTAAGATTATGTGACATATGGCTGTTAATAAAGTATTGTGCCAACTGACAATTTAAGTTATTACATTTTTATTTTTTAGGAGTATTAATTGGATTGTTAACGTTTGTGATCTGCAGACTTCTGAATTCTCACAGCGTGTGCACTGCACACGGTCCTGATTCTCTACTGCCTGCAAGGTAAGCGTGAGGTCTCACATGCTGACTAGACATGCGCTGTCTTGCAGGCGAGGCCGGACATGTCTTGTCAGGGTGTGTCCAGAAGTTTGTAAATCGCCTGATTGTGAATTTTTGTTGCCAACATGGGATAGTCCTGATAGTATATGATGTGCGCTCTGTGAGAATTCACTATCATTACAAACCTGGACAACCACTTTAAATGTAATATTAGGCACCATAGAAAGCTCAATTCAAACATTGTGTAATAGACTCACTGTCAGGATTTGGTTCTGTTTGCTGGATTCACATGACTACTTATATCTAATTTTCACACTTGCAGTCATGTGATACTTTCTTCTCTCACATATGAGTGGTCACATGACAACTACTTAAACCATTTGTATTCTTTCCCCGAGTGCCAGAAAACGTAGACCTGCCACAGGTGTATGTAATAATGTATAGTGGTGTGTAAAAACATTCAACATCTAAATCTTTAAGCAGCGCTCATTCACACCTGTGTTAGGGATTTCCATTTGTCTTTCCAAATTTAGGAACACACAGGTGAAATTAACCCCTTCGCCCACCTTGACATAAGTCACCATAGGGATGTTTCTGTATGGAGCGGATTCAGAAGCTGAGCCTGCTCCATCCTGTGCAAATGTTGGCTGTGACATGGCTCAGGGGTCTCGGCTCACCTTAATTGCTGCTGTCTTAAGCAATTAAAAGTCTTTAGGAGTCACTGGCAGGGGCATTTAGGGCAATGGCCGATACCAGCACTAACCAGCTCCCACCAGTCCCTCTTGCTGATGGGTTGCCATCGGTTTCTGCCATGTTGGTTGTTCAATGAAGCCTGGTCTGAGGTTGGGCTCCTTGGATGACAGCACAATCAAACTGCGGAAACCTTATTACAGCGCTCTCACTTTGTAGTGAGTGGTGGCTATAATGGCTCCTTGCTTTGAACCTATGGCAAGAAGTGAGTGGCAGCAGGGGGAATAAAACTTAATTTCCTCCCTATAGCCAACGCTTTTCTAGTAAGCCGGCTAACCAGGTTTAAAACGCTATTTACTTACAGATTAAACCTATAGCTGCAGATAAATCTATGCCCAAGCCACTGTTATTTTTGAAGCCTTTTACCCTTGTTGTTTTAATGTAGCAGCCAGAGATGAGTAAACGAAAGATGCGCCGTCGCAACATGAGGGCCTCTGCTCTGTGATTGCCCCCCAGGCCAAAATTTGCCAGCCAGCCCCTGCATATTGGTGTCTCCAATTTATGGCTTTCCTGCCTAGGGCAATAGTAAAAGAGAACCACTTGCTTCCAATGGCCACATTTTTTAAAAAAGGCCCTCATGCACACCTCTATCTAGGGGCATTGAAGTGCCTCCCAATTTCTGGCTTCCCTGCCCTAGGGCAATGCTACAAAACAAACACTTCCTTATAATGGGCACATTATATAAAGAGGCCTTCATTTACGTCTCTTCCCAGGGACATGGGAGTGCCAGACAATTAAAAAAAAAAAAAATCTTTGATATAATCCAAAAAACTAACATACACCAACTCTGTCTCACAAGTGGGTATGAGCCCTTAATATTTTTTCCATGAAAATCTGTTTTGGTTTCATTTTGTAACGTTTTCTTGACAGTCCGTAAAAGTGGCGTAATGGTCTGACAACATTGTTGACATCAGTGACCTTGGGGTCTGAAATGCTTCCAGGGGTCTTCCCCATGCTGATCCCATGTAATTTCAGCACTGTTCAGATACTTTTGTGACATTTTTAGGCTTTTTCCATGCTGCTGGGGGTCATGTCAGAAAAATACTCGGGTCTGCCATAGGATAACATTGGGCTCGGTGCTCGGGCCGAGTACACGAGTATCTTGGGATGCTCGGCCCGAGCATTTTAGTACTCGCTCATCACTAGTACCTACTCTAACTAACCTGCTCATGTGTCTACTGACCTCAATGAAATCAGGGTGCACAGTGGCCCAAGTCCCAAAATGGACACACAACAAGGTGAGGAGATATAAGTAATGGGTTTATTAAGAGTCAGGGTCAGTTTTTTGTATTTATTTAATCATGGCTTGTTCTATTACAAAATAGGGATTGCCCCACCCCCACTCTTACTGAGCTGAATACTTATATCTTCTCCCAATGCTGTGTATCCATTTTTTGGATCTGGGCCAGTCTGAACTCTGATTTCATTGAGGTCAGTCAACACACGAACAGGTTAGTTAGAGTAGGTACCATCCCGAAGTGGGTACACCTTGATGTTGGTGGGATGGCTTTGTGTGCCTTTTTTCAAAAATGTATCTACTAAGTATCCTATTTTTAATGGCACTAGCTTTTTATTTACCGTATATACTCGTGTATAAGCCGACCCGTGTATAAGCCGACCCCCCTACTTTTGCCCCCAAAACCTGGGAAAATCTATTGACTCGTGTATAAGCCGAGGGTGGACCCTAGCACAAGTATACAGCCCCCAGCAGTGTGGTATACACCAGTCCCAGAGGTAGATACAGCAGCCCCAGTGGTAGTATACACGCAGCCCCAGTAGTATATACAGCCCCAGTGGTAGTATATACAGCCCCAGTGGTAGTATACAGGGCCCCAGAGGTATATACAGCCCCAGTGGTAGTATATACAGCCCCAGTGGTAGTATATACAGCCCCAGTGGTAGTATATACAGCCCCAGTGGTAGTATACAGGGCCCCAGAGGTATATAGCAGCCCCAGTGGTAGTATACAGGGCCCCAGAGGTATATAGCAGCCCCAGTGGTAGTATACAGGGCCCCAGAGGTATATAGCAGCCCCAGTGGTAGTATACAGGGCCCCAGAGGTATATAGCAGCCCCAGTGGTAGTATACAGGGCCCCAGAGGTATATAGCAGCCCCAGTGGTAGTATACAGGGCCCCAGAGGTATATACAGCCCCAGTGGTAGTATATACAGCCCCAGTGTTAGTATACAGGGCCCCAGAGGTATATAGCAGCCCCAGTGGTAGTATACAGGGCCCCAGAGGTATATAGCAGCCCCAGTGGTAGTATACAGGGCCCCAGAGGTATATAGCAGCCCGAGTGGTAGTATACAGGGCCCCAGAGGTATATAGCAGCCCCAGTGGTAGTATACAGGGACCCAGAGGTATATACAGCCCCAGTGGTAGTATATACAGCCCCAGTGTTAGTATACAGGGCCCCAGAGGTATATAGCAGCCCCAGCGGTAGTATACAGGCAGCCCCAGTAATGCAGGGCCCCCCCAGCGTCTCTCCGGTCACCTGTAAAGCAAACTATACTTATCAGTGTCCCGCTCGCACCCGCCGCTGCCGACATCCGCGATCCTCCATCTTCATGCGACTCCTTCCTGTTTCCTGTGCGCGTCGACGGGAATGACGTCATTGCGGGCGACGCGCACAGAAACAGGAAGAGGAGTCGCATGAAGATGGAGGATCGCGGATGTCGGCAGCGGCGGGTGCGAGCGGGACACTGATAAGTATAGTTTGCTTTACAGGTGACCGGAGAGACGCTGGGGGGGCCCTGCATTACTGGGGATGCGGGGGCTGCTGTATACCGATGTATACATCGGTATGTACCGATGTATACATCGGTATACAGCACTGACTCGCGTATAAGCCGAGGGGGGTACTTTTCAGCCCAATTTTTGGGCTGAAAAACTCGGCTTATACGCGAGTATATACGGTATTTATCACAGGGTATTTTTTTTACATGTTTGTATATACTTTTCCTTAAGGTTTAGTTCTGGTGGTCAGTGTGAAGCTGCTTCTACAGACATGTTCACTTATGTTTGCTTTGGCTGAGTTTTTTGTATGCATCTCCTTTAAACTAAACTAGATTAAAAGACATTTTGATGTATCCCCTTTGTTTTCAACTTTAGTGAAGAAAGTAAAGATATTGCATGAATTGTCATGCAGCATTGGCCTATGTTAGGCAGATGTGTGTCTGACTTTAATTAAAGAATTTAAAGGACCTCCTATATTTTCAGATAGAAGCTCTAGAAACATCAGAGACTGGTTGATAAACTGACATTGGAAGTAGAAAGACGAGTGTACGAACAACTCTTGATGGGCCGTCACACACGTCAATGTCGTCAGCGACCTGATCGCTGACGACATTGACGGCTGATCGCTGGTGAGCTGTCACACAGGCAGACTCACCAGCGATCAGTGGACCAGCGACATCGTGGAAATGATTTAAATATCGTTTCCACGATGTCTTGCACCCGCAGCCAGGCTACCCTAGTTACCCGCTGTGTACCTTAGATACCAGCCGGTGAGCGGAGAAGGCTGGTAACCAAGGTATACATTGGGTATCTAGGCAGCGCGCGCTGCCTAGTTACTCACAGTTTACCACGAATACCAGCTCCCAGCGCTTTCTGAGAGGCGCTGGGAGCTGGCTGTTCGCTCGCTCCCGGTGTCACACGCAGCAATGCTGCGGTCCACCGGCCTGCCAACGCCAGGTTTTCGGTCCTGTCCGAAATCCTGGCGATCATCAACCAGCGATTTATCGTCAATATAGCTGCAACGTCAGCAACGTGCAGCAGCGATATTGACAGCGATATTGACGCATGTGACGGCCCCTTTATAGGAATGTTACTGTAAGGTTTTCAATGTTTGAGTTGCGTCAAATGTAAATATATGTGTAAAGATAGCCATTGCTCACATTCCTCCACTCAAGAGACTTTTGTGATTAATTCTTTCTTAACATGCTAATTGGAATATGTAATATACCGTATATACTCGTGTATAAGCCGACCCGTGTATAAGCCGACCCCCCTACTTTTGCCCCAAAAATCTGGAAAAACCTATTGACTCGTGTATAAGCCGAGGGTGTACCCCAGCACAGGTATACAGCCCCCAGCAGTGTGGTATACAGGCCCCCCCAGTGGTATACAGGCCTCCCCAGTGGTAGTATACAGCAGCCCCAGTGGTAGTATACAGCAGCCCCAGCAGCCCAGTGGTAGTATATAGCATCCCCAGCAGCCCCAGTGGTAGTATATAGCAGCCCCAGTGGTAGTATATAGCATCCCCAGTGGTAGTATATAGCAGCCCCAGTGGTAGTATATAGCAGCCCCAGTGGTAGTATATAGCAGCCCCAGCGGTAGTATATAGCAGTCCCAGTGGTAGTATATAGCAGCCCCAGTGGTAGTATATAGCAGCCCCAGCAGTAGTATATAGCAGTCCCAGTGGTAGTATATAGCAGCCCCAGTGGTAGTATATAGCAGCCCCAGTGGTAGTATACAGCAGCCCCAGTGGTATACAGGCCCCAGTAGTATATACAGCAGCCCTGGGGGTATACAGCAGCCCCCAGGGTAATACAGCAGCCCCAGGGGGTATCCAGCAGCCCCCTGGGGGTACCAGCAGCCCCAGGGGTATCCAGCAGCCCCCTGGGGGTACCAGCAGCCCCAGGGGTACCCAGCAGCCCCTGGGGGTACCCAGCAGCCCCCAAGGGGTATCCAGTAGCCCCCAGGGGGTCCCCAGCAGCCCCCTGGGGGTACCCAGCTGCCCCCAAATGGTGGCACTCACCCCCCTCCTGCTTACCTTACCATCCCGGTCTTCTGATCAGCGCTGCTCCTCGGTGCTCCGTTCTTCATGCTCCGTCCTCCGTCCTCGCTGCATCCGGGATCTCCGGCCGTCGCACGATGACGTCATATGCCTGCGACGGCCGGGGATCCCGGATGTAGCTGGACGGACGGAGCACCGAGGAGCGGCGCTGAGCAGAAGACCGGGATGGTAATATAACCAGCGGGGGGGGCCCTTAAAAGGGGGGGAGAGTGCCAGCATTTGGGGGCATATATGCACTGCTTCCCCCTGCCGCTGATTAAAAGGGGGAAGCAGTGCATATATAATGAGCGGCCCCACGTGACGGGGCCGCTCATACAGCAGCCTCCCCCCGCCTCCTCCAGCCTCCACAGCCCCCACCCGTATTGAGTCGTGTATAAGCCGAGGGGGAGACTTTTCAGCCCAAATTTTGGGCTGAAAAACTCGGCTTATACACGAGCTATATACGGTAGATATTGGAATAGCCCTTCAAACTGTGGTACTGTATATTGGTAAAACCCCTCGGATTTCAAAACCAGGATAAATCATCATGGCTATACTATGTGAAAAAGGCGCCTTAATTTACCTGTATCCAAATACTTTGTTTATCATGGACTTACTGAAAACAACTTAGATGCTGTATTATTGATTTTTATTCCGCCTTTGAAAAGAGGTGGAGAGAGCGTTTAAACTACTAAAGAAAAAGGAATTAGAGTCGATTTATAAATTAAATGTATTGAATCCTAATGATTTAAATGATGCAAGGATGCTTTCCAGGCAGTATGCGCTCCCAGTGGACAAGAAGCGATGATGTATTTTAATATAGATTTTTTTTTTATTATTCAGGGAAAAATACTATTAATAAAAAAAAAAAAATCGATATTGTAATATATCATCGCTACTTGTCCACTGGGAGCGCATACTGCCTGAAAAGAATCCTTGCATACAGCTTCCTATGAAAGCACCTCGTATGCCTTCACAAGTTCCCAGGGCCTTGCTACAGACCAGGGGAGGAAAGAATCAACATCCTGATCAACAAAGTGGATCTACAAGCAAGATCACAAGACATCCAATAGGTGAGTGCAGCCACATTCATCATAAATCTGGACTGGACCCCATGGCTACACTTAGATTCTGCTCTTTTGACACGTAGTTGACACGCCCGCCAGGGCCGTAGGGTACTCGGAACCAGTTTGGACAGTTCTTTGGGGAGATCACGGGGCCGTGATCCGACTACATGGCCCAGGCCGTGTCATAAAATGGGAGATAATTTACACTACCCTTCAAAAGTTTGAGTCACTTAGAAATTTCCTTATTTTTGAAAGAAAAGCACTTTTTTTTTTTTTTTTTGTGTCAATGAAGCTAACATTAAATGAACCAGAAATACACTCTATACATTCTTAATGTGGTAAATGGCTATTCTAGCTGCAAACATCAGTTTTTTTAATGCAATATCTACATAGGCATAAAGAGGCCCATTTTCAACAACCACCACTCCAGTGTTTTATTGGTACATTGTATTTGCTAACTGTGTAAGAAGGCTAATGGATGGTTACAAAACCCTAGAAAATGCTTGTACAAGTATGATAGCACAGCTGAAAACGGTTTCGCTGATTAGAGAAGCTATAAAACTGACCTTCCTTTGAGCTAGTTGAGAATCTGGAGCATTACATTTGTTTGTTCTATGAAACTCTGAAAATGGCCAGAAAAAGAGAACTTTCATGTGAAACTCAACAGTCTATTCTTGTTCTTAGAAATAAAGCCTATTCCATGCGAGAGATTGCCAAGAAACTGTACTATTCCCTTCATAGGAGAGCACAAACAGATTCTAACCAGAGTAGAAAGAAAAGTGAGAGGCCCCGCTGCACAACTGAGCAACAAGACAAGTACATTAGTCTCTAGTTTGACAAATCGACGCCTCACAGCTCCTCATCTGGCAGCTTCATTAATTAGTACCCGCAAAACACCAGTGTCAACATCTACAGTGAAGAGGCGACTCCGGGATGCCGGCCTTCAGAGCTGAGTGGCAAAGAAAAAGCCATATCTGAGACAGGCTAATAAAAGGAAAAGATTAATATGTGCAAAAGAACACAGACATTGGACAGAGGAAGATTGGAAAAAAGTTTTATGGACAGATGAATCAAAGTTTGAGGTGTTTGGATCACACAGAAGAGACGCAGAACAACTGAAAAGAAAAAAGTGCCCATCATGCCAATCTAACTTGTGGGAGGGTCTTTAGGAAGCATGGGGTGAAATTCCTCATGATTACCTCAGCAAATTAACAGCTAGTATGCCAAAGGTCTGCAATGCTGTAATTGCTGCAAAGGGAGCATTCTTTGACTAAATCAAAGTCTGAAGGGGAAAACTATTATTTCAAATAAAAATCATTATTTCTAACCTTGTCAATGTCTGGACTACATTTTCTATTCATTTTGCAACTCATTTGATAAATAAAAGTATGAGTTTTCATGTAAAACACAAAATTGTCTGGGTGAACCCAAACTTTTGAATGGTAGTGTATATGGGATTGAGTGATGAAGCCACCCGTGGTATTCGGCAAAGGATGGCCAACGCTACGTTTGAGGACATCGCCGGCGATATCTCCCCGTGTGACGGGCCCTTAAGAGAATATATATTAATGATGAATGACTCATCTCACCTTAAGAGCCTTTTTATAGTTTGAAGATCCTAAACCTAATAGTTATTTAATAAAAATATGTGTTGTTTTTTTAATCTATATTGCGATGAAGGAATACATGTCACTTTGCTGAATTGATTAAGCATGGTGCTCGAGTACGGGTCCAGACCATACAATAGTGTAGAATAAACTCAGCACTCAAAATTACAGTGATTTTAAAGATTTTAATGGCAACTGAAAATTACAAAAATGTAACGTTTCGGTCTTTAATTTGTTGACCTTCATCAGAATGCAAAATGCACAAAGTAGAATATAAGAAAAACAAATACGAAAATTATAAGAGTATTCTAAAGGGCCTGTTACACGTGTCAATGTCGTCAGTGAGATGATCGCTGACGACATTGACGGATGATCGCTGGTGAGCTGTCACACAGACAGACTCACCAGCGATCAATTGACCAGAAACATCGTGGAAACGATTTAAATATCGTTTCCACGATGTCTTGCTCCCGCTGCCAGCCTGCTGGAAGCGGGAGCAGGCTGGTCTCCAAGGTAAACTGCGGGTATCTAGGCAGCGCGCGCTGCCTAGATACCCGACGTGTACCTTAGTTACCAGCCTCCTCCGCTCACCGCTGGTATCTAAGGTACACAGCGGGTAACTAGGGACCCTAGTTACCCGCTGTGTACCTTAGATACCAGCCGGTGAGCGGAGGAGGCTGGTAACTAAGGTACACGTCGGGTATCTAGGCAGCGCGCGCTGCCTAGATACCCGCAGTTTACCTTGGATACCAGCTCCCAGCGCTTGTGAGAGGCGCTGGGAGCTGGAATATCGCTACTCCCGGTGTCACACGCAGCGATGCTGCGTGTCCACCGGGCGACAATCGCCAGGTTTTAGAACTGATTCTAAAACCTGGCGATCATTAACCAGCGATTTATCGCTGGTTGATTCAGTATGTCACACGCGTCAATATCGCTGCAACGTCACGTGCAGGCGATATTGACGCGTGTGACAGCCCCTTAACAGCAGAAAGTATGCTATCAACAGATAAGGTAAAAGTGACTGGAGGACAATTTATTTATTGATTACATTATAATTGGCTGAGGAGGAGAATGTATACTGTATGCAGTTGAGGCAAAAATGTAACACAAAAACATAACATAAAGGATGTGTAACTTTAAAAATTGCAGTCCATCAAGCACTTATTACACTGCAAAGGGTTAAATTAAGGCAATACACATAAGAAAATATTGCATTGTAGAACACAGCAAATGATTCAAGGAGAGCAATAAAGATCTGAAACATTACTATTATCAAATAGCCAGTAGATGGCAGCATAAGCCAAGAAAAAAGGAAAAGAGTTAAACTAGGGTGAATAGGATGTACAAGTGAATCTCAATAAATTGGAATATCAAAAAGATCACTTATTTCAGTAATTCAATACATTAAGTGAAATACATATAATATATAGAGTCATTACAATCAGAGTGATCTATTTCAGGTGTTTATTTCTGTAAATGTTGATGATTATGGATAACAGCCAATGTAATTCCAAAAATCAGTATCTCAGAAAATTAGAATATATCAGACCAACTGAAAACATGATTTTTAACTCATAAATGTTGGCATAATGAAAAGTATGTACAGTAAATGCACTCAATACTTGGACTCCTTTTGCATGAATTAGTGCATCAATGCGGCGTGGCATGGAGGCGATCAGTCTGTGGCACTGCTGAGGTGTTATGGAAGCCCAGGTTGCTTTGATAGCAGCCTTCAGTTTGTCTGCATTGTTGGGTCTGGTGTCTCTAATCTTCCTTTTGACAATACACCATCGTTTAGGTCAAGCGAGTTTGCTGGGCCCATAAAAGCTCAATCAAGTGAAACGTGTGTTGTCCCAGTGGACGTAGCCTGCACCTTGCAGCCCACCTGCATGTCACCTATGTGTAACCAAGAATAAAGATTTCAAGTCCGCCTGTGCTGATTGCATCCTTTCATTCTATACTCTATAATCGATGAACTGTACTATATAGGATTGCACCTCCACTGAGTGGTGAAGTAACCAACTTCTCCTCTCCTTATGTGAACACTCAGCAGTCTGAAGGATTAGTGCGGGGCTTTCTCTATTATTATGGTTATCATCCAGACACTAGGCCACTTATGTGACCAGCAGTGGAGGTATCTGTGGATACATCAGTATAGGGGGCCACTTATGTGACAGAAAGGGGGAGTGTCTATGGAACCAGGCGCCATAGTGTTGTTTGAACAGGACCTGAAAGTAATGTAGGAGGCTACTTATGTGACTATACTGTGTATATTGGCAGAGGCAAGCATGGCATGTGCTCTCCTGCCCAACAGGCAGGTCAATCAGCAGCTGGTTAGGGTCATTGCTCCTTGAGCGTCAGTTGGGCTACATTTATCTTTAAATCTTCCTGTCTGGCCGCATCAGGCGTGCCTACGCTGCATACTGCGAACATCCACGGCCGGGTTTGCAGAGCACCTGCTTAAAGAGAATTCCAAGTTGTCTTCTCTGCATTTCAGAATGGAAAAGACTGATGGCACTTCCTAACTAGTGTGAACAGGTGCAGAACAGAACATGAAATATACTATAATAAACAACTGCACTCTGAAATGCTAAGGTATGCACATATGGAATATAGAAATTTAGACATAACTTGCATTGAAAAATTGAGATGCTTAGCACATAAAAAAGAGAGTTTTATGTGATTCCAGCAGACACCGACAAGATGTTTCTTTCTGCTTGGTCCCTATCTTAATGGGTTAACAAACCTACAATTTATGGGCAGGTGGGAACCTTCTAATAGAAAATTTTAAATCTACATGTAGCTGGTGGAAAGGAGTGCAGAGTCAGAAATTCTAACCCATAATCTAGGGACCCAGCAAAGAGATGCACCTTATAGCTGGCTGCTGGGTTCACATAAAATTGGCCTTTTTTATGTGCTAGCTGCTTCAATTTTTCAATGTATTTCCTTAGCAGTAATGCATATCTAAATTCCTATTAGAATATTTGGTGTGGAGCAGCCCACCTTGTCAAATAGCTATGGGCGTGACCAATAGGCTGCTGTGACACTGTGTATCACATGGACTAGAGTGGCTGACTTCCTATGGTAGCCTTGTGTCTTTAAATGCCACCAGTCTCCTCCCTGTCAGCATGGCTGGTCGCAGGTGCTACAATCGCCCCCATGCTTTAGGTTGCAGGAGACTGAGCACCGGTATACAGACACGTGTGCTACCTCTGAGAGGAGCCAGCAGCCACCTGCTGTGACGACCGTCCACTATGAGGCTTAGCTGCTGGTAAGGCAGCACCCCGAGAAACCCCGAGACCCTTAACCCCTATACAGGGATCTGGAATTACAGCGGAGCCCAGGGTGTAGCTGCCTATGATGAGCAACAGAGCAGGAAGGTCGCCAGGAAGGGAAAAATCAGGACGCGAAAAAACATACTCAGGAGTCTGAGTCAAAACCGAGAGGGCAGCTAAGGTACAAAATCGTCAAGCTGAAGGAGAGTCGAAAATCCAGGCAAAGGTAAGAGTCAAAACTAAACATACACTATATCACTGGGGAACCAAGACTATATCTGGCGGCCTGCAAGACAGGCTCCAATGTATTTGAAGGGCGCTGTTACCTCCCATAGGCTGGAGCTCACAGCCTGATGATCTCATCCGGACCGCCCCTAGAGCCAGGCCAGACGGTGATGCACGACTGGCACCAACCACCCCACTTCTGACAGAAGAACGACGGCTAGCGCCTATCAGACACCTCTGCAGGGCCTGCTCCTCTGCAACCAACAGCACCCAAATGAGAAACACGCGGCGTTCAGCGACAGAGGCAGACTTCGAAGGAGCAGGTCCATATGAGGACAAGGCCCTCCTACCACCGGCACCATCAGCCAAAGGTATCTGGTGCCTCCCAGCGGTCGAGGCAGGAACACCAGCCACCGAGTCCAATGGCGATGTGACACCTGCTAGATGCAATGGGTATTAGAAATGGTGAATTTTTGTGAGTTTTGTGAGATTTTTTATGTCCTACTTAGATTCAGTCTTCCTAACCTGTTGCAGTAGAGGACACAGGAGCCTCTTAAAGAAGAAGTTACAGGTCTGTGAGAGCCAGAATTCTTGCTTGTTTGTAGGTGACCAAATACTTATTTTCACTAAAATTTGAAACAAATTTCGTTCCAAATCAGACAATGTGAATTTCAGGATTTGTTCTCTAATTTTCTATCTTATAGTTGAGGTCTACCTATGATGTCAATTACAGGCCTCTCTCATCTTTTTAAGTGGGAAAACGTGCACAATTAGTGGTTGGCTAAATACTTTTTTGTCCCCCACTGTATTTATGGTGTAGGGAAAATTAATATAGTCCCCTTTACTGATCATCTCAATAGCCTAATTCTATTTAAGATAGTGGTATATAAGTATTATACCCCTATTTTACAATACATAACATCATATCAGTTATGATAAACTATCACATAATAATAAACAGTTGGTTGTCCTTCATGGTCTTAATTTATCCTTAAAGGCGATATCTGGGATAAGTAAGAAAAAAATATTGTGCCTAAGCACTAACAGGCAGGTAGTTACCTACCTGCCTGTTTTGCTGAGCACAGTTCACCTCCGACCGGAGCGATCATAGACCACTCCTATCAGCTATTTTGGCGTTTCCAGTGACATCATGACTAAAGAGGGGAGGCTTCCCTCCCCTCGGTGGATGGATGCATAGAAGACGTCACGCTGATTGACAGCCGTGTCCCCCAATCAGGAAGCAGGGGAGCCCATTGCAAATCAGTGTGGCATCAAATATGCGAAACATATATCAAAGAGGATTAGTTTCTAAAATGTAACTTTTATTTGATTTTATTAAAAAGGAAACTATAGTTCCTGTGATGCGGTTTATGCAATCCAAACCTTACCAAGGGGATCTAGGGGGGTGGGAACGCTGTCCCTATACTCTCCCTATCTCACCCTGCCTTGCAATGGAGTTTTAGACACGTAAAAAATTCTTGCTGGTGTCCCCATACCACGGCGGCTGCCCCTCCTAACCCTGATTGCACACTAGGGTGAGGGGTTGTGGGTCTCACAATTTTACACTAACCTAAAGACCTGTTTGTCTCGTATATGTGTCAAGGAAGTGCAAAAAGAGGTCCTACTAGCAGAGTCCGGGTCAATCCCCGTTGCTCAGTGGAAAAAGCCACATAGGACGTGTTTGTACAAAAAATCTGTTTCTTGTGATAGGGGTCCCCTCTTTTTTTTTTTTTTCTCCCTTCTTTCTCTCCCTCTTCCTGTTTACTTCCAAGGATGGAAGTGCATCACAGGCACCCGATCACATGACCACATTCTCATTCCAATACATTCCATTGTTTACAACCAGGGCAGGAAATGCATCACTCGTACCCAGTCATATGGCCACGTCCATCTCCAAAGTCCTTCCCCGGCCCGGGAGTGTGCGGACATGAACTGTGTCCCCCGGGAAATAGGTCTATACTAATTAGTTCCACATGTGTAAAATTAATACCACACATTTGATACATGATCTCTGCATGCCGAAATAAGATATCAAACTACAGGCAAAGTTCAGAGCGCACCTATGATCCTATGATACTGAAGGGGAGAAGGAGGATCATCATCTCCTTCAACTGGGCGACCCAGGGCACAGACCGGTGCCCGGTGCTGCGGAGGATCACTCCTGAGGAACCCGCCGACGAGAACTACGGTGGGGGAAACGCGTAGAGTGAAGGACGCGGCATCATCATGCTAAGCTAAGTGACTACTGGCTAGCTACTTTGGGTACTATACCCCTTTCCTTACAGGTGCCCTCAGTGGCATGGTTGTATGTCTTATAGGTCCTACATGCAATGGTCTGGGCCAGAATTTGGTCTCTGACAGTGTTTTTATGTACATATCTTATGGGTGTGTGTTGTTTATAGGTAAAGTGTGACATATATCTCATCTGAGATTTGGTTTATTGCCAACTATTGCTGGTATTGGAAAATAGGTCACCACACTAACACGCCCCCATACACACACCCTGTGATAGAGGGGACCCCTATCACAAGAAACAGATTTTTTGTACAAACACGTCCTATGTGGCTTTTTCCACTGAGCAACGGGGATTGACCTGGACTCTGCTAGTAGGACCTCTTTTTGCACTTCCATGACACATATACAAGACAAACAGGTCTTTAGGTTAGTGTAAAATTGTGAGACCCACAACCCCTCACCCTAGTGTGCAATCAGGGTTAGGAGGGGCAGCCGCCGTGGTATGGGGACACCAGCAAGAATTTTTTACGTGTCTAAAACTCCATTGCAAGGCAGGGTGAGATAGGGAGAGTATAGGGACAGCGCTTCCCACCACCCTAGATCCCCTTGGTAAGGTTTGGATTGCATAAACCGCATCACAGGAACTATAGTTTCCTTTTTATGTTCAATCTATGTTTATTGAATAAGTAAAATGGAACAAACAGTAAAATCGACTGTACAATGTCAAATATTTCTAGGCTTAACGCCAACATACTAAGAGTTTCTTGTGATATATTAAAAGTTTGAGTATTCATTATGAGAAAAAAAAAAAAGAAGAAACTGCGCTTAGTGAGCAGCATACATTCAACATGTTTGTTGCAAAACATAGCAAATTGACACTAGTAAACTCACCAACTACAATATCTAAGTTAACAATATAAAGCTCGCTCCCCTTTGAGCTGGGAGTTGGTGGAGTAAACCTAAGACTTGAAACTTAAAGTCTCAGCTCTCCCGATAGGCTCGTGTTGGTAGGTATAACTCGTGAGAAAGAGATGACTCTAGAAGTGAAGGTCAGGGCAGGATAGGGAGTTAAGACACGAGGAGAGGTATACAAATGGGAAAAGAGAGAGAAAAAGAGGAAAAATAACGGGGAGGGCGGGGGGGGGGGGGGGGGAGTCGGGGATGGGCACCCCCCCTCAGGAGGGACCAAAGATCTCCAAGTATCTTGGAGAATTAACAAACATCGTCCATCGTCCCCATGTTACTACAAATTTATCGCTGGAATTGTTAAATTCCGCTGTGAGATCCTCCATCCTACAAAGACTGTGCATTTCTTTCAACCAGTCTGTCAAAGGTGGACAGACTGTCTGCTTCCAATACCGCGGAATGATTGTATGGGCTGCTGCAATGCAGAACCGCAATATAGTTTCCTTTTTAATAAAATCAAATAAAAGTTACATTTTAGAAACTAATCCTCTTTGATATATGTTTTGAAAAAGTTTGGATTATATAAAAACCAGAAAATCGGTGAGCAATTAAACGTGAATATATATATGGCGGTTTTTTTTGTCAGGACCCATAAACCGTGAGAGATGGGCTGTGGAGGCGAGGGATGTCTTCTCAGAAACTGAGGACAACAATGGTGGTGGCGAACCCTCGGGTGACCTGAAAAAGCTCTTCCTAGAATTGACATCTGTGTATAAAGAAAACGTCAAATCGTGGTGGGAGATTGAGAGCCTAGAAAAGTACATTGCCGAAAAACTTGTCCCCAAGGGCCTTAGACTGAACATCATACCTGCCAATAGATCAAGGACCCCCAGACTCCTAGAGAAGTGGGAAGCAGAATCTATCAGTAGCTCCCTGAGATTTATGAAAATCCTTTTGGATGAGGAAAAATCCTCTTTTGAAAAACCTCTAAAAAATTAACAGAACTGATGGAGGAAGTCAGAAAGTATAAGGACGACCCTGACTTTGGGAGACGTGAGGCAACCCTAGAACGTAGTGTTGGTCTTTTACAGTCGTTTATAAAAGAACGTAAACACAAGCAATACATCAGGGACTCCCTCGAGTTCAGAGAGAAGAGGGCTTATCTCTTCATCCAAAGAGGGGACAGGGATATAGGTAACACTGATATCTCTGACACAGATCAATCAGAAAAGGAGGAGGGGGCCCGTGGGGGACAAGGGAAGGTTCCCCTACCAAAGAGGAACCCCAAGAGCAGGAAATGGAGGAAGAAAGGGGAAAAAGGCCGGGGGGGACAAGGCAGGGGAGATCCAGAGGAATCAGAACCCACAGACGGGGATGCAAGCCCGGGGAGACCGAATGAGGGAGCTGGGTTCTCTACACGCTTTGCATCTGGATCATCGTTGTTGGGGTTTTACGTAACTGTTCCGCCTTTTTTAGGGAGGTATCCATACCTCCTAAGAGATGGAGGAGCCAGACGAAAGACGTAGACCTAAACAGGGTCATCAATTTGACTGATCACCCCCTCACAGACTTAGAACGAAATGTACTTATAAAGGGCTTATCATTCGTCCCCACAAATCACTATGACGAGTTCGAATGGGTCATAGGATCTTAACCTGTTTGCCAGAAAATTAAAGTGGAAGAGGTTTTTCAGGTTGAACGACGAGGAAAAAAGCCGACAATTGGGAGTGGAGGAGGAGGATATGGCCACCTTTTCCGATCTCAGGGACCTGGCAAGGAGTCAACAGAGAGAAGTTGGGAAGGGTCCGTTTACGGACTGTAGACCCCCGAGAAAGAAAATGCCGCCTAATAGTGATCTCACCAGTGTAGACATTTTCACCAGCCTAGTTTCACGTGATCTAAAAGAACTAGGTAAGGCCAAAAAAACAGTGTACTATTCGAACCTCACATATGAGGAGAGACGCACTCTGAATGATCTAACGAGAAATGATCAAATCATATTGAAACCGGCTGATAAAGGCGGAAATCTTGTTATGATGAATCACAAACAATACAAACAGATGTGTCATAGTATACTGGATGATGGAACGACCTATACTAGGCTGCCGGGAGATCCTACTCTGGCCTTTCAAGCCGAGTTGGGGGTCATTTTGCAAGAGGGTTTTGAGAGAGGTGTTATCTCATACAGTGAGAGGGCATTTATGTACAATCAACATCCAACGATAGCTGTGTTCTATGCTCTCCCAAAGATACACAAGGGTCTGTCACCACTGCGAGGACGTCCCATAGTCTCTGGGGTAGGATCTATTACCCAGAACTGTGGGATCTACCTCGACAATGTTCTGAGGGGATTTGTGACCAGCTTACCCTCATATGTCAGGGACACACTGGACCTGATAAATAAGTTGGACGGTGTCTCGGTGGGTGATGACGTACAGTTAGCCTCCATAGATGTGGAGGCGCTGTACAGCAGCATCCCCCACGAGAAGGGCCTACAGGCGGTGGAGCACTACCTAAAGACCCGAGGGAGACAGTATACGGAACACAGTTCTTTTACCCTTTCACTGCTTAATTACGTTCTGACCCATAATTTCTTTCTGTTCGACGGAAGGTTCTACCACCAGTCCAGGGGCACAGCGATGGGGAGTTCTTGTGCCCCAAGTTATGCTAATTTGCTCCTGGGCTGGTGGGAGGATACTGTCTTCTTCACAGAAGAAGCTTCGGCTTGGTGGAGTCCCCAGATACTATTCTGGGGTAGATATATTGATGACATCATGATCCTGTAGAAGGGCGACAGTTATACATCCAGGAACTTTGTCGACAGTCTGAATATAAACACCTTGGGTCTGAGATTCACCTCTGAAGTCCATTCGGACTCTCTCAATTTTCTAGACGTCACCATCTATAAGGACGGGTGTGGTGGGTTGCAGACGACCATCTTCCGCAAACCCACGGCCACCAATGACCTAATAAGGTGGGACAGCCACCACCCCAGAAGTCTCAGGAGGGGAATACCTAAAGGCCAATATTTGAGAGCGAGACGAAACTGCTCAGACATCAGCAGGTTTCATCTGGAGGCGAGGGACATGCAAAATCGTTTCCTTAGCAAGGGATATCCATCATATATCCTGAAGGAGGCTTTCAAATATGCAGCAGGGAGTAACAGGGAAACCCTCCTGAGACCTAGAGAGAAACCAGACCCCCAAGATACTGTTAGGATGATTGGGACATATTACGATCGGTATAAGGAAGTGCGAGCCATCTTTGAGAGACACTGGGGGATACTCCAGTCCGACAAGGAGGTGGCCCCGTTTGTCCCATTGAGACCATCAATCACCTACAGGAGAGGGAGGTCACTGAAAGACCAGTTGATCCATAGCCAGTATTGTCCACCAAAAAAACAGGGCACGTGGCTGGATAGACGACAATGCGGCACCTTCAGATGCGGCAAGTGTATCTCCTGTAAATTTGTAAGGAGATCGGACACTTTCCAGAGTAGTACGACAGGTGAAAAATTCACCTGTAGACACTTTGGGAACTGCAGAACGGAGGGTGTGGTGTATCTATTCCAGTGCTCCTGCCCCATGGACTATGTGGGAAAAACCAAGAGGCCCCTTAAGAAACGGATAGGGAAACATCTGGTGGACATTCTACACTCAAGGGATACCCCGGTCTCACGTCACGTGAGAGATATCCATGGGGGGGATGTAGGGTGCTTCAGCTTCCAAATCATGGAGGTGGTGGACAAACCGGCTAGGGGGGGCAATTGGGATAAGACCATCCTGAAGAAGGAGACAAGGTGGATCTATAGGATGGGGTTGGTGGGTGGACATGGCCTGAATGAACAACTAACCTTTACCCCGTTCTTATAGGGGTGTCTGTGTGACTGGGGAGGGATCCCTGCCCCCAGCTCCCTCTTTTGAGTAACTAATGTTATGTGGTCTAGATACCAGTACAAGGAACCTGCTCGATGGTCCATTGATCCATAATAGGATATATGACCATGGGCGACGAGGATGTCATTATTATATGACATAAGCATCAGTAAAACAACATTTCTATATATGCATACGAACTAAAAAACGGCTCACTGTCGCTTATCCGGTATGATGATCTCCGTGCACACTCACTGTCTGGTCCCTGGGGAATTGTACCCCCTGTATTGTGATGTGGGATATTATGTCTGATATGGGGTGTTGCTGTTTTGTCCAAACTCTCTCTTACCCCTGGCGATCCAGTATCTGTTCTTCCCCTGGACCCCCCTCCCCCTATCCCTCCCTCTCCACCCCCCCCCTCTTTTCCATCATTCCTCATCTAGGGGAACCCCTGATATTAGGGTTCCTTTCCATACATTCCTTTGCAGGGCTCCCTCCTGGTGCGATTGGCCAGGAGGTAGGATGAATACTTGCACGGCACCTAGTCCGAGCCTGGTGTCCCCCCTTAGGATCATTGGTGCGCTCTGAACTTTGCCTGTAGTTTGATATCTTATTTCGGCATGCAGAGATCATGTATCAACATGTGTGGTATTAATTTTACACATGTGGAACTAATTAGTATAGACCTACTTCCCGGGGGACACAGTTCATGTCCGCACACTCCCGGGCCGGGGAAGGACTTTGGAGATGTACGTGGCCATATGACTGGGTACGAGTGATGCATTTCCTGCTCCTGGTTGTAAACAATGGAATGTATTGGATGAGAATGCGGTCATGTGATCCGGTGCCTGTGATGCACTTCCATCCTTGGAAGTAAACAGGAAAAGGGAGAGAAAGGGAGAAAAAAAAAAGGGGAAGTAGTGGAGATATTGGATGCACACGCTGGACATGGGGGAAGATTGAGAGGTGCGGACATTTAATTATTGGCCAGCAGCACCGCAGGTTATGGTAATCAGACATAATGAGGGGGTCGGCGTGTGACCCGCTGACTCCGCCCCCTAATTAAACATCACAGCTAAGGAGTGTATAAAAGGCAGGGATTCAGGCAAGTGTGGGCCGCCATTTACCATACTGAAGGGGAGAAGGAGGATCATCATCTCCTTCAACCTGGGCGACCAAGGGCACAGACCGGTGCCTGGTGCTGCGGAGGATCACTCCTGAGGAACCCACCGACGAGAACTACGGTGGGGGAAACGCGTAGAGTGAAGGACGCGGCATCATCATGCTAAGCTAAGTGACTACTGGCTAGCTACTTTGGGTACTATACCCCTGCTTTACATGTGCCCTCAGTGGCACGGTTGTATGTCTTATAGGTCCTACATGCAATGGTCTGGGCCAGAATTTGGTCTCAGTGTTTTTATGTACATATCTTATGGGTGTGTGTTGCTTATAGGTAAAGTGTGACATATATCTCATCTGAGATTTGGTTTATTGCCAACTATTGCTGGTATTGGAAAATAGGTCATCACACTAACACGCCCCCATACACACACCCTGTGATAGAGGGGACCCCTATCACAAGAAACAGATTTTTTGTACAAACACGTCCTATGTGGCTTTTTCCACTGAGCAACGGGGATTGACCCGGACTCTGCTAGTAGGACCTCTTTTTGCACTTCCATGACACATATACGAGACAAACAGGTCTTTAGGTTAGTGTAAAATTGTGAGACCCACAACCCCTTACCATTGTTGTCCTCAGTTTCTGAGAAGACATCCCTCGCCTCCACAGCCCATCTCTCACGGTTTATGGGTCCTGACAAAAAAAACCGCCATATATATATTCACGTTTAATTGCTCACCGATTTTCTGGTTTTTATATAATCCAAACTTTTTCAAAACATATATCAAAGAGGATTAGTTTCTAAAATGTAACTTTTATTTGATTTTATTAAAAAGGAAACTATATTGCGGTTCTGCATTGCAGCAGCCCATACAATCATTCCGCGGTATTGGAAGCAGACAGTCTGTCCACCTTTGACAGACTGGTTGAAAGAAATGCACAGTCTTTGTAGGATGGAGGATCTCACAGCGGAATTTAACAATTCCAGCGATAAATTGTGTAGTAACATGGGGACGATGGACGATGTTTGTTAATTCTCCAAGATACTTGGAGATCTTTGGTCCCTCCTGAGGGGGGGTGCCCATCCCCGACTCCCCCCCCCCCCGCCCTCCCCGTTATTTTTCCTCTTTTTCTCTCTCTTTTCCCATTTGTATACCTCTCCTCGTGTCTTAACTCCCTATCCTGCCCTGACCTTCACTTCTAGAGTCATCTCTTTCTCACGAGTTATACCTACCAACACGAGCCTATCCGGGAGAGCTGAGACTTTAAGTTTCAAGTCTTAGGTTTACTCCACCAACTCCCACCTCAAAGGGGAGCGAGCTTTATATTGTTAACTTAGATATTGTAGTTGGTGAGTTTACTAGTGTCAATTTGCTATGTTTTGCAACAAACATGTTGAATGTATGCTGCTCACTAAGCGCAGTTTCTTCTTTTTTTTTTTTCTCATAATGAATACTCAAACTTTTAATATATCACAAGAAACTCTTAGTATGTTGGCGTTAAGCCTAGAAATATTTGACATTGTACGGTCGATTTTACTGTTTGTTCCATTTTACTTATTCAATAAACATAGATTGAACATAAAAAGGAAACTATAGTTCCTGTGATGCGGTTTATGCAATCCAAACCTTACCAAGGGGATCTAGGGTGGTGGGAACGCTGTCCCTATACTCTCCCTATCTCACCCTGCCTTGCAATGGAGTTTTAGACACGTAAAAAATTCTTGCTGGTGTCCCCATACCACGGCGGCTGCCCCTCCTAACCCTGATTGCACACTAGGGTGAGGGGTTGTGGGTCTCACAATTTTACACTAACCTAAAGACCTGTTTGTCTTGTATATGTGTCATGGAAGTGCAAAAAGAGGTCCTACTAGCAGAGTCCAGGTCAATCCCCGTTGCTCAGTGGAAAAAGCCACATAGGACGTGTTTGTACAAAAAATCTGTTTCTTGTGATAGGGGTCCCCTCTATCACAGGGTGTGTGTATGGGGGCGTGTTAGTGTGGTGACCTATTTTCCAATACCAGCAATAGTTGGCAATAAACCAAATCTCAGATGAGATATATGTCACACTTTACCTATAAACAACACACACCCATAAGATATGTACATAAAAACACTGTCAGAGACCAAATTCTGGCCCAGACCATTGCATGTAGGACCTATAAGACATACAACCATGCCACTGAGGGCACCTGTAAGGCAGGGGTATAGAACCCAAAGTAGCTAGCCAGTAGTCACTTAGCTTAGCATGATGATGCCGCGTCCTTCACTCTACGCGTTTCCCCCACCGTAGTTCTCGTCGGCGGGTTCCTCAGGAGTGATCCTCCGCAGCACCGGGCACCGGTCTGTGCCCTGGGTCGCCCAGGTTGAAGGAGATGATGATCCTCCTTCTCCCCTTCAGTATCATAGGATCATAGGTGCGCTCTGAACTTTGCCTGTAGTTTGATATCTTATTTCGGCATGCAGAGATCATGTATCAACATGTGTGGTATTAATTTTACACATGTGGAACTAATTAGTATAGACCTATTTCCCGGGGGACACAGTTTATGTCCGCACACTCCCGGGCCGGGGAAGGACTTTGGAGATGGACGTGGCCATATGACTGGGTACGAGTGATGCATTTCCTGCCCCTGGTTGTAAACAATGGAATGTATTGAATGAGAATGCGGTCATGTGATCGGGTGCCTGTGATGCACTTCCATCCTTGGAAGTAAACAGGAAGAGGGAGAGAAAGAAGGGAGAAAAGAAAAAAAAAGAGGGGACCCCTATCACAAGAAACAGATTTTTTGTACAAACACGTCCTATGTGGCTTTTTCCACTGAGCAACGGGGATTGACCCGGACTCTGCTAGTAGGACCTCTTTTTGCACTTCCTTGACACATATACGAGACAAACAGGTCTTTAGGTTAGTGTAAAATTGTGAGACCCACAACCCCTCACCCTAGTGTGCAATCAGGGTTAGGAGGGGCAGCCGCCGTGGTATGGGGACACCAGCAAGAATTTTTTACGTGTCTAAAACTCCATTGCAAGGCAGGGTGAGATAGGGAGAGTATAGGGACAGCGTTCCCACCCCCCTAGATCCCCTTGGTAAGGTTTGGATTGCATAAACCGCATCACAGGAACTATAGTTTCCTTTTTAATAAAATCAAATAAAAGTTACATTTTAGAAACTAATCCTCTTTGATATATGTTTTGAAAAAGTTTGGATTATATAAAAATCAGAAAATCGGTGAGCCATCAAATATGCGACCACTTCCTCTGAGCAGAAAAGCTTTGCTCTGGGTTTACTCCTCCCTGCTGCCCCCGCCAGGAGTGGTCTGTGATCGTTCTGTCCCGGGGGTGAACAGCGGGGACTGGCGCTGGCAACAACAGACGGATAGGTGCAACTACCTGCTTGTTGGTGTTTTGGCACATTTTTAACTAAATATCCCGGATATCTCCTTTAATTTCCAAGGTCTATGTTCAATAATATTCCAACGCGAGGAAAGGTAGTATAAATCTCGGATGGCAGAGAGATTTGACAATACACACAAGGAAAAAATCTAAGTGAAAATACAAAACACAATAATTAAAACAAAATGATGATTAAAAAGGAAAATGTACTGAAATTACAGAAATGGGGAATAGCTGATGGTTTCATTTAAACCATGGAGACGCCAGGCTGTGTGAATTGGTTCTAGAGCTGCTCCACTTTGTGCTCACTCCTAATTTTTGGGGTTTTAAAGATCTATATTATCTACAGATACACGGCACTGCCACGGGCCTCCGAGCATGTGCACTGCTAGTATAGGTTCGTAGACGATGGGTTTTTTTTTTGTCAGGGCACAGTGGAGCAGCTCTCCATATTTATGGGTTATTTGAACAGTAATGATAGAAATATTAAACTAACCTATGTGTTTGACACTAAAAAGGTCGACTTTCTTGATGTCAGCCTGGAGGTGTATCATACGAGAGCCTTACAGACTGACGTCTTTAGGAAATCGACTTCTGTCTGCTCCCTTCTACATGCTTCCTCTTCACACAGCCAGTCTACCATCAAAGCTATCCCAGTTGGTAAGTTCCTCGGGATGAGCCGGATTTGCTCTACCTGGACTTCCTTTTTGACACAATCTTATGACCTGAGGACTAGATTAGAGCAAAGGGGGTACAGTAAAAGATCAATTAAAAAAAGCTTCAACTGTGCCAATATAACCCTCTTGGAACAATTACTAAACCCTATCCCAGTTGGCAGAAATAGGGAAGAGAGGGAAATTGTTCGATTTATATCTACATTCAATAAAAAATGGGATGCGATTAGATCCATCTTATCTAAACATTGGGAAATTTTAAATCTGAATCCACTTTGAGGGACTGTCTCCCCGATTTCCATCCGATGACATCAAAGCAAGCAAAAAATCTTCGTGATATGCTATTAGATAGCCATTATGTCACCAAAACTTCAAATCCTTTTTCTCTAGGGGTCCCTGGAAGGGTCGTGGTTTTGCCGCGATCCGACACTTGTGGCAATAGAGGCCGTGCAAAAAAACTCAGCTAACTGCATTTTTTTGCCCGGCCACAACCGCCAGATTTGCCGCATCGCGACAAAACCACACTTTCCGCATAAATGGGGGCTTGCTACAGGTTTACTGCAAGTCAGCCGTTAGGCGGCAGATCCAGCAGATGCGGTAAATCTGCCGGATCTGCCACATTCAGCGAAAAACACTGATCTGAAAGGAACCTAATTTCAGTAGATTTTCCTTTTTAATCATTATTTTATTTTAATTATTGTGTTTTCTATTTTCACTTACTGTAAATTATTTCCTCATGCGTAATGTCAAATACACTGATTTCAGGAAGTACTGTTGTCATTTTGACGTTAGCATACTTCCGGTCACCATGGTCCGATCATGGTCCAATCATGAGCACTTGTTTAGGATAGCCATGGGTTTGGGAAATGGCTTTGGAAGGCTTTTGCCGTGGTCTTTGCTGTCAGGTCTTTTACTGTTACTAACAACACCTGTGTTGTTGCCTCCAGCAACTGAGCTTGTAGTCCTCATCTGTTGCCCCTAGTAACAAGGCTGCTACATTGCCCGCATTCTCCACCAAATGTGACGTGGCGATCACAGATCGGGTTGTGGTTCACTCACTTGGCAGCGATATTCAAAAACATCAACAGTCTCTCCATTTAAATAAGTTCATATCGGTTTATTGTCTCAGCATAAACCACCCTCCAGCACATAAACAGGAGCCTTTCTGCGGCTCACAGAACATATTGCCCAGTATAGTCTGTCTTTACCTCACATACAGATGCACAGGTTTGGATATGCTTCTCCAGCCTCAGAGTACACTGCAGCCACAACATGTGCTCAGCCACAGCAGGATTTTCTAGCCTCCGGGACCTGAGCTGACATCACAGACCATGTGACCAGGAGGGAGTCAGCCTATGTGTGATCTGACACACCCATGGGAGGAACCCAATTCATCAGATACTCCCATGGCCTCTCCAACCTGAAGTTCAGCACATGCAACGCATCATCTGCCCCAGTGGAAGCTCCAGTTCCAACATAGGTATGTGCAAGGCAGCCAGCCGCTGCACCACAGCGTGAATAAAGATGTACAATGGTGAGGGCATACACATAGCCTGACCGATTTAGGGTCTACTTCACATGATCTAAGGCTACAAGTTCAAGTGGCTGTAGAGCTGCTCTCTGACTGTCTCGATCCTTTCATCTCAGGTTGCACGGGCCACAATTTCTATACCAGTTCTCAATGGCTTTCCTCATGCCAACCCAATAAACTCTCTCATGTAACAGCATTCCTGCTTCTTCCATCCGAAGTGTCCTGCTCCATCGTGGTATACCTCCAGGACCATCTGGACATCTCTCTTTGGGATCAATATCTGCCACACCAATTCATGGGTTCGTGCGTTGATTTGTCGCCTGGAAAGCATGCCTTGGTAGGTGAACAGCTTCCTCTTTTCCTCCCACAGCTGTTGTGCCTCTGGTGGGGCATCTGGGCTAGGGTGTGAGTCAGCCTGCTTCAACAGTTCTGTGACATGTGAGATAGCTGGGTCACTATCTTGCGTCTCTGCCCAACCATGGTGGTATAAGGGGTTGAACGTGGCCTCCTTCATGCCAGGCCACTTGTCTCTCACCTCATGAGAAAACTGGGACACTTTGGTGGGGTGAAAAGGTAACTCTACCTCTTCCAACATCTCCAGGCCCTCTCCCGCCTCTGACAAGTGGGGCATCCTCAACAGTGAATCAGCATTGGCATTCTTGTGCCCTGCCCGGTACTTGATGGTGAACTTGTAATTGGACAACCGGGCCATTGACCTCTGCTCCAGCGCACTCAACTTTGCAGTTTCTAGATGGGTCAATGGGTTATTGCTTGTATAGATGGTAAATTTTGGTGAAGCCAGGTAATGCTTAAAATGTTCTGTTACTGCCCAGACCACTGCGAGGAACTCTAGCTTGAACGAGCTATAGTTGTTAGGGTTCCTTTCTGTAGGACGGAGCTTCCTGCTGGCATAGGCAGTCACTCTGTCCTTGCCTCTTTGCACCTGGGATAACACGGCTCACAATCCCACGTTACTCACATCTGTATACAGCACAAACGGTTGGCCATAGTCAGGGTAGGCCTGGATCTCTTCCCCTGTCAGGACCCACTTCAACTACTTAAAGGAGTCTTCTTCTCTATTGCCCCATTCAAACAGTGGACTCGGGTTCTTAGATTTCTTGGACTGGCCTACCAGGAGGTCTTGCATGGGTGCTGCCATCCTTGTGAAGCCCTTGATGAACCTCCGGTAGTATCCCACAAGCCCCAGGAATTGCAGTACCTCTTTGATAGTTGAGAGCCTCGGCCAGTCCCTGATCACTGTGACCTTGTCAGGGTCTGGTGCCACACCTTCAGCACTAACCACGTGTCCCAGGTACTGTACCTTTGGCTTTAGTAAGTGGCACTTGGACAGCTTCACCTTCATGCCAAACTTGGATAATGCCTCAAATACCTCAGCCAGGTGCTCCAGGTGGTACTCATATGTCTTCAAGTAGCCTATGACATCATCTAGGTACAGTAGTACGGTTTCAAAGTTTCTGTGCCCCAGGCAACACTCCATCAGCCTCTGGAATGTTCCTGGTGCATCCAAACGGCATGCAGTTAAACTCACAGAGTCCCATCGGTATCATGAACGCAGTCTTCTCTCTGTCCTCTTCTGCTACGGGAACTTGCCAGTTCTCACTGGTAAGATCTCAGATGGAAAAATAGTTAGCAGTTCTCAATGCAGCTAATAACTCTTCAATTCTAGGTAATGGGTAAGCATCTTTATGTGTAATGCGATTTATCTGCCTGTAAGCTACACACATACTCATTGTACCATCCTTCCTTTTTTACAAGGACTAGTAGAGCTGCAACTATCTCTGATCACCCCAGCCTCCTTCATTTCCCGTAACATCTCTTTAGCACATTGATAGTAAGCTGGAGGTACAGGTCTGTATCTTTCTTTGATGGGCAGATGGTCACTTGTGGGGATGTGATGTTGGACCCCTTTTACCTGCCCAAAGTCTAAAGGATGTTTACTAAAGACTTCTTTGTATTCCTGCACTACCATGCTTTTGGTGCAAAGGGGTGGAGTCAGTACCTACATGAAGCTTCTGGCACCAATCCTCCAGCTTACCCTCTGAGCCATCGTCCTCCGCCTGGTCGGATGAATCCAAGGGCTCCACTGCCGTGATTGCGCTGTTACTGACAGTGTACAGCTTAGCAATCGTAGCATACCTAGTCAATTTGACCTCCTCTTCACCACAGTTTAAGACACATACATGTACCCTCCCCCTGCGGACATCAACTACCCCTCTGGCTGTCAGGACAGTGGGACGACTGTCTGAGTACACGGGCTCCACCAAGGATTGGTAATCTTGCCCTCTACGGCCTATTGCTGCCCTACACCAGATTAGCATTTCACTCCTTGGGGGTATTGCAATGGGCACCGTGTCACTTACTTTTACACCTGCTGCCTCTGCATCAGGGCCTTTATCTCTTTCTGCAGGGCTCGCTGCTGCCCAAGATTGGCAGTTTTGGCAACAAAAATAATCTCCACTGGGTAACAAAATAATAATCTCCACTAGGCAATTCTCAATCACATCAATGCCTAGGGTAAGCATTGGGTTACTTTCTCGTCAGTCTACATCAACAATCACCATTCGCTGGACTGTTAGTTCTACATGCCCCACCTTTATGGTGATTTCTGTAAATCCCACCTGCAGCATGGGTAAACCATCTGCAACATATATAGTAAAACAGTCATCTGGGCAGTGTGTAATGTCTGAATCAGCCTAGTACCGCCTGCAAAGGATACAAGGTATCAATATCACCTGTGAACTGGTGTACAATAAAGCATTCATGGGGATACCATCTAGCACGATAGGCAGGACCAGTCTTTCTCCCACATACCTGTCGCGCCAGTTCGATGGGCCATGCCTCATTCCTGGGGGGTGGCCTGCTTCCCCAGGGGTTGCTCATTTAAAGTACAAAACCTGGCAATGTGGCCTGCCTCATTGCAGCAGATGGGTTGTCCTGCTGAATCGTAGAGATCACTGTTTTCCTCTGGTCGGCGGATTCCTCCTCTGGCGCATCTACGAGATGTCATCTGGGCTGGAGACCAACTTTATCTTCTCTGTGGGCTTGGATCCTTGCAGGAACTGGACAGCTTTGGCTAGCTCTGCCATCCCTTTGGCCGGCGGCTGCACTTGCAGTTGTAAGGCATCAGGGGTATCAGGTGCTAAAGTCTGTGCACTGGCTCCCACAGCGGTTACAGTAGAAGGTGCCACCTTCGCAGGGCCGCATCATCAATGAGCCAATATGAGCACTGTGCTCAGGCGGTTATGAGTCCCTGCAGACATGGGGCGGCAGAGTGGCACCGCCCTGCAGTCAGATGACATGCTGCCATTCTCCTGCAATCCTGTGTTGTCAGTGACTGTGTGCAGCAGCTGCGGTCGGTCGGGACTGGGGAAGGAGGAGGCTCCTGGCTGTTTTTACTTTCAGTACAGCAGCAATTGGCTCTGCCTCCTCAGCACCCGCCCCCTCCAGTGTGATGATTGTTCATCCCAGCAGTCATTCTACCTCTGCATCAAGTGACCCTGTGTTCATCAGGACTCCAGGTGCTGTATATGGGGGGCTCTGCTGTAAATGGGGGAGCTCTGCTGTATATGGGGTTAGGGTAATGTATGTGGGGGGGCTTTGCTGTATGTGGGGGTGCTGTATATGGGTCTGGGGTACTGTATAAGGAGGGGCTCTGCTGTATATGAGGCTGGGGTGCTGTATATGGGGGAGCTCTGCTGTATATGGGGGGGCTCTGTATATGGGGGCCCTGCTGTATATGGGGGTGCTGTATATGGGGCTGGGGAGCTGTATATGGGGGAGCTCTGCTGTATATGGGGGAGCTCTGCTGCTTATGGGGGAGCTCTGCTGTGTATTGGGGGCTCTGCTGTATATGGGGGAGCTCTGCTGTGTATGGGGGGCCCTGCTGTATATGGGGGTGCTGTATATGGGGCTGGGGTACTGTATATGTGGCTGGGGTACTGTATATGGGGGAGCTCTGTTGTATATGGGGCTGGGGTGCTGTATATGGGGGGGCTCTTTTGTATATGGGGCTGGGGTTCTGTATATGGGGGAGCTCTGCTGTATATGCGGGAGCTCTGCTGTATATGGGGTTGGGATACTGGGGTGCTGTATATGGGGAGATCTGCTATATATGGGGGAGCTCTGTATATGGGAACCCTGCTGTATATGGAGGTGCTGTATATGGGGCTGGGGTACTGTATATGGGGGAGCTTTGCTGTATATGGGGCTGGCGTGCTGCATATGGGGGAGCTGTGCTGTATATGGGGGGCTCTGTCTGCTGTATATGAGGGCCCTGCTGTATATGGGTGAGCTCTGCTGTATATGGGGCTGGGGTACTGTATATGTGGCTGGGGTACTGTATATGCGGGAGCTCTACTGTATATGGGGCTGGGGTACTGTATATGGGGGAGCTCTGCTGTATATGGGGATGGGGTGCTATATATGGGGGTGCTGTATATGGGGGAAGCTCTGCTGTATATGGGGGGCTCTGTCTGCTGTATATGGGGGAGTTCTGCTGTATATGGGGGCCCTGCTGTATATGGGGGTGCTGTATATGGGCCTGGGGTACTGTATATGGGGCTGGGGTACTGTATATGGGGGAGCTCTGCTGTATATCAGGCTGGGGTACTGTATATGGGGGGCTCTGCTGTATGTGGGGGAGCTGTATATGGGGCTGAGGTACTGTATATGAGGGAGCTCTGCTGTATATGGGGCTGGGGTACTGTATATGGGAGGGGGCTCTGCTGTATGTGGGGGTGCTGTATATGGGGATGGGGTACTGTATATGGGGGAGCTCTGCTGTATATGGGGCTGAGGTACTGTATATGAAGGCCTCTGCTGTATGTGGGGGAGCTGTATATGGGGCTGAGGTGCTGTATATGGGAGGGGGCTTTGCTGTATGGGGGGTGCTGTATATGGGGCTGGGGTACTGTATATGGGGGAGCTCTACTGTATATGAGGCTGGGGTACTGTATATATGGGGCTCTGCTGTATGTGGAGGTGCTGTATATGGGGCTGGGGTACTGTATATGGGGGTGCTGTATATGGGGAGCTCTGCTGTATATGGGGGGGCTCTGCTGTATGTGGGAGTGCTGTATATGGGGCTGGGGTACTGTATATGGGGCGGCTCTGCTTTATGTGGGGGTGTTGTATATGGGGCTGGGGTACTGTATATGGGGGAGCTCTGCTGTATATGGGGCAGGGGTACTGTATATGGGGAGCGCTGCTGTATATGGGGCTGGGGTGCTGTAAATGGGCGAGTTCTGCTGTATATGGGGGTGTTGTGTATGGGGGGGCTTTGCTGTATATGGGGGAGCTGTATATGGGGAAACTCTGTATATGGGGGGCTCTGCTGTATATGGAGGGCTCTGCTGTATGTGGGGGTGTTGTATATGGGGCAGGGGTGCTGTATATGGGGTTCTGCTGTATGTGGGGGTGCTGTATATGGGGCAGGGGTGCTGTATATGGGGGCTCTGCTGTATATGGGGGCTCTGCTGTATATCAGGGGGCTCTGCTGTATGTGGGGCTGCTGTACATGGGGGTTCTGTGCCGTATATGGGGGTGCTGTGCCATATATGAGGGTGCTGTGCTGTATATGGGGGTGCTGTGCCGTATATGGTGGTGCTGTATATGGGGGTACTGTGCTGTTTATGGGGGTGCTGTACTGTATATTGGGTTTATGTGCTGTATATGGGAGTACTGTGCAGTTTCAGTGGGTGCTGTTCTGTTTATGGTTCGGCTGTGCTGTATATTGGGGTGCTGTATATGGGGCTCCTGTGCTGTATATGGGTGGTGCTATACAGTTAGGGCCAGAAATATTTGGACAGTGACACAAGTTTTGTTATTTTAGCTGTTTACAAAAACATGTTCAGAAATACAATTATATATATATAATATGGGCTGAAAGTGCACACTCCCAGCTGCAATATGAGAGTTTCCACATCCAAATCGGAGAAAGGGTTTAGGAATTATAGCTCTGTAAAGCATAGCCTCCTCTTTTTGAAGGGACCAAAAGTAATTGGACAATGGACTCTAAGGGCTGCAATTAACTCTGAAGGCGTTCCCTCGTTAACCTGTAATCAATGAAGTAGTTAAAAGGTCAGGGGTGGATTCCAGGTGTGTGGTTTTGCATTTGGAAGCTGTTGCTGTGACCAGACAACATGCGGTCAAAGGAACTCTCAATTGAGGTAAAGCAGAACATCCTGAGGCTGAAAAAAAAGAAAAAATCCATCAGAGAGGTAGCAGACATGCTTGGAGTAGCAAAATCAACAGTTGGGTACATTCTGAGAAAAAAGGAATTGACTGGTGAGCTTGGGAACTCTAAAAGGCCTGGGCGTCCACGGATGACAACAGTGGTGGATGATCGCCGCATACTTTATTTGGTGAAGAAGAACCCGTTCACAACATCAACTGAAGTCCAGAACACTCTCAGTGAAGTAGGTGTATCTGTCTCTAAGTCAACAGTAAAGAGAAGACTCCATGACAGTAAATACAAAGGGTTCACATCTAGATGCAAACCATTCATCAATTCCAAAAATAGACAGGCCAGAGTTAAATTTGCTGAAAAACACACTCAAGAAGCCAGCTCAGTTCTGGAAAAGTATTCTATGGACAGATGAGACAAAGATCAACCTGTACCAGAATGATGGGAAGAAAAAAGTTTGGAGAAGAAAGGGAACGGCACATGATCCAAGGCACACCACATCCTCTGTAAAACATGGTGGAGGCAACGTGATGGCATGGGCATGCATGGCTTTCAATGGCACTGGGTCACTTGTGTTTATTGATGACATAACAGCAGACAAGAGTAGCCGGATGAATTCTGAAGTGTACCGGGATATACTTTCAGCCCAGATTCAGCCAAATGCTGCAAAGTTGATTGGACGGCGCTTCATAGTACAGATGGACAATGACCCCAAGCATACAGCCAAAGCTACCCAGGAGTTCATGAGTGCAAAAAAGTGGAACATTCTGCAATGGCCAAGTCAATCACCAGATCGTAACCCAATTGAGCATGCATTTCACTTGCTCAAATCCAGACTTAAGACGGAAAGACCCACAAACAAGCAAGACCTGAAGGCTGCGGCTGTAAAGGCCTGGCAAAGCATTAAGAAGGAGGAAACCCAGCGTTTGGTGATGTCCATGGGTTCCAGACTTAAGGCAGTGATTGCCTTCAAAGGATTCGCAACAAAATATTGAAAATAAAAATATTTTGTTTGGGTTATGTTTATTTGTCCAATTACTTTTGACCTCCTAAAATGTGGAGTGTTTGTAAAGAAATGTGTACAATTCCTACATTTTCTATCAGATATTTTTGTTCAACCCTTCAAATTAAACGTTACAATCTGCACTTGAATTCTGTTGTAGAGGTTTCATTTCAAATCCAATGTGGTGGCATGCAGAGCCCAACTCGCGAAAATTGTGTCACTGTCCAAATATTTCTGGCCCTAACTGTACATTGGGTTCCATGCTGTATGGTATATGGAGGGCTCTGGGGTGCATTATACTATATGGAGGACTATGGGGGATGCATTATAGTATTTGGAGGACAATGCATGGTGCATTATATTTTATGGAGGGCTATGGCGGTGCTTTATAATATTTGTAGGTTTATGGGTGCATTGTAATATTTGGAGGACTATGGGGGTGCATTATAATATATGGAAAATTATGGGGTGCATAGTCTATGGGGGTGCATTATATTATATGGAGGGCTATGGGGGTGCGTGCATTATAATATATGAAGCCAATTATAATATATGGAAGTCATTACAATAATTGGAGGGCTCTGTAGGGGCAGGGCTATGATGGAGCCTTTATACTTTATGGAGGGCTATTTGTGGGCTGTGTTGGGGTTTATTTGACAGTGTGAAGAGGTTTAGGGACCATTATACTATATGGAGGTCTGTGAGGGCGTCACAGTTGGGTATCATACTGTGCCAGAGTAGTTGGAGGTACTGTATGGTACGTGTGGAGGGTCCTGTGGAGGAATTCACTGTGGGGGAATTATAGTGTTTGGGAGACACTTTTGGTGACATCATACTTTATGGGGGCAATGAAAGATCAATTCTCCCGCTGGTTGGTCGGCATTTGTCTTCCTTCCTGCTCCCACATTGGGGGATGATGGGTGCGGCATATGGATGATGTGGGCTGCAGGGGGACATTGGGGGATGTTGGGTGCAGCAGTTGGATGATGGGGGCTGCAGGGAACATTGGGGTTGATGGATGCTGTAGAAGAATGATGGGTATGATGGAGGCTGCAGATGGATGATTGGGATATTGGGAGATTATGGGGGTTGCAGATGGATGATGGGGGCTGCAGATGGATGATGGGGGCTGCAGATGGATGATGGGGGCTGCAGGCGGATATTGGGGGATGATGGAGGCTGCAGATGGATGTTGGGGATATTGGGAGATGATGGAGGCTGCAGGGGGATATTGGGGGATGATGGGGGCTGCAGATGGATGATTGGGATATTGAGATATTATGGGGGCTGCAGATCGATGATGGAGGCTGCAGGGGGATATTGGAGGATGATGGGGGCTGCAGATGGATGATGGAGGCTGCAGGGGGACATTGGGGGATGATGGGGGCTGCAGATGGATAATGGAGGCTGCAGGGGGATATTAGAGGATGAAAAGGTCTGTAGATGGATGATGGAGGCTGCAGGGGGACATTGGGGGATGGTGGGGGCTGCAGATGGATGATGGAGGCTGCAGGGGAATATTGGAGGATGATGGGGGCTGCAGATGGATGATGGAGGCTGCAGGGGGATATTGGAGGATGATGGGGGCTGCAGATGGATGATGGAGGCTGCAGGGGGACATTGGGGGATGATAGAGGCCGCAGAGGGATATTGAGAGATTATGGGTGCTGCAGATGGATGATGGAGACTGCAGGGGAACATTAGGGGATGATGGAGGCTGCAGAGGGAGATGATGGGGGCTGCAGATGGATGGTGGATGACACAGTTTAGTTATGCTGGTCAGTGATGACAATTACTGTACAGTTTGTAATAAATGTTCATTATTTTTGTTCATCAATAACTGTGAATTCTTCATGGAGATAAGATGTCCTCTGAAAATAAGACATCGCGCTTCTTTGGGGGCAAAAATTAATATAACACGGTGTCTGGTATTAGCTCCGGACATCCCCGTGTGCGGCGCTTGTGATTGGCAAAGCGTTTCAGGAGGAGGCGTGGTCTGTTGGGGAAGACGTGCCATTTTCCCAGCTTAGTGCAGTGGCGGCTTGTTGATGCTCAGACTGCAGGTGGTTGTATGTGTGGCCGATGCCGCCTAGTGACATGTCTGACTAGTCAGTGTCAGGAAGTGATCACTTTGGAGCTGCCCAGAGTTTTGTAGGTGTGTGCCATAGATAATAGGTGGCCAACAGTGCTGCCTCCTGGGCTATAAGGCTGCAGCCACCATTGTGTGCTGCCATTGCCATTAATGATACTTATTCTGGATTCTTCTATGTGATTCTTGCATGTGCGTGTGATGGTGCTGATGTCCTTGTGTTTGGGGGGGTGCCATTTTAAAGTTCACCTCAGGCAGCAGAGAGGCTAGGTTCACCCCTGCACCTTCGGGTGGTGCATACTAGCCAGTCACTGGGTAAGTACAGTGCAGCTTGCCGTAGGTTCTCCCAGTACATGGATGGCACGATCCTTAAATTGGGCAAAGTTCAAGTCAGGCTTTTGCATAGCAATTATACATAACTGAGTTCTGCGGGCGTTAGACAGGAGCCCTTCAATAAACTGCTCGGTCAATAGCTTGTGTAAGAGGGCAAGAGGGGCGCATAGTGGATGGCAGGTATGTGTCACAGGCCCACCTGAGGTCTGTGATGTAAGCCGGCATTAGCATATCTTAGTGAAGAGCAACACTGAGGGTACCTTTACACGCGCTACTGGAGGATGGATACAACCCGCTACAGGCTACAAATGTAGCTTGTAGCGTCAATATCGCCCATAGTAGCGGCGTGTGAAGACGGGACGAGACAGCCGGCAACAGATACATCTGTTTCCGAGCACTGCTCGAAAACAGATGGCTACAAAGCCGATTGTAGCGAGTTGTATCGGCGTGTAAAGAGGCTACAGAAGGGATGTCTATACACCAGGCGATGTACCTGGTATGTAGCTGGGGCGTGACACAGCCTCTGGGATACCGCGCCCCTTCAGCGATCATTGGAGGAAGCTCCTGCGTTGCGATTGGTTGTCGCTGCACAGGGCGGCATATTTAAGGAGCTGCCCAGTCCACTACACAATTGCTCGGGCGTCATGTATTAATCAGCCTCCTGCGATGCCTGGCCAATCATGGGTTTCTTGCTTTGTCCTATCAGCGTACAGACGTCTCGTACTCCAAAATTGTGGCACGCCTATGTGCTGTCCCTGCTGCACCAGGTCCGCCCATATTAGCTTGTTGTAGCGGTGTGTAAATGAGGTAGGATGAGCTACAGATGGCTACTTGAGACACCCGGCGATGTATCTAGCTGTAGATGTAGCGTAGCGTAGCGCACGTTGTGGCGGCGTGTAAAGGTGGTGCGTTTCCCGTTTGTAACCGTTTGGGCGTGCTCGTGCACGTGAAGTAGCGGGTTGTATCCATCCTCCAGTAGCGGCGTGTAAAGGTACCCTGAGAGAGTTGTTAGTAACCAAGGGGCCGGCTTACGAGTCCTGAGAGTGATGGGCGGGTCCAGGACTCACATATCCTCCCAGGGGCGTGGAGTCCAGCTATGTAAGGGAGGTTGGACTTAGGCACAGGGGGAAGGTGATTAGGATTCTGTGTTTGCTGTGTGTTTTCCCTGTGGACTGGTTTATGAGCAAATAAACCCTTCTGGTCTCACCTATGCAAAGCTGCCTCCTCATGCTTCCTGACGTCGCCAGCGAGCTGTTACATTACACTTGTTTTCATCTTGGATGCTACAGGATCAATCTGTTTCATCGCCCTCAGCACCTCTTGGAGGTTTAAGGCATAGTCTCTTATATCATACTGCAGCCATTGTTTACACCCATAAAATCTCAAGTATTTACTTCAACTGTCCCTCTAACATGGTCACTCTCTGATCTTTGGTCATAGAGTATACGTCTAACAAAATAGTCATCCTTTCTTTAAAATCAGTCAGGGTGTCCGCTTCCCTGAGTACTGCAGCAGCCAGGTCGCTCCGGAATGTACAGCATTGAGAATGGGAATACTGGTGCTACTGCAGGGGCTATAGCTGCATCATCAGCTTGGGCTGCAGCTTCGTCTCGGGGGCTGCAGCATTGGCTTGGGCATCATCTGGTCCAACCACTGGTTCTCTCCTTTCCGGATCAGACATCGTTCTCCCCGTAGTGAACCACAGCCAGGTTCTCAGTCTTTTTCAACTGTTCAGTCTACCACTTCTCAGGCGGGGAGTTGAGCGTGCAGGGAATTACCAGCGCAGAGCTTCCTACATCGTGCCGACTGACGTCACTTGGCAGAACAGGGTTCGCTTTGCGACCTTTCTATGGTCCTGCCCATGACGACACACCCACTTCTCTTACCACTTGCCATGTGGGGCAACAATGGCGACTGTTCACAGAAGAATAAAATCAATGGCACACAGTACCCGTAAACGTCAGGATGACGTCCCGTTAGTGACACCAGGGAATACTGTCCCGCCCCAGGGCCATGGAGTACTCGGAACCAGGCTTGGGGAGAGCGTCCAGGGGAGTCAAAGGGGTCGACACACAGCTTCTGTAACCCTGGGGATCAGTTTCCTAAAAGTTCTGGGGAATAGGATTTAGGGGATAGGTGTCATGGTGCCACCTATGGTATCCGGCTATTGGGCCGGCGCTGCAGGACCTCTGGGTATGATGGACAAGCAGCTGTGGTGTTATTGTTCCCCACAGGTGGAGCGGTTCCCCGGGCCAACCGTAACAGTCTATGGTGATGGTAGGCTGTTAAGGTGCAGGATTCAGGGCGCTGAATAACTGACAGACACGCAGAGGTTGTTTCCTTTGCCTTTACTGTAGTAGCAGGTGGCAGGGTACAGTCCACAGTTGATATTAGGAATCTGGGTAGCCTGGAAGCAAGTTAGGAATCTCTTCATCCAGCTGGTTGTATAACGACTCTGCTGCGCCTTTGCCTGCTGGTCCTGGCTGCCTGTAGCTAAGCTGCGACCCTTTGTTCCTGCTGGACAGTCTCTCATTGGTATGGCAGGCAGCTCGAGCCCTTACCAGGTTCCACTGTCCCAGGATCTTCTACGCTGCTGTGCCTCCAGGTGCTTAGGTGACCAGGAGACTTGGAATCTCCCGTCCTCCGGTTTTGGCTGCGGGGCCTAGAGCACAAGCGCAACCTTGGACTCCGGTGTCCGGTTGTGGCACTCTGCTTTGGGGCAAACCGTCAACAGGCTCCACTGCCCAGGTCTACTCCTCTCCTTTCCTCAGACCCTTGCTTATGGGTCCCTCATGCTGGCTAGTGAGTATCCTCGGATGAGCCTCACACTGATTCAGTCCGCATGATGTCTTCAACAGTCCTCCTAGGAACTGAACTGACTAACCCTGCCTCCAGCCAGAATTTATAGGGGAGACTCCCCTGAACACGGGTTAGAGCTCCCCCTTTTGATCTGGAGTCAGGAAGGTGTTGAGTGCTGTGGGTTACCAGGTGTGGATACCCTACCTTGCTTTCAAGCACGACACTAGCCCCCAAGGGAGGCAAGGCCATCGTTGAAACCAGACTCTAGGGTGCCATATCTTCACCCAGTGCACGGCAGGGACTGTGAGTGATGTCATCATCACTCAGCGCCGGCGCCCCACAGTGCACAGACTGAGAGAGGGTGGGAGAACACTGAGGAGAGGAGACATCGAGCAGCCAGTGAAGACTGAGGAGAGAGGTGAGTATTTACTTTTTTTTAAATCTGTGAGTACAGTGGAATACTATTGAACACTATGTCATGTGCATAATAATATAGGAGTTTGGGGGTACATTATACTATTTGGAGGAGTTTGGGGGTGCATTATACTATATGGTGGACCATGAGGTGCATTATATAGAGGAGTTTGAGGGTGCATTATACTATTTGAATGTGCATTATACTATATGAAAGAGTTTGGCGTGCATTATACTATATGGAGAACTATGAGGTGCATTATACAATAAGGAGGACTATGGGGGTGCATTATACTATATGAAGGACTTTAGGGGTGCATTATATTATATGGAGGATTTTGGGGGGTGCATTATACCATATGTAAGACTGTGGGGGTGCATTATACTATATAGAGGACTATGTGGGATCATTATACTATTTGGAAGACTGTGGGGGTGCATTATTCTATATGGAGGACTGTGGGGGTGCATTATACCATATGGAGGACTATGTGGGAGCATTATACTATATGGAGGACTGTGGGGTGCATTATAATATATGGAGGACTGTGGGGGTGCATTATATAATATGGAGGACTCTGAGGGTGCATTATACTGTATGGAGGACTGTGGGGGTGCATTATAATATATGGAGGACTATGTGGGAGCAATATACTATATAGAGGACTGTGGGGTGCATTATTTATATGGAGGAATGTGGGGTGCATTATACTATATGGAGAATTTTGGGGGTGCATTATACTATATGGAAGACTATGTAGAAGCATTATACTGTATGGAGGACTGTGGAAGTGCATTATTTTATATGGAAGAATGTGGGGGTGCATTATTCTATATTGAGGAATATGGGGGTGCATATTATATGGAGGAATTTGGGGGTGCATTATAATATATGGAGCCAATTATAATATACTAGCTGGGTGCCCGATGCACATGCATCGGGATTCTAGAAGAGCGAGTCTCTGACTCGCAATGGCCGCTTCGCGGCCAATGCTTCGCGCTGCTAAGGCGACTCGCCATGCCTGCTGCGCGGGCTTAGCGAGTCGCCTTAGAACTGGTCGCAATGGCCGCTGCGCGGCCAATGCTTCGGGCATATCCACATGACGACACTGACTCGCAGCGTGAGCGGACTCAAAAGGGGCAAAAAACCCATTCGTGATTATATAATAGATGGAACCCATGATAATATTTGGAGGGGTCTGTGGGGTCCATTTAATACTTGAAGGAATGTGGCTAGGTTCACATTGCACTTGTGTTGTCCTTTACAATGGAAATATTAACAGATTCCGTTGTAATGGACAGCCACAGTGACATTTTGAGTCATTTTATAGCACATACGTTTTTGATACTTCACAAATATATGCGCTACATGAGATTTATAAAAGACTAGGATAGGTAGAAAGATAGATAGATAGATGAATAGGATAGAAAGAGATAGGACAGATAAGAATTTAGATGCTAGAAAAGCATTACCATTGCACTGCTCTGTCTCCCTGCTCTGTCTGCTGCTTCCTGCAGCTTGCGAGCCGCAAGCTTAAAGGGAACCAACCACCTCAGATGACGTGTATAAGCTGTTAATACATGTCCCTGGACCCTATGTACACCATTGCAGCTATGTTTTTGCTAAGAATATTGATAACAGCAAACCGAAATAAACAGTTTATAAACTTACATGATTTAGTACATGAGGGCGTCTCCCTCGGGCTTTAGTACGAGAGGGCTGTGTCTTATGCAGGCTGAGTGGCTTTCCTCCCCCTCCCTCTCTGTGTGCAGGACGTCACATTAGGGCGTGATATTATCTTGGTGTGGGCAGGCACCCAAGGCAGCTCCCGTCCGTGCACGTCTTCTCAGTGACGTCCTGCAAACAGAGAGGGAGGGGGAGGAAAGCCACTCAGCCTGCATAACACACAGCCCTCTCGTACTAAAGCCCGAGGGAGACGCCCTCATGTACTAAATCATGTAAGTTTATAAACTGTTTATTTCGGTTTGCTGTTATCAATATTCTTAGCAAAAACATAGCTGCAATGGTGTACATAGGGTCCAGGGACATGTATTAACAGCTTATACACGTCATCTGAGGTGGTTGGTTCCCTTTAATAAGTGGCATCAGAAGCAGCAGAGTGGGAGACAGAGCAGGGGACACTGGTAATGCTTTTCTAGCCTCTATATTCCTATCTCTTTCTATCCTGTTCATCTATTGCAAATGCAGCATTTGCACAAATCTGTAGCATTGCGTTATATTGCGTTTGTGTTGAACAGACTGAAAAATGGTGCTGGTGGCTTTTGCCTGTGCATTTCAACAAACGCAGACTTGCACATGTGGCACCCCAGGATCTAATTGCCACAGTGTCATTATCGCCCCCAGGTGGTAGTGTCACACTTGAGAGCAACAGAAGGGTATTCACACCAGGCAAGAACCGCACAAAACATCTTTCTGCTCTCCAGGCCTGAAGGGGGAGACCAAGACCCGGCTTCAGGGTGAGCTCCCCTGTAAATTCTAGTCTGGGGCTGAGTTAGTCAGTTCAGTTCCTAGGAGGACTGAGGAAGATATCCTGGTGGACTGGTAGCTACATTAAGCTCGTGCAAAGGTAGCTAACTCAGCGTGAGAACCTAAGGCAAGGATCTGAGGAAGTGGAGAGGAGCCTGGGAAGTGAAGCAATGTCATGCTCACCCCAGAGGAAAGAGCCACAAAACGGACATCGGAGTCCGAGGTTGAGCAGGGCCTAACGACCCGGCAGCCAATATGGGAAGGTGGGGGATTCCAAGTTCCCCAGCCACACTGTTCCTGGAGGCAAAGCAACGTATAGAGCCCAGGAACAGCCGCCTGAGACTTGGGGCTAGAGAAGGACTCAAGTTACCTGCCATACCGGCACCAAGCAGGAGAGAGCAAGAGCCAGCTTATGCAGCAGCAGGAGCCTAAACACAGAGAGCAGCAAGGAGGCCTCAGAATTTGCCATGTGAGAAGTACCCTGAGTTGCTCTCAGTTGCAAGGACTCAGCATAACACCTGTTGGAATTAAAGTCACACCAGTAAAAAGGACTGAGGAACCTACAAACTGTGAGTTGTCTATTGCTTTGCGCTCGCCATCTGGCACCCTACACCCTTACCACATCCACAGACCTGGGGATCCCCTCCGCCCATGGGGAGCAGCTCCATCCCAGATGTCCGTCCATCATTCCTGGAGGTTCTACAGCAGTGGTGGCCACTAATAGCCACATACCATGGGTGGTGTTACAAATAAATACCCCTTTCATCATCCCTTTTCCCTACCAAACCAGAAAAGCCTTTTAAAACTAAACCTAGGGTCATGGAGCCGGGTCTCGACCCCTGTGACTCCCCAGAGTTGCTAAATAGCCCGGTTCTGAGTACCCCACGGTCCTGGGGTGACCCAGTTTCCTGGCATCACGAACAGGATCTCGTGCCCAACTTATTCGGGTACTATGTGACACAAGCTTTATTGAACTTTGTGTTTTTGACTGTCACCATTGTTGAGACGTGAGGAGCATGGGAAACCGAGGGGGCGTGTCTTCATGGGTGGTACCCTCCAAAGAGCGCAAAGCAAGGCCCAATCTGCGCTCTGATGACATCCAGTGGGGATGAGAAACCCTGTCCACCGGCGGAACTAAAGCTGTACATCCCCACGGAAGTGAAGGACCGGCAGGGTTAAGGTTGACTAAGGGGGAGGAAAATGTTGGAGCCAGGAAGAGAGGAGCCCAAGCGGGGGGTGGTCGCAGCCTAACCCGCGTTACCGAATCCAGCCCCAGTAGCAGACGGAGCACCAGCCGCCGCCGTGGTACAAGCCATGTCACCGGTAATGCCTCTCCTACTGCTGTACATGCCAGGGTCAACATGGTTCCCGCAATACTCAGGGGAACCAAATACCCTCACCGACTTCAGGGAGAGACTGGACAGTGATTATAGAGTGTTCCCCCTGAGGGAAGATCAACGCGTTAGCATACTAGTGGGACAATTGACCAATGCAGCACAGCAGGAGGTAAAATTCTGGCCAGACACTGATAAAGGCACTGTTGAACATGTAATAGCCATGCTGTAAGATACTTTTGATACCCGTACCACTGCAAAGTGAAAATGAGATTCTTTGGGTGTAGACTAAAGCCACAGGAGAGTGCACGGGACTTTGCATTAAATTTACAGGAAGCGCTCAGGGCATTGAAACAGACAAACCCTACTCTGGTGCAAGAAGAAAATAAATCGCTGATTGACCAGTTTATTGATGGAATTCTATCCCCTGCCCATATAGTGTAACTGCGAATGATGGCTATACAGAGCCCTGATCTGGACTTTGTGCAGTTTAAGGACAAAGCTATCCATATATATTTCAGGAAGAAGCACCCCGTAATTCAGAGCCTGCACCGCGCCTGGCCATAACTTATCACATACAGGGGGCTCAGGACCCACAGGCCACGGCAGGGGCAAGTGCACAGACTATGGAGCCTATAACCAATGAGGCTCTAAACTTAAAAATTGAAGCACTAACTAAAAGTGTAGCTGAAATGGCTAAGACTATGTAACAGATGCAAAGATCCAAGCCGTTGGGGTAGATCGAGTTAGCGTCCAGCAGAGATGACGTTCCGTAGATGCGACAGAGGAGATACCCAACGACCAGAGGATGAGCCAGCAATCGCTACGACCCTGACGGACAGCCCATCTGCCGCCACTGCAACCAGTCAGGACATCTTGCCAGGGAGTGTACTTTAAACGAGAAAGCCCTGGGGCAGCAGGCCGCCCCTCAAGAAAGAGCACCAGGCCTACCAAACTGGCATGACAGTTATGTGGGAGGACGTCCAGTCCTACCTGTCATGCTAGATGGCATGCCCACGAACGCTTTGCTGGACACTGGTTCACAGGTGACATAGATACCATATATCCTTTACCAGAGATACTGGGCAGACTCTGACATTTTGCATGGCCCAGTTGATGATTTTACAATATTAGCTAGTAACGGTAAACCTGTGCCACAGATTGGGTTTAAAGAAATAACCATAAAGGTGGGGCGGGTGGAATTGAAAGACCAAGGATTGAAAATAGTTGATGTTGATCGTCATGAACGTAATCCAATAATCACTTTAGGCACTAATGTAATAGGAAATTGTCTTGCAGAGATTATTGTCTTCTTACAGGAGATTGCCGAAACTGCCAACAGTGGACAGCAACGAGTCCTGCGGAGAGCACTGATGCTGAGACAGCAGGTAGAGTTGTCTGGAGGTGAAATTATCAGTGTAAGAGTAATGGCCCCTTTACACGCAGCTACAGGTGACAGGCTTTCCACAGGTAACTTACTGGTTGCAGTGAAATCATGGAGACATAGTTCTATCTTGGTGCTGTGTACAAATGGAACTATGTCTCCATGATTTCACTGCAACCAGTAAGTTACCTGTGGAAAACCTGTCACCTGTAGCTGCGTGTAAAGGGGCCATAAGTGATCCAGTACGCATTGCAATACCCTGAAAACTGAAATGTTGGTCTGGTGTAGGGCAGCATTAGGCCTTATGGTACCTTTACACGCCGCCACGGCAGGCTGGATACATCCCGCTACAGGCTACAAATGTAGCTTGTAGCGCCAATGTAGCCCGTCGTAGCGGCGTCTGAAGACGCGACGCTACAGCCGGCGACAGATACATCTGTTTATGGGCTCTGCTCGAAAACAGATGGCTATATCGCCGATGGTAGCGAGCTGTATCGGCGTGTAAAGAAGCAACGGAAGGGAACTCTGGACACCCGGGGCTGTAGCTGCAATGTAGCTAAGGCGTGACCTCGGCTCCATGTTACCGCGCCCCATGTGCGATCATTGGTGGAAGCTGCTGCATGACGATTGGTAGTCGCTGCATAGGGAGGCATATTTAAGGAGCTGACGAGTCACACTACACAATCGCTCGAGCGTGCTGTATTACTCAGCCTCCTGCGATGCCTGCCCAATCAGGATGTTATTGCTTCGTCCTATCAGCGTACGGAAGTCTTGTAATCCACAATTGGAGCACGCCTATGTGCTGTCCCTGCTGCACCAGGTCCGCCCATAGTAGCTGGTTGTAGCGGTGTGTAAATGAGCAACAGCTGGCTACTTGAGACACCCGGCGATGTAGCTAGCTATAGATGTAGCGTGGCGTAGCGAACCTTGTGGCGGCGTGTAAAGAGGGTGCGTTGACCGTTTGTAGCCGTTTGAGCGTGCTCGTGCACGTGAAGTAGCGGGATGTATCCAGCCTGCCGTGGCGGCGTGTAAAGGTACCTTTAGAGGGCGAGATTACGAAGCTCTGGTAGAACCCGTGTACTCAGACAGTAGGCAGGGTACCAGTACTCATCTTAAATTGTGGCGAAGAAGAAGTCACCATGTCGAAGTATGCTACCAATGCTAAGTTGTATACTGCCGGTAACAACTCCATCCAGGCAGTAGAGCCCTTAAACCCATCTGATCGGGAGGAGGATAATGGCTCCAATGGAATGCTGGAGGATTGGTGCCAGAAGTTGTATGTAGGTACCGATTCTACACCCTTCCATCAAAAGCTTGGAGTATACCAGGTATTGCGGGAATATGAACAAGTCTTCAGTAAACATCCGTTAGACTTTGGGCAGGTAAAAGGGATTGCACATCACATACCCACAGCAGACCATCCCCTATTAAAAGAGAGATAAAGGCCTGTACCGCTAGCTCCCTATCAATGTGCCAAGGACACATTACGGGAAATGAAGGAGGCTGTGGTGATAAGAGCTAGTTGTAGCCCCTGGTCAGCTCCTCTAGTCCTGGTAAAAAAGGATGGTACAATGAGAATGTGTGTGGACTACAGTTAGATAAACCGCGTTATACATGAGGATGCATACCCATTGCCTAGAATTGAGGAATCACTAGCTGCATTGCGTACTGCTAACTACTTTTCCACCTTAGATCTTACCAGTGGGTATCGGCAGGTTCCTGTAGCAGAGGCGAACCAAGAGAAGACAACGTTAACCATGCTGATGGGCCTCTGCGAGTTCAACTGTATGCCATTTGGACTCTGTAACGCATCGGGAACATTCCAGAGGCTGATGGAGTGCTGCCTGAGGCACAGGAACTTTGAAATCGTCTCATTGTATCTGGACGACATCATAGTCTTCTCCAAGATGTATGAAGAACATCTAGAGCACTTGGCAGTCGTTTTTGAAGCCTTGTCCAGCTATGGCATGAAAGTGAAGCCATCCAAGTGTCACCTGTTGAAACTAAAGGTACAGTACCTCGGTCATGTAGTGAGCTCTGAAGGTGTAGCACCTGATCCTGAGAAAGTAACAGTCATTAGGGACTGACCAAGACCCACCAGTGTCAAAGAGGTGAGGCAGTTCCTGGGGCAGGTAGGATACTACAGAGGGTTCATTAAAGGGTTTATGAAGATGGCTGCACCCCTACAAGACCTCCTGGTAAGGCAGTCCAAAAAGGCTAAGAGTCCGAATTCTCTATTTGAATGGGGCAGTCAGAGATAAGAATCCTTCAATAAGTTGAAGTGGGTTTTGACGGGGGAAGAGATCCTAGTTTACCCTGATTACAGCCAGCTATTCATCTTGTATACTGATGCCAGTAATGTGGGACTGGGAGCCGTGTTGTCTCAAATGCAAGGAGGTAAAGAAAGAGTAATAGCCTTTGCAAGTAGGATGCTCAGTCCTACAGAAAGAAATCCAGAAAACTATAGCTCATTCAAGTTAAAATTCCTGGCCGTAGTCTGGGCTGTGACCGAACACCTCAAACACTAACTGGCCGCCGTGAAGTTTACCATCTTTACATATAACAACCTGCATACTCACTTGGACTCCGTGAAACTAGGTGCACTGGAGCAGTGCTGGATGGCCCGACTGTCCAACTACAACTTTACCATCAAGTACATGACAGGCTGCAAGAATGCCAACGCTGACCCCTTGTCCAGGTTGCCTCACTTGCAGGATGCGGAAGAGAAACCGGAGGAGCTGGAAAAGTTAGAGCTACCAGCCTTTCACCGCCTGAATGTTACACAATGCAAAAATCATGTGCACAATAAACGTCAAGAAGCAACGTTGAACCCTTTACCCCACCATGGATGGGCTGAAACGCAAGACAGTGATTCAGCTGTACACTTAGTTAAGGAGTTACTACACAGGAAGGTTCGTACCCTGGTCTAGATGCCCCATCAGAAGCTCAACAGCTGTGAAAAGAGCGAAGTAAGCTGTTCACGCATGGAGGTAAATTGTGCAGACGTTATACAAACCCAAAACCTCATGAACTTGTCTGGCAGACTATAGTACCAAAGAGGGATGTACAGATGGTACTTGAAGCATACCATGATGGTGCAGGGCATTTTGGGTGGAAGAAGATGGAGGTTCTGCTAAGACAGAGATTCTACTGGGTTGGCATGAAGAAATCGATTGAGAATTTGTGCAGAAACTGTGGTCCATGCAACCTGAGGAGAAAAGATAAAGACAGAGAGCTCCACTCCAGCCCATTGTTACCAAACAACTGCTTGAACTCGTAGCTTGGATCACGTGAAGCTGACCCCGAGCAGATCAGGCTATGTCTATGGCTCACCATAGTAGACCACTATTCTTGTTTCCTGGTGGTAGTACCTGTAAGGTAGTACTGTAAAAGACCTGGACCCAGTATAACTGAGCAGTCATAGTTCCTCTGTTAGCCTTTCATCATCCAGTGGTACCTGAACCAGCTAGACGTGAAGAACCGTCAACTGAAGTATCAGAGGAGGCACCACAAGGGGAAGCATCAGAAGCCGTACCTGTAGAAGAACAAGAAGAGCTAACCCCTGCTACCAGACAGCTTGTCAGTCCCATGGTAAGACTAAGAAGACACTCTAGTATACCAGTGCTACATAGACCTACACGTAGCATAGTGAATAGTGCACACACAACACCAACACCAGTAGCAGACACTAGAAATCAGACCATCAGAAATACCTGTACTGCGTAGATCAAACCGTAGTAACAAAGGTTAGATGGGTTTAAATGTAAATATGTTTGTCTTGTTCCATGTAAGATGCAAATACGTAACCATGCAACCACTAAGCTTATGTAGCTACAGAGACTTTCCTGTATGAACTTTTAAATATTCTTGAACATTTATTAAATATGGACCATAATACCACTGGACTGGTTGTGGTAAAGACTAAGTTTATTTTCAGCCAATGGTGGAAGGACTAATCACCAAAGTAACTGTTTCTCATTTTTTAAATTTTTTGAACTTTATTGTTTTTTGTAATTTTTACTTTGTAAGACTCTGTACAACATTTATTTTCATTTAATATTGTTACTCCTTTTGAAAAAGGTTATCACAGTCCAGGAGTACTGTATTTCACTAAGAGGGAATGTGGCACCCCAGGGTCTAAGTGTCACAGTGTTATTATCACCCCTGGGTGGTAGTGTCACACTTGAGAGCAACAAAAGGGTATTCACACCAGGCAAGAACCTCACACAACACCTTTCTGCCTCCAGGTCTGAAGGGGAAGACCGAGATCTGGCTTTAGGGTGAGCTCCCCTATAAATTCTGATCTGGGGCGGAGTTAGTCAGTTCAGTTCCTAGGAGGACTGAGGAAGATATCCTGGTGGACTGGTAGCTACATTAAGCTCATCCCAGGGTAGCTAACTCAGTGTGAGGGCCTAAGGCAAGGGTCTGAGGAAGTAGAGAGAAGTCCAGGGAGCGGAGTGATATCGTGCTCATCCCAGGGTAACGCGCCACAAAACAGACACCGGAGTCAGAGGTTGTGCAGGGCCTAACGACCCGGCAGCTAATACCAGAAGGTGAGGGATTCCAAGATCCCCAGCCACACTGTGCCGGGAGGCAACTTATAGAGCCCAGGAACAGTTGCCTGAGACTTGGGGCTAGAGAAGGACTCGGGTTGCCTACCACACCGGCACCAAGCAGGAAAGAGCAAGGGCCAGCAGCAGAAGCGTACACACAGAGTGCAGCAAGGAGGCCTCTGTGCTTGCCGTGTGAAAAGAACCTCGAGTTGCTCTCAGGTGCAAGAACTCAGCAAAACACCTGTTGGAATTACACTCACACCAGTAAAAAGGACTGAGGAACCTACAAACTGTGAGTCTGTCTATTGCTTTGCGTCCGCCATCCTGCACCCTACACCCTTACCACATCCACTGCCTCGGGGATCCGCTCTGCCCATGGGGAGCCGCTCCATCCCAGCTGCTCATCCATCATCCCTGGAGGTTCTGCAGCAGCAGTGGTCACTAATGGCACCACATACCATGGGTGGTGTCACGAATAAATACCCCATTCATCATCCCTTTTCCCTACCAAACAAGTTGTGAGATATGTATGTATCTATGTGACCCAGCCAAATATTATTTTTTTGACAAGGGGGGCTCAATTAGAACTTCTGCTATGTGGCCTCATGATTTCTCTGTACGCCCCTGGTCCAGGATGCATTGTCGCTCTGCTACAAGGACTAATTGGTCATAACTTACAAACCAGATCCAGTGCCACCCCTCCGTACGTACAAGCATCCGGCCATGTTTCTCCCAAGTGGCGGTTAGTCAGTGGCGCTCGTCCCCCTTCCTGCTCCCACATCTCTCTCTCAACTCAACTGGAAGGCCCCTGCTATTAGTCCAGACAGCCCCGTGTGCAGTACTTGTGATTGGCTAAATGATTCGGGAGAAGGAGGCGTGGTCTGTTGGGGAAAATGTGCCATTTTACCAGCTTAGTGCAGCGGCGGCTTGTTACTGCTCAGACTGTAGGTCATTGCATGTGGTGTGTGGACGGTGCGGCATGGTGGACATGTCTGACTAGTTAGTGCCAGGCAGCCACCATATTGCAGCAGCCCAGAGTTTTGTAGGTGTGTGCCAGAGATAATAGGTTGCAATCAATGCTACCTCCTGTGATATAAGGATGCAGGACTATGTCTGCCTACAGGACCATAGGTATGCCAGCCATCATAGTGTGTCTGTATACTTGTGCCAAACCTGCCATTGCTATAAATGATCCTTGTTCTGGATTCTTCTGTGTGGTTCTTATATGAGCGTGTAATGGCGCTGTCATACTTTTATTTGGACATCTTTTTTCTATCTCTCTAAATTAAAATGGCCACTACTGTACTCATTTATACAGGATAGATATAGATCTGTATAAACCAGATTTATTTTTACCGATTAAGAAAATTTACTAGCCAGGGGGCAGGGGGATTGGCGCTGTTTTTATTTCGCCTCAGGCAGCACAGAGGTTCACCCCTGCGGGTAGGTATTTTCTGCCACCCATTTCCTGCTATATCAATGGGCGGTCATGAAAAAAATTCTCAGATATATTGGCACACATCTAAAATTATAATTATTTGGGTGTGTGTAGCTCACATAAATATGGCGGGTATATTCTCAGCCTCAGGATTTCACATTTCACTTAGCTGTGTGATGCTACTAGCAGCCTCAAATTAATAAGTAGCAACTGGAAGATAGTACACACATCATGTTCTTATCTATGAATAGGTAAATTCAGAATAAGAAATATGACAGGAATGTCTTGAACCAGGGACACTCAGAGGCAACGATATGAGGAAAGTGGGAATTTCATAATTCTCTGTAGTTCTGAGCGCATCCAACAGACAGCCCCCACATGAGGTCACCAGAGGTATGGTCGAGTGAGGTGTTAAAAGGTCCACCATATTTCTTCAGTGTTCTTTCTTCTGTGGGCGGTCATGTCATGCCATGTGCTGGAAGTTACCAAGGAAACCCCTGTCTCCACAGCACCTCCTATGTGCAAAGCCAACAACAAGGAACAGGTAACTGACTTATGTATGTCTGCATATACCTTTGGTAACTACTACTTTTATTTGCATATCTGTAAATTCATCGAGTAAATAGTGTTCTTATCTGAACATATAATTTAATCCTGGGTAGCTCTTTTACCTTAATCCACAAATTCACACATTCGTGTTCTCGTTTTAAAATTACATTCTACATGGGAAGGTTTCTGACCTGATATAACTCGTTAACGGACCGGGATTATATCTAATGAGGAACTAGTGACAGCTCTATCAGCCTGGCAGGACTGTTTCACTGGGGCTAGTGAAAGGGTCTCCCAGCCTGTTATGGCCACTTTACACGTCCCAACGTCGTTCCGATATTGGATCCAACGACGCGGAATGCGCGCTTTTTCTGGGCAGAATTCCAAGATCGCATAGGAAATGTTACACAGCGCGATATCGGCAGGCAACGCCACTACGATATCTACGCCCCCTTGTACGGCCGACCCAGGAACAACTATTTAACATGGGAGAGAATAGGGGAAGTTGTATTCCACATCGTTGTTGGGCTTTTACACAACACGATCCTGCCACAACGCCCATCCAATATCGGGCCGTTGGAGAACAGGCTCATTTGATCCCCAATATCGTTTTGGCATCGTTCGTGCATCGTATTGGATATTTATACCATACAACGCACGAACGATATCGGGGCCAACGCACAAACCACGTGACTTTTGGTCGGAGTTGGACGCCGATATCGGGACATGTAAAGTGGCCATTAGGGTTGTGAGTGTAGTGTCATGTCAGAGGTTGCGTGAATCACCCTTTCTCACTACCTGTTCTCCCCTGTGCTCATGTAGACAGGGGTTATCAGTGTAAACCTGTGCCAAATTGACCTGGGGGAGCAAAACAATATGCACCCTGGCGGAAGCGTCGCGTGAGCGCCGCTTCCGCAGGTATACACGGTCCGCCAGACGGAGGACCCGGCTGGCGAGCCGCTAACCAAAGCTCAGCCGCGGCTACCTGCGGCACAGAGGCCCGCAGTGAGCCAGCCAGGAATTGACCGGCGTTAGCCGGTCATTTCCCAGCTGGCGAGCCGCTGACCTCTGTGCCGCAGTAGCCGCGGCTGAGCTCCGGTCTAAACTCCGGTCAGCAGCGAGCTAGCCTGGAGATGACAGGCTGCTCGCAGTGGTGGTGCCCTTCACGGCATTCAAACCGCGCGCCAGGCCGCAGTAATCAGAGAAGTAGCAGGGCTTGGCACGCGGTTTGAATGCCGCTCCTCTGATTAGTCGCTGCATTCAGCGCCGACCAATCAGAGGAGTGGCTCACGTCATGGCGCCATATTGTATGGTGTACGCCGCTATTCTGATTGGTTGGCGCTGAACGCATTGTATGATGGCTCAGTGGTTAGCATTGTATGGTGGCTGTGTGGTTAGCACTGTATATGGTGGCTCAGTGGATAGCACTGTATGGTGGCTCAGTGGTTAGCATTGTATAGTGGCTCAGTGGTTAGCACTGTATATGATGACTCATTGTTTAGGTGGCTCAGTGGTTAGCACTGTATATGGTGGCTCAGTGGTTAGCACTGTATATGGTGATCATTGTTTAGGTAGCTCAGTGGTTAGCACTGCATATGGTAGCTCAGTGGTTAGCACTGTATATGATGGCTCAGTGGTTAGCATTGTATGGTGGCTCAGTGGTTAGCATTGTATGGTGGCTCAGTGGTTAGCACTGTGTATGGTGGCTCAGTGGTTAGCATTGTATGGTGGCTCAGTGGTTAGCATTGTATGGTGGCTCAGTGGTTAGCATTGTATGGTGGCTCAGTGGTTAGCATTGTATGGAGGCTCAGTGGTTAGCATTGTATGGTGGCTCAGTGGTTAGCACTGTATATGGTGGCTCAATGGTTAGCACTGTATATGGTGGCTCAGTGGTTTGCATTGTATGGTGGCTCAGTGGTTAGCATTGTATGGTGGCTCAGTGGTTAGCACTGTATATGATGTATCATTTTTTTAGGTGGCTCAGTGGTTAGCACTGTATATGATATCTCATTGTTTAGGTGACTCAGTGGTTAGCACTGTATATGGTGGCTCAGTGGTTAGCATTGTATGGTGGCTCAGTGGTTAGCATTGTATGGTGGCTCAGTGGTTAGTATTGTATGGTGGCTCAGTGGTTAGCATTGTATGGTGGCTTAGTGGTTAGCATTGTAAAAAGAAAATAGGGAGGGGACAAGAGGCGCAATAGGCCCTATCACTAGTGACACTTATGTGTGATGTTGGTGCTGTGAAGCTGCTCACCTGGTCCAGTTGTGATCCCCACAACTGGTTTGAAGGCGTTTTTGGAATCTATGTTCCAGCTGCTGCAGGACCTCCACCGACCACTGGATAGTGGTTTGAATCCAAGAAATGATGGGAGTACTGGTGTGTCACGGTCCGCGCTGCTGTGGTATGGATAAACTCACCAAAGAGCCAAATGTATTTTCATCCTTTATTCCTCCTCTCTCCTACGCGTTTCAGCGCCACACCCGTTTGCATTGTATGGTGGTTCAGTGGTTAGCATTGTATGGTGGCTTAGTGGTTAGCACTGTATATGATATCTCATTGTTTAGGTGACTCAGTGGTTAGCACTGTATATGGTGGCTCAGTGGTTAGCATTGTATGGTGGCTCAGTGGTTAGTATTGTATGGTGGCTCAGTGGTTAGCATTGTATGGTGGCTCAGTGGTTAACATTGTATGGTGGCTCAGTGGTTAGTACTGTATATGGTGGCTCAGTGGTTAGCACTGTATATGATGTCTCTTGTTTAGGTGGCTCAGTGGTTAGCACTGTATATGGTGGCTCAGTGGTAAGCACTGTACAGTCATGGCCAAAAGTTTTCAGAATGATACAAATATTAATTTTAACAAAGTCTACTGCTTCAGTTTTTCTAATGGCAATTTGCATATACTTCCCGAATGTCATAAAGAGTGATCAGCTTAACAGCAATTACTTGCTAAGTCAATATTTGCCTAGAAAATGAACTTTAAACCCCAAAACACATTTCAAAATCATTGCAGTCCTGCCTTAAAAGGAGCCGCTAACATCGTTTTAGTGATTGTTCGCACAGCTGGTCTGATAGACCACGCTGTGTATGGAACAATCAGTCATGATTAAGTAAAAATGACACCACTGGACATTTTAAAAGGAGGCTGGTGCTTGGTATCATTGTTTCTCTTCAGTTAACCATGGTTATCTCTAAAGAAACACGTGCAGCCATCATTGCACTGCACAAAAATGGCCTAACAGGGAAGAGTATCGCAGCTAGAAAGATTGCATCTCAGTCAACAATCTATCGCATCATAAAGAACTTCAAGGAGAGAGCTTCCATTGTTGTCAAAAAGGCTCCAGAGCGCCCAAGAAAGACCAGCAAGCGCCAGGACCGTATCTTAAAACTGTTTCAGCTGCGGGATCGGACTACCAGCAGTACCGAGCTTGCTCAGGAATGGCAGCAGGCTGGTGTGAGTGCTTCTGCACGCACTGTGAGGCGGAGACTCTTTGAGCAAGGCCTGGTTTCAAGGAGGGCAGCAAAGAAGCCACTTCTCTCCAGAAAAAACATCAGGGATTGACTGATATTCTGCAAAAGGTACAGGGAGTGGACTGCTGAGGACTGGGGTAAAGTCATTTTCTCTAATGAATCCCCTTTTTGATTGTTTGGAACATCTGGAAAACAGCTTATTTGGAGAAGAAGAGGTGAGCGCTACCACCAGTCTTGTCTCATGCCAACTGTAAAGCATCCTGAAACCATTGATGTGTGGGGTTGCTTCTCAGCCAAGGAAATTGGCTTACTTACAGTCTTGCATAAAAACACAGCCATGAATAAAGAATGGTACCAGAATGTCCTCCAAGAGCAACTTCTCCCAACCGTCCAAGAGCAGTTTGGCGCCCAACAATGCCTTTTCCAGCATGATGGAGCACCTTGCCATAAAGCAAAGGTGATAACTAAATGGCTCAGGGAACAAAACATAGAGATTTTGAGCCCATGGCCTGGAAACTCCCCAGATCTTAATCCCATTGAGAACTTGTGGTCAATCATCAAGAGACGGGTGGACAAACAAAAACCAACAAATTCTGCCAAAATGCAAACATTGATTATGCAAGAATGGACTGCTGCAGGATTTGGTCCAGACGTTGATTGAGAGCATGCCAGGGAGAATTGCAGAGGTCCTGAAGAAGAAGGGTCAACACTGCAAATATTGACTTGTTGCATTAACTCATTCTAACTATCAATATAATCTTTTGGTATTCATAATATGATTGCAATTATATTTCTGTATGCGATATAAACATCAGACAAACACAAATAAAAACCAGAGGGCAGCAAATCATGTGAAAATATCATTTTGGTGTCATTCTCAAAACTTTGGCCATGACTGTATATGATGGCTCATTGTTTAGGTGGCTCAGTGGTTAGCACTGTATATGGTGGCTCAGTGGTTAGCACTGTACGGTGGCTCAGTGGTTAGCACTGTATATGGTGGCTCAGTGGTTAGCACTGTATATGGTGGCTCAGTGGTTAGCACTGTATGGTGGCTCAGTGGTTAGCATTGTATGGTGGCTCAGTGGTTAGCACTGTATGGTGGCTCAGTAGTTAGCATTGTATGGTGGCTCAGTGGTTAGCACTGTACAGTGGCTCAGTGGTTAGCACTGTATATGGTGGCTCAGTGGTTAGCACTGTATGGTGGCTCAGTGGTTAGCATTGTATGGTGGCTCAGTGGTTAGCACTGTATGGTGGCTCAGTGGTTAGCATTGTATGGTGGCTCAGTGGTTAGCAATGTATATGGTGGCTCAGTGGTTAGCACTGTACGGTGGCTCAGTGGTTAGCACTGTATATTGTGGCTCAGTGGTTAGCGCTGTATGGTGGCTCAGTGGTTAGCATTGTATGGTGGCTCAGTGGTTAGCACTGTATGGTGCTCAGTAGTTAGTATTGTATGGTGGCTCAGTGGTTAGCATTGTATGGTGGCTCAGTGGTTAGCACTGTATATGGTGGGTCAGTGGTTAGCACTGTATATGATGTCTCATTGTTTCTTTGATTTAAGTGAGTCCTCCCACTGAGAAATACTTCACTGAGTACCTTCATTTTACAAGAATATACTATAAAACAGTACTGCAGTCCAAATATCATATGTTCAATGTTTGCGCTTACAGAGCACTTCTTAGGCTGGCTTCACACCATGGCACAATCCCATCCAGGTCTGTCAGGGATGAATCTGACAGCCCCGGACCGAATCAGCACACAGAACCGGAGGGCTAATATGCCCTTCGGTCTGGTGTGCAGCCGGACGCAGCTGCCGCTGCTGATGATTCAGGACCGCGGGGAGCTGGCCGCGGACCTGAAATTACATGAGCGTGCAGCCACAGGTGTCCGGTTCCCAGATCCTCCCGGATCGGGGCAATCCGGCCCCATAGGCTCCCACGTTAGGGAGCGCCGGATTGCCCCGGATGCGGGAGAATCCGGAAGGATTCAATTTGGGGAGATTTTTCTCCCCAGACACAAAAATGGTGCATGCTCCGATTTTGTATCTGGGAGAAAAATCTGATTCCTCCTGAATTCTTCCGGACACATGGAAACCGGATGGCAGAGAGCTGCCATCCGGCTCCATCTGGCCCCATAGGGTACTATGGGGCCAAAATCCAGTTTACACCGGACAGCCCCGGATCGGATTGTGCCGTGGTGTGAAGCCAGCCTTATTCTTTTGTTTCTACATAATGCAATCATAGCAGCTTGCACCTGTTCACGCTTAATATATTTTGTTCAGAGGTGCTTTTTAGTTTTGTTTTGTAGCATACTGTCATCTAAGTGCATTCCAATACGCCACGGACTCATTGATTTGAATAATCACAGGTATTTTAATGGCTCCATAAACTATCACAGGTACAAGTGCATTCTGTGAAAACAACAAATATGTGAAAATCGGACATGTGAATGCGGCCTAAGGCCTCATGTGTGATTTTGATCCGAGGGTCAAAACTGACAATGCAAGTCAATTGGTCTGTGAGAAAATCAGACCAAACTCTGATACTTTATATGTAGCCAGACACTACTTTTTGTGCACACTGAAGGGATCAGAATGGGAGGAGCGCTATTTGAATTTTGGATTGCAATTTTGAGTGGAATAAATTGCGGACACAATGTCACATTTTCCAGGTCCCAGAGAAGCCAAACAGTAGAAACTTCAACAATTGACATTATTTTGGAAACTACACACATAAAGGAATTCATAAAGTAACTTGATGACCATCTTGAATCCACAGATGGTACACAGAACTTTATGACATTGGGACATAAAAATAAAAAATTAAATATTTTCCTCAAAAATGTATTATTAGCCCCACATTTTTATTTTCAAAACAATAACAGAAAAATAGACTGCATAATCTGTTGCGCAATTTTTCACTGAGTACGATGATGCCCCATATATGGTCAAGAACTACGGTTATTCAGGGGCAGACATTGAGAGGTCAGGGCCCCTGTGCAAGAAATTTTGCTGCCCCCCCCAACTTTTATGCCGACAAAGCTACATGTATATATTTATAAACAAATATATACTACATAACCCAAAATGCTATGTGTGCCCATGCAGCACTGAGGGGCACACAGCACTGTGGGGCGCACATGGGGTTTTGGGGGTAGACACCACTGGGGAGCACACAGTACTGGGGGCACACATGGGGTTTTGGGGATAGCCATCCCCGGGAAGCACACATGGGGCTTTGGGGCAAACACCACTGGGGGACACACATGGGGTTTTGGAGGCACATAACAGTGGGGGCCACACATGCGGTTTTGGGGGCACACAGGAGTGGGGGGCTAACAGCAGTAAGGGGAACCGTCTGTCCCCTTCATCCTCCCCTTTTGTGATTTATCTCTCCCTAGTATGCAGTCTCTCACCCCTGTGTGCTGTCTTCCCTCTGTGTGTCTGTCTCCCACCTCCCCATCTCCTTCCTGTGTGCTTTGTATCTGCCTCCCCCTGCGGCTACGTGCCGACAGTGCAGATGTAGTGCGTATTCTGCAACATTTTTGGTGCGAATTCACTGATCTGCCAGAAATCTGCAGCACGGTGTAGGATGAAAATGTCTATGTAAAGTAGGAAGATCTGTGGCAACGCTGCGTTTTTTCCCACAACGGAAATGCTGAATTTATCAGTGTAAGAAAATCCGACACATCAATTATTCCTGCGGATTTTCCCACCAAAATGCAGCACTTCCTAATGCCTAATCTATCATTGCAATTTTGGTCTCTCTCTCACTCAGAAATATTAATTTGGCAGAGTTTGTTAAAGATAATAAAACATAAAACAGACATCTGCACCAAAAAAAATGCACCGTTGGCACAGCCATTTTTCTGCTACATTTTTTTCTGTAGATGCATATTTCTGACGGCAAAAAATCTGCACCATTTTCTAGTCGACACATAGCGTAATAGAGATGGTTTAATTCAGCCTGTCCATCATCATGATCAATAATCTGAGAGCACTGAACCTGTCAACCACCTGATCCCTCAGCATCGATAGTAACTGATCAATGAGATGCGAGCAGCTGGACAGAGCACACAGATGGCAGAGCACAGTGGACGGCAGAGGACAACGGACGGCAAAACCCACTGGATGACAGAGCCCACAGATGGTAAAAAGTGCACTGGACGGCAGAATCAACAGCAGAGCCCACTGGATGGCAGAGCCCACTGGATGACAGAGCCCACTGGACGACAGAGCCCACAGAAGAGCTCACTGGATGGCAGAGCTCACAGACAGCAGAGCCTACTGGATGGCAAAGATCACTGGACAGCAGAGAACACTGAATGGCAGAGCCCACTGGACAGCAGAGCCCACAGAAGGCAAAGCCCACAAAAGAGCTCACTGGATTGCAGAGCCCACAGACGGCAAAGCCCACTGCATGGCAGAGGCCACAGACGACAGAGCCTACTGGATGGCAAAGCTCACTGAACAGCAGAGCACACTGGATGGCAGAGCCCACTGGACGGCAGAGCCCACAGATGACAAAACCCACTGGACGGCAGAGCACACAGATGGCAAAGCCCACTGGACGGCTGAGCCCACTGGAGGGCAGAGCCCACTGGACGGCAGAACCCAGGGACGGCAGAGTCCACTGGATGGCAGAACATGGGCGGCAAAGCCAACAGACGACAGAGCCAACTGGATGGCAGAGCCCACTGGACAGCAGAGCCCACAGACAGCAGAGCCCACTGGATGGCAGATACTACAGATGGCAGTGCCCACTGGACGGCAGAGCCCACAGACGTCGGAGCCCACTGGACGGCAGAGCTCATAGACGGCAGAGCTCACTGGATGGCAGAGCCCACTGGATGGCAGAGCCCACAGATGGCAGAATCAACTGGATGGCAGAGCCCACAGACGGCAGAGCTCACTGAATGGCAGAGCTCACAGATGGCAGAGCCCACTGGACGGCAGAGCCACAGATGGCAGAACCCACTGTATGGCAGAACCCACTGTATGGCAGAGCCCACTGGATGGCAGAGCTCACAGGTGGCAGAGCCCACGGATGGCAGAGCCCACAGACGTCAGAGCCCACTGGACGGCAGAGCCCACACATGGCAGAGCCCACTGGACGGCAGAGCCCACAGATGGCAGAGCCCACTGGATGGCAGAGCCCACAGATGGCAGAGCCACTGGATGGCAGAGCCCACTGGATGGCAGAGCTCACAGATGGCAGAGCCCACTGGACAACAGAGCCCATGAACGGCAGAGCCCACAGACGGCAGAGCACACCGGATTGCAGCGCAAAGACAGCAGAGCCAACTGGTGGAGTCCCCCGGTCTTCACCTGTGCTCAGCACAATGCAGCAGCCAGAGCACAAACACACTCACATACATTCTGTCACACACTCACTCTCACACACTCTCACATTCACACTCACTCACACACATTCTCTCAAACACTTACCTTCTCACATACACACTCTCACACTCATACACATTCACACTCACTCTCACACACACAAACACACTCTCACATACATTCTGTCACACACACTCACATTTACTCACATTCACACACTCACTCTCACATTCACACACTCATTCTCCCACACTTACTCTCACATACACTCACACACACTCACAAACACTCTCACACACACTCTTTTCTAGCCTTTCACAACCTGCAGTACAGTGCAGGAGGAAGCCGCGCTCCCCCTTTGTTATATCTTCCGGCCGCAGCACTGATGACAAAGCTCTGCCGCTTAGTAACATAAATGAAAGCTGCTAGCCAATGAGAGGCCCGCAGCTGCCGTCGGCATTTGACGTCACCTGCGGGCCTCTCATTGGCTGGCAGGTTTCATTGATGTTACTGAGTGGCAGAGCCTTGTCAGTACCGCGGCCGGAAAATATAACACAGCGGGGAGCGCGACTTTCTCCTGGACTGTACCGCCAACGTGTTTGACCACAGTTCTGGGGCCGCACAGAAAAGCCCCAGGGGCCGTGTTTAAGACCCTTGGTCCAGATATACAAGGTTTCTGCGAGGATGTTCTAGTGGCTGGAAATGGGGGGCAGCTGAGGAGGACAGGGTTGAGAAAGTAAGTAGATGGTGGGCAGAGAGGGGAAGAGGGGAGGTTGTAAAATTAAATAGGGAACAGAGATGGGTGAAGGTGAGGTCTAGTGCAAGTCCATGTGTGTGGGAGGCTGTGGAGGACCACTGCTTAAGTCCAAAGGATGAAAGTAAGTGACAGGAGTTTTGAGACTGCTGGCTGGAGGGTGTCAGTAGGGATATTGAAGTTACCCATGATGATGGTAGGAATGTCAGCGGAGAGAAAGTGAGGAAGCCAGGTGGAGAATTGGTCAATGACAGCCATTTGGAGATTAGATGGAGCGTAGATATGGACAGAGTGAACCTCGAAAGAAGGGATGATAAGGGAGGATGGGGGTTCCATTGGGTTGAAGGAGCAGTTTGTAGAAAGAAGGAAACCCACATCTCTGCCATGTCGGTTGCTAGAGCGAGGAGTGTGGGTAACCTGGAGGCTGCCATAGCTCAGTGCAGCACGGAGTCCATATTAGGGGGCATCAGCCATGTCTCTGTGAGGGCCAGGAAGTTAAGGCTGCGGAAGGTAAAGAGGTCATGGAACACGTGAAGCTTGTTGCAGATGGAGCAGTCATTCCAAAGTGCTTCAGAAAGAGGAAGCAGGGGGATAGGGTCAGGGGCACAGGTTTTACGTGTGAGGGATTGCGGTAGTTTATCTTAGTTTGAGAAAGATAGGGGTGAGGATTATTGGAATGTATAAGGCTAAAGCTAAAACACTGATGACAATTGAACTCTTCTGAATCGCGGGGCCACTGTGTATTAACCCTATCAGCAGCCTCTGCACGGTATGTCTGCACAGAGGCTGCTGATGCGGTTGCGAACTCTGTGTGCAAAGGGTTAATACGATGTTCTTGTGGTGACACCATGTGTATAGGGAGTGTCCTCACTCTCTTGACACATGGTGTTATCACACCATGGGTCTGAAGGGCTTAAATCTAGTTTTCAATATGAGCCGCTAATTGCCGGATTGATATGAGAACTGTCAAAAGCCGGCGGATCTGTATGCAATTTGTGTACCTAACAGAGCCCACAGCGCCCAGATGCTGAAACCGAGACAGGGCTTCAGCGCCTAAGCGTTCAGCACCATGGCAGAGAAACAGCTCCGCTTGTACTGTAAGCAATGAGCTTACAGTTCCAATGGACATTTCCCTGCCAGAAGCTGCGTGCTCTGTTAGATACGCAAACTGCATACAGACCCGCCGGCTTTTGACAGTTCTCATATAAATCCGTCAATTAGCTGCTCATATTGAAAACCAGATTTAACCCATTCAGACCCATGGTGTGATGACACCATGTGTCAAGAGAGTGAGGGCACTCTATACACATGGTGTCATCACAAGAACATCTTATTAACCCTTTAACCCCCTGGTGACCCTCAGTCCCCACTCCCCCCAGTTCCTCCCCACACTTTTTGCAGCCTTCGACCCATCCATCTGCCTCCTCCCGCCCGCAGTACCCGTGCACGCCACTTCCTCCTCTGAAACGCCATCTGATCTGACGTATTAAAACATCAGGTTGGATGGAGTTTGCAGACCCTCCTCTCCTCCAGCCCCTCTCGTCTGCTCCCCAGCCCCTCTTCTCCACTCCCCTTGCCCCCTCCTCCGCTCCTTCAAGCCCCCTCCTCCGCTCCTCCAGCCCCCTCCTCCAGCTCCCCTCCTCCGCTCCCCCAGCCCCTCTCACTTACCTGCCTTTGGTCCCGCGATCCTCAATCATGGAGTCCTGTGAGCCTGGCACCGGCGGTCTCTCCTCTTCTGTGCGTACCTGTAATGTGCACACTTCTGTGTGCGTGCCTATAATGTGGGCGCCACTGTGTGCGCGCACTCTCAGGGGAATGATAGGTAATAAACTTACAGAGTTCATGATCTATCATTCCCCTGGGGTCAAAGTAGATCACCATGAGGAACACAATTAACCCCTGTGTGACCCCTGGATTGTTATGGGTCATGAACTTACAGAGTTCATGACCTATTATTCCACTGGGGTCACACAGGGGTTAACTGTATTATTCATGGTGATCTGCTTTAGAGATCATCATAAAGATTAGTTAACCCCTGTGTGACCCCAGGGTAATGATAGGTCATGAACGCTGTACGATCATGACCCATCAAGATCCAGGGGTCACACAGGGGTTAACTGTGTTCTTTATGGTGATCTGCTTTAGAGATTATCATGAAGATCAGTTAACCAAGGTGTGACCCCAGGGGAATGATAGGTCATGAACTCTGTAAGTTCATGACCCATCACAATCCAGGGGTCACACAGGGGTTAACTGTGTTCTTCATGATGATCTGCTTTAGAGATTATCATGAAGATCAGTTAACCCCAGTGTGACCCCAGGATCGTGATGAGTCATGAACTTACAGAGTTCATGACCTATCGTTCCCCTGGAAGAGTGCCTTCTCTTATAGCATATGGGGATGCCCCCATATGCTATAACACTGAGAATCATCGCAGGACCATCCACTGGACTACGTCGGACATCACAGACTAAAAAAGATGGGGTCTAAATAAGTGTATTTTATTCAAATAAACAAAAATTTTCTCTGTGTTGTGTTTTCTTTACTATTTTCTAGAGATTCCTAATCTAATATTGGCCCGACATTATGAATCTCGGGCTTAGTGCCAGCTGCCAAAACAAAGCTGGCATTAACCCCGTATTACCCAGTCTGCCACCTCTACACAGCAGCTGAAAGCATCGGATACAATGCCAGAAAATGGCGCATCTATGAACGCACTATTTTCTGGTGGCTGTGGACTGTAATTCACAGCAGGGAAGGCCCAGGAAGCTTGGGCCTCCCCACGCTGAGTATTCCAGCGCCCAGTTGCCTAGTTGTACCTGGCTGGACCAAAAATATGGTGAAGCTCCACGCCGTTTTGTTGTTTTTTTTTTTAATAATTTCATGAACTAATTTAAAAAAAAAAAAAAAGCTTCCCTATATTTTTGGCTTCCAGTCAGGTAAAACTAGGCAGCTGGAGTTGATGGCAGCCCGTGGCTGCCTACTGTACCTGGCTGGACCTAAAATATGGTGAAACTCAACGTCGTTTTTTTTTAATAAGTACCGTATATACTCGTGTATAAGCCGACCCGTGTATAAGCTGACCCCCCTACTTTTGCCCCCAAAAGCTGGTAAAAGTTATTGACTCGTGTATAAGCCTAGGTGGTGGTATATAGGCCCCTGTGCCGTAGTATACAGGCCCCCAGTGGTGGTATATAGGCCCCTGTGCCGTAGTATACAGGCCCCCAGTGGTGGTATATAGGCCCCTGTGCCGTAGTATACAGGCCCCCAGTGGTGGTATATAGGCCCCTGTGCCGTAGTATACAGGCCCCCAGTGGTGGTATATAGGCCCCTGTGCCGTAGTATACAGGCTCCCAGTGGTGGTATATAGGCCCCTGTGCCGTAGTATACAGGCCCCCAGTGGTGGTATACTGGCCCCCAGCGGTAACACACAGCCCCCCTCCTTATTATGTGTCCCCCAGGCTGCGGCACCTGTCAAAATAACAAACCTTTCATACGTCACCTTTCCGGCACAGCTCCTCCACTCCTGGCTTCTTCCTGCTTGTGCCGGCTTCTAGTGCTGTGACCGGGTGCAGGAGATGACGTCATCTCCTGCGTCTGGTCACATGACACTGGCACAAGCAGGAAGAAGAAGCCGAGACCGGAGGAGCTGCGCCAGAAAAGTGACGTATGAAAGGTTTGTTATTTTGACAGGTGCCGCAGCCTGGGGGACACATAAAAAGGAGGGGGGCTGGATAACTCTGATGGGGGCCAGTGTAGTGCAATATGCACGACATCCCCCGCCGCTGATGGACGGGGGGATGCCGTGCATATTCATTAAACTAATGAGGCGGCCCCACGTGACCGCCCGCGGTCACTGCGGCCCCCTCCTGCCTCCTCCAGCACCCGGTCACAGCCCCCCCCCACAGCAAAAACCGAGCGACTCGCGTATAAACCGATGGGGGGGACTTTTCAGCCCAATTTTTGGGCTGAAACTCAGCTTATACGCGAGTATATACTGTATTTCATGAACTAATTTAAAAAATAAGAGCTTCCCTATATTTTTCTGGTTTACAGCCAGGTAAAACTAGGCAGCTGGGTTGCTGGCGGCCCATAGGTGCCTGCTGTACCTGGCTGGACCAAAAATACACGTCGTTTGCTTTAAAAATTTAATAAAGAAATAATATTTTAAAAAAATGCAGGAGAGGAAATGTCCAGGGCACAGTGTCTCCAGATCTTGTGCACATGCCCTAAAAATGAGAAATTGTGTGAAAAAAAGAAAATATTCAATATGATGACCTATTGTTATCAAATTCTGTGAAGTAGCTTTAGGCTCCAAATGCTCACTATACCCCTAGATATCCTTGAGGAGTCTAGTTTCCAAAATGGGGTCACTTGTGGGGGGTTTCTGTTGTTTAGGCCCCCTGGCGACCCTGCAAATGTGACATGGTGCCCGCAATCTATTTCAGCTTTTCAAAATTGCTCCAAATATATTGCTCCGTCCCTTCTGTTCCCTCCCATTTGTCTAAACAGAACTTTTTGAGTACATGTGGGGTATTGTTCCCCTGATATAAAGTGGGTAAAATTTGTGGGATCCACTTTTTGGTGTTATCTCTTGTAAAAGTGAAAAATTTGGTGCTAAACAACACTTTTTTGAAAAAAAAGAGAATTTTCAATATGACGACTAGAGATGAGCGAGTATGCTTGTCACTACTCGGTACTCGCACGAATATCTCGGTACTCGGGGTACTCGGCGAGTACCGAGTAATCTCGCGATACTCTTGCTATGCTCGGGGTCCAACTCCCTGCATGTTGGCACTCTTTACAGAGCCAGCCCACATGCAGGGATTGGCTGACAGACACTGTAATGCCACAGCCATGTTGGCTGTGGCATTACAGTGATTGGCTGGCCGCACAGCGTCATCAGTTCTTTATAAGACCTGACCGCGCTGTGTTCGTCACTCTGCTTCACAGACAGTCAGTGTAGGGAGAGCTGCTGCTGATTAAGGGACAGATTTGTGGCCTTTCAGCTAGTGTAGATGCAGGGCTGCCAGTCTAATTACCACAACAGTCCTTCTGAGGACTAATAGAGCTGTACACAGGCAGGCAGGGAGGCAGGGTATATAGCAAACTTCGTTGTGCCAGTATACCAGCCTGCATCACATCTGGGGCTGGTGTACAGGCTGGAAATCTCATCCATCCATCCATCCCAAAACAGTGATTTTAGGGATTAATTTAGCTCTCTAAAGGCAGGAGTAGGTTTTAGCGCAAATTAGGATACGCCAAAAAACTCGCTATTCTCGTCAGCGTTTGTGTCTGACCAGTCCACCTGCAGGGCCTTAATCTCTAATCTCAGTGTCGTGCTAAAAACCAAATCTTGTCTGCACTCATTTAGCATCTTAGTCCAGCTACAGTAGGTTGCAGCGTAAATTAGGATACACCAAAAAACTCGCTATTCTCGTCAGCGTTTGTGTCTGACTAGTCCACCTGCAGGGCCTTAATCTCTAATCTCATTGTCGTGCTAAAAACCAAATCTTGTCTGCACTCATTTAGCATCTTAGTGCAGCTACAGTAGGTTGCAGCGTAAATTAGGATACGCCAAAAGACTCGCTATTCTCGTTAGAGTTTGTGTCTGACTAGTCCACCTGCAGGGCCTTAATCTCAGTGTCATGCTAAAAACCAACTCTTGTCTGCATTCATCTAACGTTTGTGTGTGGCAGTGACGCGCACCCAGGGCTTGGGTACTCGGCTCTCTTCAGTCCGGGAAGTCATGGGTAGCCATCCCGAGGCCGTGGCCCTGGGGGTCAACTAAAATGGGGGGTATTTACAGGGAACTATATACAGTTTTTGTCTTCGTGACACCACCTGCTGAGTCTGGTGATGCTCACCAGCGCCGCCACAGTCCTCCAGTGGTCGGTGGTATTGCGGCCTAGATGGAATGGTCCCCGCAGGCGGGACTGGACCACCGGGGCAGCGATTCTGTAATAAAACAGCTTATAGTGGAAAGGATGCAGCAGAGTCGGGACTTCACTTCACCGGGTAACTTTACTTGAAAACTTTCATTCATCTTACAGTTCAACAGTTAGTCAGATGGTAAATTGGAAAATGCTCCGGATGCTGCAATTGGGATTTTTAGTTGTAGATGGAACCCTCCTTTATGTTCCTTTCTGTCCTTTTGCCTCCCAATGGCAATGAAGTCTGTCTCCTAAAGACGATCAGACCTCCAGCTCCTTCTCTCTCTTTTCACCCTCCTTTGCGGTCTCCGGGACAACCTTCTGTTAATCTTTAGCAGTGGCCTCTGCTCCTAGCTTTTGGCTCCCTTTTCTGCTTTGATTCGCTCAGAAGACTGGGGCTGTACTTGTAATATGAGCCTTGGAGGATCTCACAATTACGGGGTCTGGTACCCATGTTCCTTCCTGAACTAGCTCTTCTCCTGAGCTCCTGTTCCTTCCCTCTGGTTCTGGGATCTTTTCCTTGATCAGGGCCCCTCAGAAGAGGAGACCCTTCTTGCTTCCTCTCAGGCTGGCTGCCTGCTTGTCTTGTCTCCACTCTCTTCCCGACTGACTGAGACCAACTAGTTCCCCCTAGAGGCCACTATATATCCTTCCGGGATCCCTCCCACCTACTATCCTAGTGTGTGGGTGACTTGCCCAGGGGAGGGTACTCAGGGCTCGGGCTCAGTTACGGTCTAGGATGTCACGGGTGGCTGCCCGAGACTGTGGCCCTGGGGGTCAGTGAAAAAGGGGATTATTTACAGGGATTATATACAGTTTTTGTCTTCGTGACGCCACCTGCTGTGCCTGGTGAGGGATCACCAGCGCTGCTACAGTCCTCCGGAGGTCGGTGGGATGGCGGCTGTGATGGTAGAGTCCCCGTAGGCAGGACTGGGACCTCCAGGGCAGAGTGGTGAGGAATGGACAGGATGCAGCAGAGCTGGGATGGTTGAGAGGATAGGGAGAGTCTATGGAGGGGCACGGTGAGGGAGCAGAAAAGAGGCAAACACACAGTAGAAGTCTCTTTACCTTTTACTGATGGTATTCAGGCAAATGGTCCCAAGCACTGACGGGTAGCTGGGCTGCACAGTGGGCTCCCACACCAAGTGGGTATAAGGCCTCCTTCCCTTTTGTATTCTCTGAAGCACAGTCTATTAAATCATGACTTGCCTCCACTCTCTTCTCTGATCTGTTTCTCCTTCCCTCCTGTGCGGTCCCTGGGACAACCTTCTCTTGGTTTCTGCAGCGTCCTGCTATTCCTGACTCCCTTGCCTTGACTCTCTCAAGAGACCGGGTAGCTGTAGCTTCCTTGGTGCCCAGGGTTTTCCTGTGGGACTTGTAGTTCTCCACTGGTGCGGATCCCCAATATCCGGCTTCTCTTTCCTCTCTGGAACGAACTCACAGCTGGAGCTACCTGTTCCCTGCTTCTGGTCTCCCAGCCTTCAGTCCCACTTAGGTTGGTGGGACGCTAAAGGGCTCTTCTGGGCCTCTGGCCTGTGCCTTCTCGTGGCACCAGCACCAGACGCTTCCTGCAGCTCTTCTAGCGTCTGCTACACTCTGACTAACTCCGCCCCCAGCATCAGTATTTTTAGGGGATCCTGCCTAAGTGCAGCAGGTTGAGCTCCCCCTACTGTGCTGGGGTGGAAGGTGTTGTTTGTAGAAAGAACCTGCTGTGGAAACCCAGCTGTGCAACAGAGAGATATGTGGTTACCTGTGTGGGCAGGGTGCCACATATATGCCCCAGCCCCTCTTGCTATCTATAAGCCTCTTTCTCTCCTGTGATGTATATGCCCACCTTTTCTCCAGTGATGTATATACAGCAGTCCCAGTGTCTCCTATGTGATGTATATGATTTACAAAAATTATTATCACAAAGAGTAGACTGCGCCCCAGGCCGACATAAACCTGGAAAGGCAGTTGTGAGCAGCAAAAAGATCAGTATCATTAAACATCACAGCCGAACCAAAGAGCAGCAGCGCCAGACACCACATTAGAGGTGAGTTAATGAATTTTTTGACACAGTCGGGTAATTTTAAAGGTGATAATTTAGTGCGGACCTGGACGGTTGGTAGAAAATTCCAAATGACCCTCGGCAGGAAAAAGGTTCCCCACCCCTGGCCTAATTATTGTGAATGTTTAGTCGGGACTCCATCTGATTGACATATTTCATAGATTTACACGTAAACTCCGATGTAAGCGCTTACCGCAGAGTGGAGGATAAACGTGAGCCGAGCTTTACTGTGATCTTTTGAAGGCAGAATAAACAAATCACCAGTAGGTCAAGAATTTATTTTATTTCCTTTTTTATGCCATACACTGTGTGGTATTATGATAAAAAAATTTTTTAATTTTTGGGTCAGTGCGATTACAGCGATACAAGGTCTATTTTGGGTTTTTATGTTTGGCTTCTATCACACACTAAACAATGCTTCAAAAACATTTTTGAATCAACATATTTTGAGAGCTATAATATTTTCATTTTTCTGCTGATTGAGTCATGTGATGGCTTGTTTTCTTGCGGGATGAGTTGACGTTTTTAGTCATACTATTTTCGAGCACATAACTAACATTGCTTGATTGTTTTTTATTCCAATTTTTGGGAGGCAGAATGAAGACAAAACAAATTCTGATTTTTTTCTTTTTAATGTTCTTCATTGTTTGGTAAAAATGAAAACTAGGGATTAGCGTACCGAAAACAGACGTTAAAAAATGTTCAGTGTTGCTCTACGTATGCACACTAATGGTGCGAGCATCGCTGTGCTCTGGAATGGCATGCGCTCTGCTCAGCCCAGTGTGAGCAGCTTGACGTGTTTGAATGGCTTGCACTGGTGGTAAAGTTATATTGGATGTACAGGGTGGGCCATTTATATGGCTACACCTAAATAAAAGGAGAATGGTTGGTGATCTCAACTTTTTGTTTGTGGCATATTAGTATATGGGAGGGGGAAATCTTTTCCAGATGGGTGGTGACCATGGTGGCCATTTTGAAGTCAGCCATTGTGGATCCAACTTTATTTTTTTCAATGGGAAGAGGATCATGTGACACATCAAACGTATTGAGAATTTCATAAGAAAAACAATGGTGTGCTTGGTTTCAACCTACCTTTATTCTTTCATGGGTTATTTACGAGTTTCTCTTTGTTTACAGCCTTTAACATGTCGTAGAGGTTATAGGTTGTGTATATATGTGTGATACATACTTATAGAACACTGGAGCTACCCTTATATGTTTGACTTGCAGCTATCCAGCCTAAGGGTGTTCCCGTGTGTAAGCTACCCTTGGTTTACAATACTTTTATGGTAATATACATTTATATGATTACAGTGGTATATATTAATAGGCCTAGCGCTAAATCAGTTAGTACAGATATTAATTATGACACTTCGGCTTGGTACAACCCTTTTTCTGGATATTTATTAATTTCTCTCTGTACAAAAAGTTTAAAAACAATTGATTTCATCACACTATTATGGTTAGGTTAATATGATTCCTGTTTCTGCTAGTATACTTCCAACGTATGGCTTCTGGTCTACCTGTAATACAAATATTGGTGGTTATCTAGTTTGCAAATATTGTTGGTTATCTAGTTTGCCTTGGTATTAACCTCCTGTGCTAATCTTTTATTTAGTTGCTGGTGGTTACCTTTTATGGACAGAGCGGTGATTCAGCTGTAATTTTTGATTGCAGACTTGCTGGGTTCTTCTTGTATCCTGTAATAAACCTGATGGTTAAAATCGGTTTATTAGCTAGCAGGGTCGATATGTGGCTATATTTTTACCTCTATTGTTAAATTGTATCCAGTCGTGTTTCTCTGTTGAGAGTCAGCCAGGCTGGTTGGTTCTGATGGCCTGAAATGATTTTGGTTGTTATTATCAATTACAAGGCTTCTAGGGCTCCTCTGTGGTTAGGTTAGTTACCTGCAACTATGCTTGTACTCGCCACTTATCCCTCTCTTAGCTGCTTCTCCTACTGCTTCCTCTCAAGTTTGTTCCTTGGGGATTCTATAAATATACACTTATAAGTCCCAACTCTCATCTGTCAGCTGTCTCAGCAGTTAACTATTAACAATGTTGTTCCAGGCACATACTTTGTCATGTACAGTGTTGTCTCACTCCTCGCTCCTCCTGCCATTTGCTCTGGTCCGTGATCTAGGTGTTTGATCAGGACGCTACAGATCCTCCTGTCTGCCGCTGGGGTTTTCGTGTCCCGGCAGTGAAGCTTGCGCTTCCGGTCAGCTGTTTTCGGTGTCACAGTGACGAGTGGTCATGTGACAGTGATAGGTGGGGCTTGTGTGGGACCTGTGCGATGTCAATCTGTAGCGTCACACCAACATCGCGGTCTCCTTCCCCAAGGAACAAACTTGAGAAGAAACAGTAGGAGAAGCAGCTAAGAGAGGGATAAGTGGCGAGTACAAGCATAGTTGCAGGTAACTAACCTAACCACAGAGGAGCCCTAGAAGCCTTGTAATTCATAATAACAACCAAAAGCATTTCAGGCCATCAGAACCAACCAGCCTGGCTGACACTCAGAGAAATAGGACTGGATACAATTTAACAATAGAGGTAAAAATATAGCCACAAATCGACCCTGCTAGCTAATAAACAGATTTTAACCATCAGGTTTAATACAGGATACAAGAAAAACCCAGCAAGTCTGCTATTGAAAATTGCAGCTGAATCACCGCTCTGTCCATAAAAGGTAACCCCCAGCAACTAAATAAAAGATTAGCACAGGAGGTTAATACCAAGGCAAAGTAGATAAACCACCAATATTTGTATTACAGGTGGACCAGAAGCTATACTTTGGAAGTATAGAAGCAGAAACAGGAATCATATTAACCTAACCATAATGGCCACTTTACACGCGGCTACATTTCTAGCTTATCCACAGGTAACTTACTGGCTGCAGTGAAATCAAGGAGACATTATTCCATTTGTACACAGCAACAAGATAGAACCATGTCTCCATGATTTCACTGCAGCCAGTAAGTTACCTGTGGATAAGCTAGAAATGTAGCCGCGTGAAAAGTGGCCATTATAGTGTGATGAAATCAATTGTTTTTAAACTTTTTGTATAGAGAGAAATTAATAAACATCCCGAAAAAGGGTTGTACCAAGCCAAAGTGTCATAATTAATACCTGTACTAACTGATTTAGCGCTAAGCCTCTTAATATATAATACCACTATAATTATATAGATAAATATTACCATAAAAGTATGTCGTAGACGTAGAGGTTAACACGTGAGAAGCGGATAGAAATGGTGTTGACGTCTGATGAACACAGTACCCGGGTCATTGCAGCAGATTTCAATGCAAGACACCCTACGAGACCTCCCATCTCCCATGCTAGTTAGCAAACTGCTTGCCAAATTTTGTGTTACAGGTTCAGTGCTGTATTTGCCAAAATGTGGATGCAAGAAAACTGTCACTAATGAAGAAACATCAGTGGCTGTCCTAGCTTCATTCAGCAAGAGCCCACAGCATAGCATTCGCCTCATGTCACTGGAGTGGCATCAGTTAAACATCCCTTTAGCGGATATTAGCTACATACAAATGGCACCCTTACAAAATCCAGCTGCTGCTGCATCTCAACGAGGATGACCCAGATCGGGCGCACTGAATTTGCAGAATGGACAACAAAAACGACTGTTTGACACAAACATTCATGTATGTGTGGGTAATTTGGTGTATACAAAAAATATTGGTCATTCACTACAATGGATAACCTCAAATTGCCACTTGGTATATTGCAAGTTTGGGCTACATAATTGATGAATGATGTGTTGCCCTCTTTATGCATTGAAGATGGCACGTTCCCTGAGTTTTTCCAACAAGATGGTGCACCACCACATTATGGTTTCAGGTGCGAGTATTCCTACATGAACAGTTTCCTGGAAAATGAATTGGTCATTGTGGGCCTGTTGAATGGCCACCAAGGTCTCCCGATCTGACCCCCTTAGACTTTTATCTTTGGGGTCATCTGAAGGTAATTGTCGATGCTGTGAAGATACGAGATGTCGAGATGTGCAGCATCTGAAACAATGAATACTGGAGCCCTGTGCTAGCATTTCTTCTGTGGTGTTGCTATCAGTGTCTCAACAGTGGGAGAAGAGGGTTGCATTGACAATCCCACATAATGGGCAGCACTTTGAACACATTTTATAAGTGGTCATAAACTTGTAAATAACTCATGAAAGAGTAAAGTTACGGTAAATCCAAACACACTATTGTTTTTGTTATGAAATTCTCAATAAGTTTGATGTGTCACATGACACTCTTCCCATTGAAAAAATAGTTGGATCCAAAATGGGCGCCATGGTCACCACCCATCTGGAAAAGTTTTTCCCCTCCCATATACTAATATGCCACAAACAGGAAGTTGATATCACCAACCGTTCCCATTTTATTTAGGTGTATCCATATAAATGGCCCACCCTGTAGTGTGTCCAAAAATAAAATGACAACGCCTATCACTCCCTCCCTCGGAAGTGCTTGCTTAATGGCTGGCTGTGTGTGGGCGGAGAGCCAACCTGCCTAATCAGTGACTTTCAATGAGGTTGGGATCAAGTTTTGTTGCAGAACAGAAGTTTATATAAAGTCTGTCTGAACCCCCAGAATTGGCACTTTCAAAGGTCCCCTCATCTCTAGTGATAACACGTCTTTATTCTTCGGGTCAGTAAGATTACAACTATACCACATTTATGGTTTTTTTTGTTTTGCCTCCTTCACACAATAAATACACTTTTATAGAAAAAAAATTAACATTGCTACGGTATATTATGAAAGCTATAGCTTTTTATTTGTCCCCTTAAAGGGAACCAACCACCCCAAATGACCCCCCCGGACTATTAATATGGTTCCCTACACCCAGCACATACATGTGCTGCAAGCTTTTTTGCTAAAAAACTGTTTTTTATAAGTTAAGATATAGCTTTTGAAAGTTTATAACGAAAGGACGGATGGGCGTTACTTAGCTCCTTCTAAAGCCGAGATTCTGCTGCCAGTCATCATCCTGTCCTGGTCACAGCAGTAACGGCCAGCCCTTTTTTCAGCGTCCCAGGCTGGTGCACGGGATCGCATGCCCGTGCAAACGTCATCAGCTACAGCCGGGTCGCGAGCACACGCTCTGACTTCCACAGCTGAGCGCAGGTGTAGGGAACCATATTAATAGTCCGGGGGGGTCATTTGGGGTGGTTGGTTCCCTTTAAGGAGCTGTTTTGCAGCTTGTTTTTTGTGAGCCAAAATGACCTTTACAGGGATGTCATATTTATCTATAAATAAGAAACAAACTGAAAGTTGCAGGCTTTATCCCAAAGCTTCAGCTGCAATGATTATGGGCGCAGTGAGCACCAGAATTGCGTTACTTGTAGCTGTACAATGTAACCCCTGTAAATCATATCATGGATGAACAATAAATAATCATGTATGGATTTTATATTTCCTGGTGAGATGTGCCGTCATTTTTATATTTACGTATATTTAACTTTTTGATCTAATTTTATTCCAGCGGTTCGAGGAAAAACCTTAATTTTTGCTAAATTTTTACATTTTTTTTACGGTGTTCACTGAATGGGTTAACTAATGTGACAGATTTATAGATCGGGTCAATCCGTATGCAGCGACACAAAATATATACGGTACTTTGTTTTTACACTTATGTAACGCTGTCAGGATTACAGGTTTTCCGTTGCAATTCTGTGTCTCTTTGTGTCATGTTGGACTAAGGGGGGTGGCCAGCTACTGTGTGTGACAGTGGATGCACGTACCAACGATGTTTGGCACACTACACAGAACAACAGACGGGGAAACATCAGGGATAGGGGGATCAAACACACTGGAGGGTCCTGCTCATAGGGAGGGGGGAATAGGTGACCTCCTGCACTCACCTGTGGCTGACCCCTGATCTCCGTACCATGCATATATGGGTTCTTTCAACCCGTTGCTGAACAGTCCCTCACTGGCCCTGATGTTAGCCTTTAATAGGGAAATGGCCGGCGGGAGCACTAGTTCCGACCACTGCTGTACAAGAGGGAAAGAGACATAGACAAAAGGACAACAAAAACTTTATGCCTGCTGCCACTCTACTAGGCAGCAGACGGCTTGGTACCGGTCAGGTTCTTCAGAGAACTTCCTTCACCTCAGGAAGCCAGGCCAGGAATGATGTTTAATCACGAGCAAAGGATGCCGGAACCATGTGACTGTATAAAGGGGATGGAAGTAATAATCATCAAGTTGCCACACCTAGACAAAGAACTAGCTAGCTTGCTAGCAACAGAAACTGACATTAACTCCTAAAATTTCAAAGGAAAGAAACACGTTTAATATTAAAGGGATCCTGTCACCTCCAAAACGCCTCCTAAGCTACCAAAACATGTCCCTGCAGCATATTATCACTTATCTCACACTCCTTTTGTCTCCTAAAAGCATCCTGTGAAAGTGCATAAAAATATTTTAATACTTTCTCATTAGTGATTATAATTAGCAGGGGCTATATTTTTTAGCCCTTAGGGCATGTTGTTTTGCAGCCTCGAGAATCCAGCCTCTCTCTGTCTGTTCTGCTTTTCTTGTGCAGGCTTTGCCCTCCCCCTCTCTGTCACTCACAGAATGCAAATCATTTGTCCTGCCTTCAGCTCCACGTCACAGCAGAAGCTGCAAAGAGAGGGCTGGATCCTCGAAGCTGCAAAACAACATGCCAAAATGAATGAATATATCCCCTGCTAATTATAATCACTAATGAGTGAGTATTAAAACGTTTTTATGCACTTTCACAGGATGCTTTCAGGAGACAAAAGGAGTGTGAGATTAGTGATAGGATGCTGCAGGGAAATGTTTTGGTAGCTTAAGTGGCGTTTTGGAGATGACAGGATCCCTTTAAGTCGCAAAACAGGAATGAGACACAGATCCCAAAACTGTCACAAGTCTCCAAAGTAAAAGAAACCATCATGACACTTTGACTTGCTCAAGATGGCATTTGTTGCTTCATTATGACCTTGAGGATCCTGTCTGTCCTGCCTGTTTAAGTTCCGGTTCTGCATTCATACCTTTTCTGAGTATTTTGTGTTCTAACTGGCTCATCGGTGTCACGCTGGATTTTCTCCTCTGACCTTTACTGCTGCAAGCTCCTAACTGCTGTTCAAGACTTTCTGGTGTTTCTGGCTCTTCCTAGCCTCTTGGTCGGTGCTTGCTTCTCCTGCTCCCAGTATCCTGCGCTTATGAGTCTCATTGTGTGTTTTAGCTTAGCTTCCGCAACAGCCCTAGTTTTGGGTAGGAACATTTGGCTCTAACTAGCCTGCTGAACTGCTACGGTCTGTATTTTTTCTGTGTAAACTTGTATTAGTGCTATTGTGTACACTGCCAAAGGACTCCAGTTTCTGTGTGGGCTGCGCTGCAAGAGACTGTTCTGGACTCAATTTCAACATAAGTGTAAACAGTCCTCTTCTGATTAGGGTACGGACATATTGGCGAGTTAAAAACGCTCCAATTCAAAGATGCTAGTCCTTATTTTGGTCCGTTTTGCATCCAACTCTGATGCGACTGTCTGACATTTTTCTCAGATCACATCCGAGTGCAATCTGTTTTTTTTCTCAGCTGCTATTACTGTAGAGTCATTTACAGGAACATTTGACAGTTATCTGAGCTACAGAATGAGAATGTATCAATTAAAACTCGCGTCAGACTCGGATGATGCGAGTGCGGTACGACTGTGGTCCATCTTTTTTGTCAGACTCATAGACTTGCAATGGCGAATCTCGTCTGACACTTGCATAAAATCGCAGCATATTGTGACTGACTCGTCATCTGAATCTCGGACGAGAAAAAGACGTCCAACACTCGGAAATGTGTTCTCTGACATTGAATAACATCGGTCCGACTGCAATGCGATTTTGACTCGCATTGCAGTCATCCGAGTTTCACGCCAGTGTGTCCAAGCCCTTAGGGTACCTTTACACACGGCTACATTTGTAGCTTGTCACCAGGTAACTTACTGGTTGCAGTGAAATCATGGAGAGATGATTCCATTTGTACACAGCAACAAGATAGAACCATGTATCCATGATTTCACTGCAACCTGTAAGTTACCTGGTGACAAGCTACAAATGTAGCCGTGTGTAAAGGTACCCTTAGTGTGTGAACTGCGCTGCTTAAGACTGTTTTTGGGACTATTGCTGTCTCATCACTCATTACTTCTACCTGTGTGAATTCTTTCCAGCTGATACATGTACAGCACCAGCCACACAGAGTATGAACTATTTTGGGACTGATGCTGAGGGCACACTGTGCAAGGGACTAGCGCGAGTGCAATGAGAGGGAAACTCGCATTGCACTTGGACTAGTGTTGCCCTATCAGGCAGGGCAGACTGGTTCGACTCCCCCGCACTGAAGTCGCATTGCGAGTGAGAAGTGAGAGCAGTCGCAGCATTCTGTTACTGCACACAATTCTCACGTGCGAGAGGGCAATGCAAGAGAAAATCTTGCCCCCATACAGCACACTGTGCGATATTGGCACGAGTGTGCTGTCAAAATCGCTTCAAACTCGCCGGCTGTCAATGACGGTGAGTTCGAATTTACCCCTTTCCCAGTACAGTAATCAATAATGTACCAGAGACAGCGCTGAAATATTATTGTTAAAAACACCCACTAACAAAATAATAATTGTAGGGGTTAAGCATCATGATAACCCCCTCTGCAGGCTATGTGCTGCACATCGGCACATAGCCTGCAGATTCGGCTTTTAAAAGGCGGTGTGTAAAGAGTTAAAATGAAGTTGGTATGCTGCCATCATGTGTACACAGATTGTGTACACATGGTGACAACACACCCTGGCAGTGCAGGGGTTAATTCCTTTATTATACTGATCCCGACAATTGTCGGGTAAATTTACATGACACAGAAGCCGCTCAGCTCCTCCACTTATGGAGCTGTCCGTGATCCAGAACGCAATTGGTGTAATGTACCATCAGCGCAGCTCATGAGATCGTGATCTGTCCATGGTACTTACGACAATTGCATACGCAAACAGCGTACCATGACAGCCGCTGTCCCTGGTGCTGAAATACCAGCAATTGGCGTAAGTACCATGGAGAAATCACGATCTCATGAGCTGTGCTGATGGTACATTACACCAATTGCGTTCTGGATCACGGACAGCTCCATAAGTGGAGGAGCCGAGCGGCTTCTGTATAATGTAAATTGCCGGGATCAGTATAGTAAAGGAATTAACCCTTGTACTGCCAGGGTGTGTTGTCACCATATGTACACAATCTGTGTACACATGAAGGCAGCACACCAACTCCATTTTAACCCTTTACACACCGGCTTTTAATAGCCGCATCTGCAGGCTATGTGCAGATATGCAGCACATAGCCTGCAGAGGGGGTTAACATGATGTTTAACCACTATAACTTTATTATTTTGTTAGCGGCTGAGTGTTTTTAACAATAATGTTTCAGCGCTGCTGTGACAGCGCTGGTAGATTTATTGATTACTGTACTGGGAAAGCTGTAAATTAAAACACGCCGGAGTTTAAATTCACCGCAAATGGTGTCCGCAGTCCTGAAGTATGCTTCAGGACCATGGACAGCATCACACTCACACGCACCACACACACAATCATACCTCACACTTGCAGCACACTCACATCAATACAGGCAGGCACACTCACCACACACACCCAAAAACACGCATATATCACTGTCATCACTGTCGTGCATCAAACACGCTCCATGTTTCATGCACAACAGTGTGCCTTCAGCCTTAGGCTGGTTTCACACTGCAGTTTTTGTGTGCCAAAACCAGGAGTTCCTCCAAAACCCAGAACAGGTGTCAATCTTTCAATAATACCTTTTCTCTGCAATTTTCACTCATAGTTTTGGCACACAAAACCTCATGAACCCTGATTAGGAATAGACTGCACTGAGAAACCAGCCTAAGGAATACTTCACACCAACCTTACAGACTGTTTTTTGTTCCTTCATCTTTGCTTGCACCTGTACCTGGACTTGTTTTTTAACCCTGCTATATTAACCCTGTAAATATAGACTACAATTCTAGTATTGTCTCAGACTTTTGTCCAGTCCCATAACATTAGGTTCCTAAAGTATCTACTAAATTGTTACAAATGCATTGTCACCATTATCAAGTAACCTGGAGGTCGTCATTTGACCTTGGGTTGCCATGATCAGGACCTCGTCAGTATGGCCCACTCCGACTCCTAAATGCTGTGATTGCTATTCATCACATTTAGAAGGTTAAATGGACAGAAACGGTGTAGGCACCAGCTCTAGCTGTGGCAACCTGAGATCAGCAGACCAGAAGAGATAAGTAGAAGGTAGCGAGCTGTGAGCAGAGTGGTGGAGAGCAAGTTACAGCATTTATTATTTTACTGTTGGGGCCAACACAAGGGCATATACAGTCCCTGACAGAAGTTATGTCGCTTTTCCATGTTATGTAGATAAAAGCTTATAACCTGACGTTAAATTCACCCATTGGTTTTATAAATTACTCTTTTGAAAGCTGAAACCCTCCCAAATGTGGTTTAGGTTAAGAAAATAAATTGTCATCAATATTGAAATATTGATCATTTAATGAACACAGAATAGTCAGATTTTAGCAAGACAAAAGTTTTGTCACCTGGTCATATAATGCATCCAAACCTAGTTTACATCCTCACGTGTGCTCAATAAATGATCGGTTAATTAATGGGTATGTCTAATTAGAAACCCAAGACCTTCACTTGAACTGCAACTTGAGCTCTGACAACATGCCAAAAATGCACCCTGCGACCAAAGCCTTGATTATCAAGAGGCTGATGATCAGATCAACTGCAGAGGTGGTTGGCACCTTTAATGTGTCTCAGCGTCAATTACAAATAATTAAAAAAAGATTTGAAGAGACTGGAGATGTGTTTGACAAGCCCAGGTCCGGACGACCCCGCAAGACAACTGCTCAGGAGGAACGTTTGTTGGTTAGAAAATCCAAAGCAAGTCCCTCTTCCACTGCAGCAGAGCTCCAAGAGGCCTGATCACCTCAAGTCTCTGTGTCAACTAAAACAGTTTGTAGGATTCGGTCTCGAAATGGCCTCCATGGTCGAATTAGTGTCCAGAAGCCAGCACTAAACAAAGGCTAATAAAAAACCGTGTGGCATTTGCAAAGCCTGCTAAACAGATGGACGCTGGAAAAGTGGCAGAAGGTGGATTTCTCTGATGAATCTTCAGTAGAATTAAACCACAGCTGCCGCAAATACTGCAGGAGACCTACTGGAGCCTGTATGGATCCAAAATACAGCCAGAAAACAGTTCAATTTGGTGGTGGAAAGATCATGGTCTGGGGTTACATTCAGTATGGGGGTGTGCGAAACATTTGCAAGGTGGAAGGCAATATCAATAGCCTAAAATATCAAGAAGTATTAGCCACCTCTTACATTCCAAATCATAAAAGTGGTCAAATTCTGCAGTAGGATGGTGCTCCATCTCATACATCCATCTCTACAACAAAGTTCCTCCAGGGAAAAAAGATCAAGGTGCTCAAGGACTGGCCAGCCCCTTCACCAGACATGAACATCATTGAGCATGTTTGGGGTAGGACGAAAGAGGAAGGTTGGAAGACAAAACCAAAGAATCTAGATGAAGTCTGAGAGGTATGTAAGACTGCATTCTTTGCTATTTCTTAGGACTTCATTAAAAAATTGTATGAATCATTGTTGAACCGCATGGTTGCAGTCCTTCAATCTCATGGCAGTCATACAAAATATCAAATATGACTCTAAGGGTATGTGCACACTGGTGGGCGGGTTTTCGGCGGCGGCGGCTGGGCGGACCCGCCAGGAAGCTCCGGAGCCGTCCACCGGCATCCTGGCGGGTATGTGCCGCGGGTGTGCGGCGGGCTACGGGCGGGTGCACAGCGGGTTAGCGCCGGCGGTGTTGCGGCGGCTGGAAGCAGTACATGATTCTGCTTGCAGCCGCTGCAGAACCGGCCGGTTTATAGAACATGCACATTCGTTGCTAACCCGCTGGGAACCCAGTGGGTTAACAACAGATGAGCATGTGTAAACCGCCGGTGTGTGCACACCGGGTGTCGGTTTACATAGGTTTTAATGTTAATCCAAACGGTTTGGATTAACATAAATTTACATAAAATTTATGTAAACCGACCGGCGGTTTACACAGCTAAACCGACCCTAACCCAGCATATGTGCACATACCCTAATAGCACCACAACTTCATTCACCAATGTTATGCAACACATACTTGTATTTTAAGTTAATTATTTCTTTGAATATCACATTACTTTGTGTGGGCGACAAAACTTTTGTCTAGCCAAAATCTGACCATTCTGTGTTCATTAAATGATCAATATTTCAGGGTTGATGCAAATTTGTTTTCTTAACCTAAACCACATTTGGGAGGGTTTCATCTTTCAAGAGTAATTTATAAAACCAATGGCTGAATTTAACGTCAGATTATAAGCTTTTATTTACATAACATGAATAAACAACATAACTTCTGTCAGGCACTGTTGAGTTACAGGGGGCCATATCCAGAATGAATGGGGTGAGTGCAGGATGGGGGTGTGACAGCGCTGCTCCTCCCGTCCATCTCTCAGCACGGTTTCAGCACTGAAAGGTGGACAGCATGATGCAGTGCATATTATATGAGCATATTGAGTGTGACCACCGGCTGACTCTGCAGCCCACAGCCAACCTCCAACAGTCGCTGGACACCGCCCCAGAGCCACCCCCCACCTACAGTACCGAAACTGTAGATTCAGATAATAAGACGCACCCCACAATTTCCCCCAAAATTTGAGGGAACAAAAGTGTGTTTGTAATCCGAAAAATACTGTATCCTGATATGTAATGTGTAATTGATACATGCTGTCAGATATGGCGGTAAGTAGTGACTCTGGGGATTATGTAATTTCCTGCAATATAATGCGTTTGTACATTATACTTTCATCTTTCAATAAAGCAGTCTTTAAAAAATAAATCTTAATAAATAAAGGTTTTTTTTAATTATATAACAACAACAACATTAAATGTCAAGAATAACAAAGTATATCTAAAATACCATTTGTCTTAATTGTTTCAAAGATCTGATGGGGACCCTACCACCAAATGATGTAGCCATCGTTACTCTATCCATTGTCGCTTTACAAGCTTAATCACAGCATGATAGGTTATAAATCTAACTAATTATATACATTTAATAAAACAAAATTGTGTATTGAAATATTTACAGAGAATAGAGAAACTGGAATAGGTGCAGGCATAGGATTGCTGTTCAAGGAGCAAATTGTGCCACAATGAATGTAATACTGAAAGAAAAATAAATAAGGTAGTAAGAAGTAAGAAGAATATTTGCAAAGTGAATGGGTATCCACTATATACTCTACCAATGAATTCCTGGTGGCTGGGGCAATTATCTTGCCTATTATCAACAATAGTTGCACTTACATATGTATATATAAAAACATTTAAAGTGAAAAAAAAAAGAACAGCACAATTAATTTCCTTATAATCGTGCAAGCTTTTTCAGACATACCATTGTCCCTTTAAATAGTTGAAAAAAGGAAAAACAGCACTTAAAAAAGCAAGCAAGCAAGGCTTGAAAAACCTTTGCCACGCTACTAGGCAATCAAGGGGTCCACATCATTATTTTTTTGGTGCTCTTTTTTCAACTATATATATATAATTTATAACTCAAACACAAAACCTCCTGCCTGCTTCTAAAGTAGAAGTGTAAGATAGCAAATCAATATCAGCGTTTCACTATATTAACCCCTTCCTGACCTTTGATGTTGTACATCGTCATGGGTTTCGGTGTGTTCCCGACCCATGACGTTGTGAAACGTCATGGTTGGATCGGGGTCCCGCAGCACCGGTGACTGGTGAAATGTCACTGAGATGCCGCGGGATCGCAAAGACCTATACTTTACCCCTGGGATGGTGGATTAGCCCCGCCCCCCTTCCCCGTGGCTAAAGTCGCTCTGATTGGCAGTTGAAAGTGAATCAGAGCGATTCACCCCTCCAGATATGATTAGAGCTCTCCAATCAGATCTGGAGGGGCGGGTCGGCAGGTGCCCTCCCGCTCCGGTGCTCATCAGGCCCACCCCTGTCCCTTTCATCTGCCACCTTTCCTCCGATCCGTGTCCTGACACTGTCCCACATATTATCTATCCGCCGGCGGGCTGCACCCGGCGGTGCACTAGCCGGTCAGCCTCCTCAGCGCCTTCCCGTGATTATCACTCCCCATCCCGCCCCCCACATAAGGTGCCCATGTTCCTCTTCAGCTCTCCCTGTGGTGCCCCTCCTCCTCTCCCGGGCTCCTCCTCCTCACCAGTGGATCATGAGTGAGGTAAGTATGAATGATGGATGGATGGGTGCATGCATGGGTGGGTGCATGCATGCATGGGTGGGTGGATGGGTGCATGCATGCATGAATGGGTGGATAAATGGATGTGTGCATGCATGGATGTATGCATGCATGAATGTGTGCATGCATGGATGTCTGCATGCATGGATGTGTGTGTGGATGTCTGCATGCATGGATGTGATGTGTGCATGAATGGATATTGCATGGATGGATGTGTGCATGGATGGATGTGTGCGTGCGTGGATGTGTGTGTGCATGGATGTGTGATGCATTGCATCACAAGGCGGACCGGGGGATCCCATTTTCTATATAATGAATAGGAGGTAGGATGACCATTGGGGAAGATGACAGGTATGTAGAGTTAGTGATTGATAGTAGAGGGGTTGCCATATGATATGGGGTAGAGGTGGCATTTAAAATGGGGACTATCACTTAAATGCTAGTACCAGCTGGACCCTCCACGGAGGGGTGGGGCTAGAAGCTGGCATGACGCGGAAGGGAGGATTGACCACAAGATAAGTTAGGGAGAAGAAGAATGAAAGGTGATACCAGGGCAGGAGTCTTAGGTAGAGAGGAGGTGACACAGGGGTCTGGGGTGACAAATATAGGTAGGACCTTAGATAAGGCTTTAAATACGGCTGACCTAGGGGGAGAGCCCTCCTTGATCGTGGACACTCGGACAGCAAGATCCAGCCCTGACCTAGGACGGAACCAAGGGACAGCTGCAACCCCCATCTCTCCCCCTGAAGCCTTCTTACTGGTATGGATGCTCTTATAGAGAGACTGCAGGCAGCAGCCAGTGCTCATCCTCCGGGCTGGCTGGAGGAGACGATCGATGGGATCCTGGGTGGGAGCAGCATTAATCATAGCAGGGGCCTGCCATCATCCACTCGGAGGCCAGCTGCTAAGTCCCGGAGGAGAGGCACTGTTGCTTCCCCCGCAGTGAGCAGTGTCTCTCCACAGCAATTATCATCCAAGAAAACTCCAGCAAAGCAAGCTTCACGCTCGGCTGGGCGAGCAGCCAGACGCCGGTATAGTGACCCCCCCCGCTGTGCAGCAGCATGTTGCCCGGGAAAAGCCATCTTACTTCCAGGGTCCATCACAAAGGACCCCAGGGAACAGGTCGTCCGGTGACATGCCTGATGAAAACTCCCAAACTGAAGGACTGTCTTTAGATATATCTGTGGGGAATCAAAGACCCACAAGGCCTGCACGCAGGACCCGACCCCCCGAGAGACTGTCTTTAGAGATGCCTGCACGGGCACAGCGGCGCTTTAGAAGCCCCTCTAGGGACCCTCCTGGCCCAGGGCACAATAGAAGGTGCAGGCCCCGGTCAGAGAGGAATTCTTGTGCGCTGCTGGGGCCCATGGCAGGACGGAATGAGGGCCCCTATTCTGGAGATGAGACACCGATCGCCCACACCAGGGTAACCACTGATGTCACGCCAGGCCGCCAGGGTGATGTGCCAGTCCGGCGGTCTGGTAGGAGCCACGGATACCGGGACAGCAGAGGCGCAGACGAAACACATCACTTTCACCCTTCATCAGAGGGACGGCCTACATGGGCCCAGGGACCAGGTTTTACAGAACCCCCTCAACAGCTGACCCAAGCCAGTTCCGAAGGGGAGGACGACGTGCAGGATTCCAGACCTACAACGGCTGGCGGGATAACAGCTCCCGAGCGGCCTGGTGAGTATGACTCTATGTTTTGTTCGTCTTCTGTTACCTTTGCATCACATGGGGGAGGTGGTAGTCAAGGGGCCCCGGGGTTAAATTTAGTTCCCAACGCAGGGAACATAGAATCACCTAACAGGGAGATAACAGCATTGTTAACAAGCTTAAAAGAGAGGTTAGATCATTTAGAAGGTTCTGGGCCTGCACACTTGGCGGCCTGGACTAGTCCTTACATGAACCAGGGCCTGGGTGTAAATGAAAATACGACAGGGGGTTCAGAGTTAATGGTAGCCAGAGAAGGGGAGAATTCTCATTTAAATGATAGAGCACGGGGTGAGGTATATATTTGTTTTTCGGGGCCACTTGGTGCCCACCTTAAAAGAGAAGTCAAAGAAAAAATTTGGAGGGATGAATATGTTGATATCTTCTCTTTGTTACCTCTAGATAAATTAAGTGGTGGTAAAATTGGAAAGGAGGCAAGCAAGAAGGAAGAGGATGATAGGCGAAGTCAAATGATACCGCAGACATTTGCAAATTGGTCGCAAGCCTTTGCGATTTTAGCCAGTGTTATTGGGGAAAAAGCACCAGAAAACTGCTCACATTTGTTCTGTTACCAGGATTCCATTGGGGAAGCCTATAGAGCATACGGGGGTCAAGCATGGTTGCGTTATGACGAGCAATTTCGCCAGCGGAAGGCCGTTCGTCCTTCTATCGGGTGGGATCAAAAGGATATCGGCCTCTGGCTGCGGATTATGGCCCCTGATAATAGATATGGGAATCCCTTTCAGGGGTGGGCCGGTAATCCCGGCCAGTCAGGGAGTAATTCAGGCAACCAGCGGTCAGGAAGCTACCAGGGCCGGGTGGTTACACAGAAGTCCGGCTTGTGTTGGCAGTTTAATGAAAACCTGTGCAAGTTTGGATACAGTTGCAGATTCAGACACTTGTGTTCGTTATGCAACGGATCTACACATGGGGCCGCTAGATGCTTCAGAAGGAACAGTGGAAGGACAGGGGGGTCTGGTTATACCCAAGGGACAAACACCAGTCAGGCTACACGCGATGCTCCCCTACCTAAATAGGTACCCCGACAGATGCAAGGCAGATCTATTAACTAAAGGCTTTAGGGATGGTTTCATGATTCCTTCCCCGACATTCTCAATACATAGAAAGTCAAAAAATCTATGTTCGGCATATCAGTACTCTGAAATCGTGACTAAAAACCTAAGAAAAGAAGTACAGCTAGGCCGAATGGCTGGTCCATTTAAGCACCCCCCCTTCCCGGATTTGGTGGTTTCTCCTTTGGGTATTGTTCCAAAGAAGGAACCAAATAAGTACCGGTTGATTCACCATCTTTCATACCCGCGTGGGAAGTCCGTCAACGACGGCATTGATCCAGAATTATGTTCAGTCGTGTACACTTCATTTGATGAAGCAGTTCAGTGGGTGAGGAAATGTGGCAAGGGTGCTTTAATGGCAAAAACCGATGTTGAGTCAGCTTTTAGGTTGATGCCAGTACATCCGGTTAGTCAGTGTCTACTTGGTTGTTACTGGGAGGGGGAGTACTTTGTGGACAGGTGTTTACCTATGGGCTGCTCCTTGTCTTGTTCATTGTTCGAGGCTTTTAGCACTTTTTTGGAATGGGTGGTGAGAGACATTTCAGGCTTGGACTCGTTGATTCATTATCTAGATGATTTTTTGTGCGTAGGCCCACCTAAGTCGCATGAGTGTGATACCATTTTGGGGAACCTGGAGTGGGTAGCAAAGGAATTTGGGATCCCGTTAGCCCCTGAAAAAACTGTGCGCCCAACTTCGTGTATTTCCTTTCTGGTATTGTTATTGATACGGTTAATTGGGAATGTCGCCTTCCGGAAGATAAAGTGTCTACACTGAAGGCAGGAGTAGCCAGGGCTTTGAGAGTTAAAAAATTGCAGCTGCGGGAGGTCCAGTCGTTGTTGGGTAGTTTGAACTTTGCATGTCGAGTTATGCCAATGGGCAGGGTTTTCTCAACAAGATTAGCAGCGGCAACGGCAGGAGTAAAATCGCCGCATCATTACGTTCGTCTGTCAGCAGAGAACAAAGCAGATCTAGCAGTCTGGGGCACATTTTTAGAGAAATACAATGTGCGATCTTTGATGATGGATGGGGTACTTTGCAATTCGGATATGGATTTCTACACAGATGCAGCGGGTAGTTCAGGTTTTGGGGCTTACTTCCAAGGTCAGTGGTGTGCGGCCAAGTGGCCTGATGAATGGATATTGTCGGGACTGGTCAAAAACATAGCACTGCTCGAGATTTTCCCGATTTTAGTGGCAGTGACATTGTGGAAAGGCCAGTTAGCAAACAAGAAGGTTCGATTCAAATGTGATAACATGGGTGTGGTCATGGCCATAAATAATATAACTGCTTCCTCCCCCCCAGTAATCAAAGTGTTGCGGCAGTTGGTGTTAGAATGTTTATCCATCAATGCTTATTTCACCGCGTCACATGTCCCTGGTGAATGTAACTCTATAGCAGATGCACTTTCTCGTTTTCAGTGGGAACGGTTTCGGGCATTGGCCCCAGAGGCCGAAGACGAGGGCTTACCCTGTCCTCCCGGACTCTGGAAAGTGGTATCAGGGCCGCTGAGCCATTAATCAGGTCATCCCTAGCGGCCAGCAATTGGACAACTTACCAACATGCATGGCAGCTTTGGGAGCAATGGTTGGGACGCAGGAAACAATTACCAGAGGAGGAGCAGGTAGGGGTGTTATTAATGGGGATAAGGCACGCGGCAGATGGTAGGTGGTCAACAGCAAAGGTAAACCGATTAATCGCGGCGATAGTTTTTGGTTTTAAGCTCTCGGAATAGAAATGATTTGACAAAGAATTTTTTAGTCAAGCAGGCGCTCAAGGGTTTTCGGAGGGGAAAAACGCAGGTGGATAGCAGGCGGCCAGTGTCATTCGGGTTATTGGAGAGGCTGGGATTACAATTAGAGGCTATTTGCAGGTCGCGTTTTGAGATAGGATTGTTTAGATTAGCATTTTCACTGGCATTTTTCGGGGCAATGAGGATAGGGGAATTAGTAGCGCCAAGTAGAAACAAAGTTGGGGGCATTTTAGCTAGGGACGTCATAGTCACACAGGAAGGGGTGGAATTTTGGATCAGAAGGTCAAAGACGGACCAAATGGGGAAGGGAAAGAGGGTAAGGTTAGGAAAGGTAAAAGATTCCATTATGTGCCCATGGCATTGTTGTGGTAGATTTATGACGTTGAGGCATCGTCAGGAGGGACCGTTATTATGTCATGAGGACGGGTCGTTCTTGTCGAAGTATCAGTTTATCAAAGTGTTTCGTAAGTGCCTTGAGACAGCTGGTTTGGACCCACACAGTTATGCTGGACATTCATTTCGGATTGGAGCTGCAACTGAAGCAGCAGTGGGGGGTTTGAGCGCGGATATTGTGCAGAGGATTGGCAGGTGGGAGTCCCGGAGGTATCTGTCTTATGTTCGACCTCAGGCCTACGTGGGAGCTTATCATGCTGGCAATTAAAAGTACACTAATTTTATGTTTGTTTCATTACAGGACGAGTTCCACTTCTAGTCTGGATTCTAGGCCATTCTTACGTCCATTGGGGGGCACTGCGGGCAGACAGACGGACTGAAGGGAGACAACTGGGTTTCGCAAGGGAGGTGGCTTGGCTTTAGAGGTATGGTTTGGAGTCGGGTACTGCATGAGGTCCGCAGAGCTGTGCGCCTCAACAGGGCCCCAGATATTTTGGTCTTGCATGTGGGGGGAAATGATCTGGGGGCTCGCTCCTGCGAGAATACTGGCTAGGGACATTAAAATAGATCTTATACGCCTTTGGTTGGAATTTCCGGGTTTGAAAATAGTGTGGTCGGACATTGTACCCAGGAAGACTTGGCGGGGGGCACGGTCGGTTCCAAAGATTAACAAGGCACGCATTAAGGTGAATAAGGTGGTATCCAAATTTGTGGTACGGAACGGGGGAGTGGTAGTGCGCCACGCTGATCTGGATCTTTTCCAAGAGGATTTTTGGTTGGCAGATGGAGTGCACTTGAATGTGGTGGGGATAGATCTGTGGACGTTAGCGCTGCAGGAAGGGATAGAAAGGGCCACAGCATTGTTAGATGGTGGGGTCTCGAGCACTTGAGGGGGTCAAGGTGCTCTCGGTGTGGCGTTGGTGGGTCCTCGAAGTTGGTTAAAAAGTTGGGATTGGGGGATCATTAAATAGGTGGACTCCCTTTTATTGTATGGTAAATTATTGGTGGTCTGGTGAAAATGTTCGACGATACCCGGCGATGGAACGTCGGGTTTCGTCTGGAGGAAGTCATTTTCGGTGTAACCCTGCGATGGAAGTCGGGTTCACCGTAACGTTATTTGGGATAAGCCCCTCCCCTAGGGTTCACGGTGCTCCTGAGCAGGTGATCACGGCTAGGAGTAATTTTTGGTAGAAAGAGGGGAGGGGCAATATCATGGAAGTCACCAGAGTTCGTAGCTTCGAGGACCTCACCAATTGTTTTATTTATGTTTTCTTTTATGTTGTCATAAATAAAGGCTGCTGTGGCCATTTTTATCCAAAGAGATAGATCGTGTTGAGAGTTTAATTTGAGAGAATGGGGGTGAGGGGAGATTTCAGTATGGGAACTGGTTGGCGGAAGGGTTTCAGGTGAGTTCCGGTTGTCAAGGGTTAGGTCACAAAATCGACCTTTCCAGAGTCAAGTACCAGCTGGACCCTCCACGGAGGGGTGGGGCTAGAAGCTGGCATGACGCTGGAAGGGAGGATTGACCACAAGATAAGTTAGGGGGAAGAAGAATGAAAGGTGATACCAGGGCAGGAGTCTTAGGTAGAGAGGAGGTGACACAGGGGTCTGGGGTGACAAATATAGGTAGGACCTTAGATAAGGCTTTAAATACGGCTGACCTAGGGGGAGAGCCCTCCTTGATCGTGGACACTCGGACAGCAAGATCCCGCCCACCCTCCCTATGAAGAAACTTCGGGTCACGGTGGCGATGATTGGCGGCGTTGGTGGGTCCTCGAAGTTGGTTAAAAAGTTGGGATTGGGGGGTCATTAAATAGGTGGACTCCCTTTTATTGTATGGTAAATTATTGGTGGTCTGGTGAAAATGTTCGACGATACCCGGCGATGGAACGTCGGGTTTCGTCTGGGGGAAGTCATTTTCGGTGTAACCCTGCGATGGAATGTCGGGTTCACCGTAACGTTATTTGGGATAAGCCCCTCCCCTAGGGTTCACGGTGCTCCTGAGCAGGTGATCACGGCTAGGAGTAATTTTTGGTAGAAAGAGGGGAGGGGCAATATCATGGAAGTCACCAGAGTTCGTAGCTTCGAGGACCTCACCAATTGTTTTATTTATGTTTTCTTTTATGTTGTCATAAATAAAGGCTGCTGTGGCCATTTTTATCCAAAGAGATAGATCGAGTTGAGAGTTTAATTTGAGGGAATGGGGGTGAGGGGAGATTTCAGTATGGGAACTGGTTGGCGGAAGGGTTTCAGGTGAGTTCCGGTTGTCAAGGGTTAGGTCACAAAATCGACCTTTCCAGAGTCAAGTTAATTAGCATAATGGGTTCAATATATGGTAGTATTTAAATAAAATAGATGGATGTAGATGATTTTTAAATATGGGCACTGTCACTTTAATTTAGTTTATGTATTTATATGTGTTATTAATTTAATCATGTAGTCATACTTAGTAATTGAGGTGAGATGCACTGGAATTCTGTGTAATGCACTGTCACTTTTGTTGGTACACTGTTAAATTATCACGTTTTAATTGATACAGGGTTGCATGTTAAGCACTTAATATATGCAAGTCCTGTTTATTAATAATTGAATTCATTAGCACAGTCACTTTTAGTGAGATATATGGTAGTTAAACATACCATTATTGTCACTTTTATACTAGCACTTTATATTGCATGTACTGTAGATTAACACTGCATATTTTAGCACAGTCACTTATTGCCATTTAAATATATTAATATTGCCACTCTATTTTGGAGATATATATATTAAATGGTAATAAGATAGTAATCAGGCACTGTCACTTTAATATTGCCATTGCGGGCTAAGATCCGCCAGGTATACACCTTTAACAGCCACAGAGACAAGAGGGAGGGCTGTAATCAAGTGCGCATGACCGCCGGGGAATCGCTCCACTTCCTGCGTCCGGTCACTAGGTAACGTTGGCACGCAAACTGCTGGATACAGATAGTCATGTGACGGAGGAGCGTGTACCCGGAAGTCATGCGCTAACAAGTGATTACAGCCGCACTTTCCATTAGAATAGACAGTATATAAGGGGGAGGAATGAGAGTAGTAGTACGCACTGAGGAAGATGAAAATTGAAACGTACGTAGGCGGCTCCGTGGGTGGCACTCTGCAATACAGTGTGGACTTCTTTGTACAAGTTAGAGGTAAGCTAAGCAGCAGCTATTTATATAACTATAGGAGGGGGTGGCACTTGTGCAGGAAGCCCCTGGGTAGTGCTGTTTCAGGCAGTGGAGAACCTCACTTGTAAATGAATAGGAGCACATAGTGGAATATCACAGGTGGTACAATTAGAATTGTACTGCATTAAGGCTATATGTGCATGTAATTTAAGTTATTCCACAACTAGTGCTACATTATTTGGCAGAGTACACCCACATGATAATATATTAATGCATTTTATGTAATTTTAATTGCTTGTAATTGGTACCTGAATATATTGTAATTATATGAAATAAGAATAAAAATGAACTTTGTATGACAAAGTGGTTCAGTTTCATGTGTTATCAGTGTACCTCAGGTGAGGCAACACGGATGATTTTGGGGATATATGATATAGCGTGAAACAAAAGGTTTTGGACATTTGTTTTCAATGGATGTGTGTGTCTGGATGTTTGCGTGCGTGGATGTGTGCATGGATGGATGTGTATATGCATGGATAGATGTGCTCATGCATAGATGGATGTGTGTGTGGATGCATGTGCATAGATGTGTGCATGCGTGGATGTGTGCATGGATGGATGTATGCATGCATGGATGGATGTGTGCGTGGATGTATGCATGTGTGAATGTGTAAGTCTGTGGATGCATGGATGTGTGAGTGCATGGATGTGTGCATGCATGTATGTGTGCATGAACTGTGCGTGTGTATGGATGTGTGCATGGAAGGATGTGGGCGTGCATGGATAGATGTGTCCATGCATGGATGTGTGCATGCTTGGATGGAAGTGTGCATGAATGTGCGTGCGTGGATGCATGGATATGTGCGTGCGTGGATGCATGGATGCGTGCGTGCGTAGATGTGTGCATGGATGGATGTGTGCATTCATGGATGGATGTGTGTGTGGATGTGAGCGTGGATGCATGGATGTGTGCATGGATGGATGTGTGTGTGGATGCATGGATGTGTGCGTGTATGTGTGCATGCGTGGATGCATGGATGTGTGCGTGGATGTATGCATGTGTGGATGTGTGCGTGCGTGGATGCATGGATGTGTGCATTGATGGATGTGTGCGTGTATGTGTGTATGGGTGGATGTGTGTGTGGATGAATGGATGTGTGTGCGTGAATGCATGTATATGTGGATGGATGCATGTGTGCATGGAGTGTGAGTGTGTGGATGTGTGTGTGCATGCAAGGATGGATGTGTGCTTGGATATGTGCAGGCGTGGATGCATGGATGAGTGTGTGGATGTGTGCGTGTGTGGATGCATGGATGTGTGTGCGTGGATGCATGGATGTGTGCGTGCGTGGATGTGTGCATGGATTGTGCATGCATGGATGTGTGTGTGTGGATGGATGCATGGATGTGTGTGTGCGTAGATGTATGCATGCGTGGATGTGTGCATGGATGGATGTGTGATTGGATGTATGCGTGGATGCATTGGATGTATGCGTGCATGGATGTGTGTGCGTGGATGCATGGTTGTGTGCGTATGTCTGCATGCATGAATGTGTGCATGAAGTGTGCGTGTGTGGATGTGTGCGTGCGTGGATGCATGGATGTATGCGTGCATGGATGTGTGTGCGTGGATGCATGGATGTGTGTGTGCGTGGATGTTTTTGTGTGGATGTGTGCATGGAGTGCGTGTGTGGATGTGTGCATGCGTGGATGTGTGTGTGCTTGGATGCATGGATGGATGTGTGCATGTATGTGTGCATGCATGCGTGGATGAATGGATGTGTGTGCATGCGTGAATGCATGTATATGTGCATGGATGGATGTGTGCATGGAGTGTGCGTGTGTGTGTGGATGAAAGGATGGATGTGTGCGTGGATATGTGCATGCGTGGATGCATGGATGTGTGCATGGATGGATGTGTCCATGGATGTGTGCGTGCGTGGATGTGTGCATGGATTGTGCATGCATGGATGTGTGTGTGTGGATGGATGCATGGATGTGTGTGTGCGTAGATGTATGCATGCGTGGATGTGTGCATGGATGGATGTGTGATTGGATGTATGCGTGGATGCATGGATGGATGTGATCATGCGTGGATGCATGGATGTATGCGTGCATGGATGTGTGTGCGTGGATGCATGGTTGTGTGCGTATGTCTGCATGCATGAATGTGTGCATGAAGTGTGCGTGTGTGGATGTGTGCGTGCGTGGATGCATGGATGTATGCGTGCATGGATGTGTGTGTGCGTGGATGCATGGATATGTGTGTGCGTGGATGTTTTTGTGTGGATGTGTGCATGGAGTGCGTGTGTGGATGTGTGCATGCGTGGATGTGTGCGTGCTTGGATGCATGGATGGATGTGTGCATGGAGTGTGCATGTGTGCGTGTATGTGTGCATGCATGCGTGGATGAATGGATGTGTGTGCATGCGTGAATGCATGTATATGTGCATGGATGGATGTGTGCATGGAGTGTGCGTGTGTGTGTGGATGAAAGGATGGATGTGTGCGTGGATATGTGCATGCGTGGATGCATGGATGTGTGCATGGATGGATGTGTCCATGGATGTGTGCGTGCGTGGATGCGTGCATGGATTGTGCATGTGTGCGTGCATGGATAAATGTGTGCATGCATGGATGTGCATGCATGGATGTGTGTGTGCGTAGATGTATGCATGCGTGAATGGATGTGATCATGCGTGGATGCATGGATGGATGTGTGCGTGGATGCATGGATGGATGTGAGCGTGGATAGATGTGTGCATGGATGGATGTATGTGTGTGTAGATGTGTGCATGCGTGGATGGATGTGTGGATGGGTGCGTGGATGCATGGACGTGTGGGCGTGGATGTGTGCATGCATGGATGTGTGCTTGCACGGATGGATGTGTGTGTGCAGGGATGGATGGATGATTGGATGTATGCGTGCATGGATGGATGAGTGCATGGATGCATGGATGTGTGCGTGCGTGGATGTATGTGTGTGGATGCATGTGTGCATGGATGGATGTGTGCATGGAGTGTGCATGTGTGGATGCATGGATGTGTGCGTGCGTGGATGCATGCATGAATGGATGTGTTGGATGTATGCGTGTGTGGATGTGTGCGTGAATGGATGTGGGCGTGTATGTGTGCATGCGTGGATTAATGGATGTGTGTGCGTGCGTGAATGCATGTATGTGTGCATGGATGTATGTGTGCATGGAGAGTGCGTGTGTCGATGCAAGGATGGATGTGTGTGTGCGCATGAATGCATGGATGTGTGCATGGAGTGTGCATGGATGGATTTGTGCGTGCATGGATGTGTATGTGGATGCATGGATGTGTGTGTGATGGATGTGTGCATGTCTGGATGTGTGCATGCATGGATGGATGTGTGCATGCATAGATGAATGTGCATGGATGGATGTGTGCGTAGATGTGCATGTGTGCATGCATGGATGTATACTTGCGTGAAAGTGTAAGTGTGTGGATGGATGTGTGTGCGTGTATGTGTGGATGCATGGATGTGTGCATGGATGGATGTGTGCATGCATAGATGTATGCGTGCATGGATGTGTGCGTGCGTGGATGTGTGCGTGTATGTGTGCATGTATCAATGGATGTGTGTGCATGCGTGAATGCATGTATATGTGCATGGATTGATGTGTGGATGTGTACGTGGATGCAAGGATGGATGTGTGCGTGTATGGATGTGTGCGTGTCCGGATGTGTGCATGGAAGGATGTGTGCATGGAGTGTGCGTGTGTGGATGTGTGTGTAGATGTAAGGATGGATGTGTGCGTGGATATGTGCATGCATGGATGTGTGTGTGCATGGATGTGTGCGTGCGTGGATGCATGGATGGATGTGTGTGTGCATGGATGTGTGCGTGCGTGGATGCATGGATGGATGTGTTCGTGGATGGATGGATGTGTGCATGCGTGGATGCATGCATGGATGGATGTGTGCGTGTATGTGTGCATGTATCAATGGATGTGTGTGCATGCGTGAATGCATGTATATGTGCATGGATTGATGTGTGGATGTGTACGTGGATGCAAGGATGGATGTGTGCGTGGATATGTGCATGCGTGGGTGCATGGATGTGTGAGTGCATGGATGTGTGCAGGCATGGATGGATGTGTGTGTGCGTGGATGCGTGCGTGGATGTGTGCATGGATTGTGCATATGTGGATGTGTGCATGGATGGATGTGTGCATGCATGGATGTCCGCGTGCATGGATGTGTGCGTGGATGTGTGTGGATGCATGGATGGATGTGTGTGCGTGGATGCGTGCGTGGATGTGTGCATGGATTGTGCATATGTGGATGTGTGCATGGATGGATGTGTGCATGCATGGATGTCCGCGTGCATGGATGTGTGTCGTGGATGTGTGTGGATGCATGGATGGATGTATGCATGGATGGATGTGTGCATGGAGTGTGCATGTGTGGATGCATGGATGTGTGCATGGATGGATGTGTGCGTGGATGCATGGATGTGTGCGTGCGTGGATGCATGGATGTGTGTGGATGTATGCGTGTGTGGATGTGTGCATGAATGGATGGATGTGTGCATGTGTGGATGAATGGATGTGTGTGTGCGTGAATGCATGTATGTATGCATGTGTGGATGTGTGTGTGGATGCAAGGATGGATGTGTGTGTGTGTGTGAATGCATGCATGTGTGCATGGAGTGTGTATGGATGCATGGATGGATGTGTGCGTGCATGGATGTGTATTTGGGTGCATGGATGTGTGTGTGCATGGATGGATGTGTGCATGCATTGATTAATGTGTGCATGCATAGATGAATGTGCATGGATGGATGTGTGCGTGGATGCATGGAAGTGTGCATGCGTGGATGTGTGCGTGTGTGGATGAATGGATGTGTGTGTGTGTGCGTGAATGCATGGATGTGTGCATGAATGGATGTGTATGGATGTGTGTGTGGATGTGTGCGCGAATGAATGGATGGATGTGTGTGTGTATGTGTGCATGCGTGCGTGGATGAATGGATGTGTGTGCGTGCATGCATGTATGTGTGCATGGAGCGTGCGTGTGGATGTGTGTGTGGATGCAAGGATGGATGTGTGTGTGTGCGTGAATGCATGGATGTGTGAATGGATGCATGGATGGATGTGTGCGTGCATGGATGTGTATGTGGATGCATGGATGTGTGCATGTCTGGATGTGTGCGTGCATGGATGGATGTGTGCACGCATAAATGAATGTGCATGGATGGATGTGTGCATAGATGTGCATGCGTGGATGTGTGCATGGATGCATGTGTGTATACGTGCGTGAATGTGTAAGTGTGTGGATGCATGGATGTGTGCGTGTATGTGTGCATGCGTGGATGCATGGATGTGTGCATGTATGGATGTGTGCATGTGTGGATGCATGGATGTGTGCGTGGATGCATGGATGTGTGTGTGGTAGATGTCTGCATGCATGGAGTGTGTGCGTGTGTGATGTGAACGTGCATCAATGTGTGCGTGCATGCATGGATGGATGTGTGCATGGAGTGTGCATGTGTGGGTGCGTGGATATATGGATGTGTGCATGGAGGGATGTGTGTGTATGTATGCGTGTGTGGATGTGCGCGTGCGTGGATGCATGAATGTGCACATGGATGGATGTGTGCATGCGTGGATGTGTGCGTTTGTGGATGAATAACTGGATGTGTGTGTGCGTGAATGCATGGATGTGTGCATGGATGGATGTGTGCATGGAGTGTGCGTGTGGATGTGTGCGTGCGTGGATGTGTGCATGCATGGATGTGTGCATGCATAGATGAATGTGTGCATGGAGTGTGCGTGTGTGGATGTGTGTGTAGATGCAAGGATGGATGTGCGCGTGGATATGTGCATGCATGGATGTGTGCGTGCGTGGATGTGTGCGTGGATGAATGTGTGCATGGATGGATGGATGATTGGATGTATGCGTGCGTGGATGCATGGGATTGTGAGTGTGTGGATGTGTGCTGTGAGGATTTATGTGTGTGGATGCATGGATGTGTGCATGCGTGTGGATGCATGGATGGATGTGTCCATGGATGGATGAGTGCATGGATGTGTGCGGGCGTGGATGCATGGATGTGTGCATGGATGGATGTGTGCATGGATGTGTGTGTGGATGCATGGATGTGTGCGTGGATGTGTGCATGGATTGTGCATGTGTGCATGGATGTGTGCGTGCATGGATAGATGTGTGTATGCATGGATGTGTGCATGGATGTGTGTGCGTAGATGTATGCATGCGTGGATGGATGTGATCATGCGTGGATGTGTGCATGGATGGATGTGTGCATGCATGGATGGATGTGTGTAGATGTGTGCATGCGTGGATGGATGTGTAGATGTGTGCGTAGATGCATGGATGTGTGGGCGTGGATGTGTGCATGCCCGGATGGATGTTTGCGTGCATAGATGTATGTATGCATGGATGTGTGCATGGATGGATGGATGATTGGATGTATGCGTGCGTGGATGCATGGATGTGTGCGTGCGTGGATGTGTGCATGGGTGGATGTGTGCATGCATGGATGTATGTGCGTGGATGCATGGATGTGTGCATGCGTGTGTGGATGCATGGATGGATGTGTGCATGGAGTGTGCATGTGTGGATGTGTGCATGGATGGATGTGTGCGTGAATGTGTGCATGGATAGATGTGTGCATGCATGGATGGATGTGTAGATGTGTGGATGGATGTGTAGATGTGTGCGTGGATGCATGGATGTGTGGGCGTGGATGTGTGCATGCATGGATGTGTGCATGCCCGGATGGATGTGTGCGTGCATAGATGTATACATGCATGGATGGATGATTGGATGTATGCGTGCGTGGATGCATGGATGTGTGCATGCGTGTGTGGATGCATGGATGGATGTGTGCATGCATGGTTGTATGCGTGCATGGATGTGTATGCGTGGATGTGTGCGTGGATTTGTGTGTAGATGTGTGCATGCATGGATGTGTGCATGGAGTGTGCGTGTGTGGATGTGTGCATGCATGGATGTGTGCGTGGATGCATGGATGGATGTGTGCATGGAGTGTGCATGTGTGGGTGCGTGGATGTATGGATGTGTGCATGGAGGCATGTGTGTGGATGTATGCGTGTGTGGATGTGTGCGTGGATGCATGAATGTGTACATGGATGGATGTGTGCATGCGTGGATGAATGGCTGGATGTGTGTGTGCGTGAATGGATGTGTGCATGCATGGATAGATGTGAGAATGCATAGATGAATGTGTGCATGGATGGATGTGTGTGTAGATGTGCGTGGATGCATGGATGTGTGTATGTAGATGTGTGCATGGATGCATGTGTGCATGCATGGATGTATGCGGTGCGTGAATGTGTAAGTGTGTGGATGCATGGATGTGTGCGTGGATGTGTGCATGCATGGATGTGTGCATGAAGTGTGGCATGTATTAGTGTGTGCGTGCATGGATAGATGTGTGCATGCATGGATAGATGTGTGCATGCGTGGATGTGTGCATGGATGGATGGTGTGCATTCATGGATGGATGTGTGCGTGGGTGCATGGTTGATGGATGTGTGTATGGATGTGCATGCATAGATGCATGGATGTGATGTTGTGCGAGATATGTGCATTGCGTGGATGTGCACATGCATGGATGGATGTGTGCATGGATAGATGGATGTGTGCATGGATGGAAGCATGGATGTGTGTGCGTAGATGTGTGCATGCATGGATGTGTGTGTGCGTAGATGTGTGCATGCGTGGATGTGTGCATTCATGGATGGATGTGTGCGTGGATGCATGGATGTGTGATGGATGTGTGCATGTGTGGATGTGTGCGAGCGTGGATGAATGGATGCGTGTGTGCTTGGATGTGTGCGTGCGTGAATGCATGGATGGATGTGTGCGTGTGTGGATGCATGGATGGATGTGTGCTGTGTGGATGCATGGATGGATGTGTGCATGCATGGATAGATGTGTGCATGCGTGGATGTGGTGCATGGATGGATGTGTGTGCGTGGGTGCATGGATGGAAAGATGTTGCGTGGATGCGTGCATGTGTGGATGCATGGAGTGTGCGGATGTGTGCGTGCGTGGATGCATGGTGATGTGTGCATGAATGAATGTGTGCATGATGATGTGTGTAGGATGTGCATGCATAATGCATGGATGTGTGTGCGTTAGATATGTGCTGATGCGTGGATGTGGCATGCATGGATGGATGGTGTGCATGGATAGATGGATGTTGTGCATGGATGGAGATGCATGGATGGTGTGTGCGTAGATGTGTGCATGCATGGATGCATGATGTGTGTGTGCGTAGATGTGTGCATGCGGATGTGTGCATGGATGGATGTGTGCATTCATGGATGGATGTGTGCGTGGATGCATGGATGTGTGCATGGATGGATGTGTGCATGTGTGCGAGCGTGGATGAATGGATGCGTGTGTGCTTGGATGTGTGCGTGAATGCATGGTTGCAATGGATGGATGTGTGCGTGTGTGGATGCATGGATGGATGTGTGCGTGGATATGTGCATGCGTTGATGCATGGATGTGTGTACGTGCGTGGATGAGTGCGTTCGTCGATGCATTGATGTGTGCGTGTGTGTGCATGGAGTGTGCATGCATGGATGGATGTGTGCGTGGATGCATGGATGTGTGCATGGATGGATGTGTGCATGTGTGGATGTGTGCGAGCGTGGATAAATGGATGCGTGTGTGCTTGAATGTGTGCGTGAATGCATGGATGTGTGCATGGATGGATGTGTGCGTGGATGCATGGATGGATGTGTGCGTGGATATGTGCATGCGTTGATGCATGGATGTGTGTACGTGCGTGGATGAGTGCGTTCGTCGATGCATTGATGTGTGCGTGTGTGTGCATGGAGTGTGCATGCATGGATGGATGTGTGCGTGCCTGGATAGATGTGTGCATGCATGGATGAATGTGTACATGGATGTGCATGCGTAGATGCATGGATGTGTGCGTGCGTAGATATGTGCATGCGTGGATGCATGGTTGTGTGTGCGTGGATGTGTGCATGCATGGATGGATGTGTGCATGCATGTGTGTGCGTGGATGTGTGCATGCATGGATGTGTGCGTGGGTGGATGTGTGCATGGAGTGTGTGTGGATGTATGCATGGATGTGTGCATGGATGTATGGGTGCATGGATGTGTGTGCGCGGATGCATGGATGTGTGTGTGCGTAGATGTGTGCATGGATGGATGGATATATGGATGGATGTGTGCGTGGATGCATGGATGGATGTGTGCATGGATGGATGTGTGCATGGAGTGTGCGTGTGTGGATGTGTTTGTGTGGATGCGTGGATGTGTGCGTGCGTGGATACATGGATGTGTGCATGCATGGATGTGCGCGTGGATGTATGTGTGAGTGGATGTGATGTGATGCATGAGATGTGTGCATGAATGTATGTGTGCGTGGATGCATGTGTGCGTGGATGCATGTGTGCGTGTGTGGATATGTTCATGCGTGGATGTGTGTGCGTGCGTGGATGTGTACGTGTGTGGATGCATGGATGTGTGCATAGAGGAATGTGTGCATGGATGGATGGATGATGTTGTGCATGGATGCATGGATGTGTGCGTTCGTGGATGTGTGCATGCATGGATGTAAGCATGCGTGGAAGTGTGCATGGATGGATGTGAGCATGCGTGAACAGGTGCATGGGTGGATGGATGAATGCATGGGTGCAACAAGGGATCAAGTATCCTCTTGTTGTAGTTTCTGGGATCATAGTCTTGGAGCACTGTATGACAGATCATTGCCGTACAGTGCACCATAACTCTGACCCCAGAGACTGTAGGAAGAGGACACTTGATCCCTTGCTGCAGACTCTGGATTGGACTACGTCGGATCTTTATAATAAAGATGAAGTCTGAATTTTGTTTGAGATTTCTTTTTTTTTTCAAATAAATAGACTTTAGTGTATATACAGAATGATATAGATACTGAGGCTTACACCCAGTATACAGGACAGGAAAAATAGTACAGTGCAGTGTATATATACAGAATAATACAGATACTGAGGATTACACCCAGTATACAGGACATGAAAAATGGTACAGTGCAGTGTATATATACAGTATAATACAGATACTGAGGATTACACTCAGTATACAGCACAGGAGAAGTGGTGCTGTGCAGTGTATATATGCAGAATAATACAGATACTGAGGACTACACTCAGTATACAGGACAGGAGAAGTGGTACTGTACAGTGTATATATTCAGAATAATACAGATATTGATAATTATACCCAGTATACAGGTCAGGAGAAGTGGTATTATGCAGTGTATATATTGTGAGGCACCGCCGGCATGATCCGCATGGCCGGGGTACATCACATGTAGGATCAGAGGATGATCCTGTGCACACTGGCCGGTTTTCCTGTGATGATAATACTGTGTGAGCCAACTTTGAGACACAGGGTTCATGAGCCTAATGAGTGGCAGTGAGAGTGGGATGAGATCCATGAGGAATAGGATGTAATGAGTGAGTGCTGACAACCCGGAACACAGAGAGTTAACCTGAGCTGTGTGAAAGGCTGATTAACAGCAGCTAAGGGGGTGTGTCCATGTGGGAGTGGCTGGCACGATAAGAGCCGGCCACCTGAGTGATTGAGAGATAGATTCTGGAGGCTGAGATAGATCCTGGAAGCAGAGATTGATTCAGATGGAAGCTGAGACCAGCCAAGTGCAGAGCAGTCTAGAGGCTCTGAGTACATGATGGGAGCATGCTAGCTCCATGCCGGTGCCGAGGTCCGTGGTCGTGTCCGCACCTGGAGGGGGAAGCCGTGGTTGACCCGTGGACGCTAGACCGGACGTGGTTCACCTCACGTCCGGGAAGGAGCCTGTGGCGATGCCTGGTGGAACCTGGGACACAGGTAGCGAGACCCGGATCCGTGCCCGGTAAGAAAGCAGTTCCCGAGCGATAGTGTGAACTGTGCACCTTGTGTGTGTAAATCATGTTAGGCGAGTATAGACCGCGCTGGGGACCGACTCAGTGGAGTCCGTTAAAGGTCCTGATGAACCGGAATGTATGTAGCCCGTGGAGGCAATTGTATGTAGAATGCCAGGCGGGCATAGACCGCCTTTGGGTCCGAGTCAGAGTGCTCAGTTAAAGGACCTGATGAAACAATGTGTTTAACTATGTGTATGAGGGCTTAAGTAATGGCCCTGAATGAGAGATGATGACCTATGTAAGACCCATGTATAATCATGTGGAGAGACAGTGACCCAGCTGGTATGGATGATGTTGGAGGCGTTCCGTCCTTGGGACGAGAGGGAGGCTTGCCCTGCTGCATGCAGAGGGTACCTGATCCCTCAACCACGACCTCTAATGGTGTGGGTGTACCTGTGGTGCCAGAGACAGGGGTAATAGGGCTCCTAGTAGGTAACGGATGTAGAGGTTCCCGTGCACTATGGTTTGCCAATCCCTGTAATGGGCCATGGAGGGGCCACAGTCCATGGATGTGGGCTGTGAGCAGGTGTGTGATCCATGGACGTTTGAATGATGGATCACATACGGTGTGTAAGGTCCCGGTCAGGCAGGATTCCTGACTACGGGTGAATGTATATCATCATGCTGGGGTGACTAAAGCCAGGCGGCAGGTACCGCCATTGGGACCCACAGGGCCCGTTGAGGCGTATGTAACGAAGGTCAGAAGCAGGGGTTAGAAGGGCTCCCGTACTGGGTAACGCGTGGTTAGGCCGGAGGCCGCAGCCCCACGGGTTACTAGGGTTTGCCAATCCCTGTTATGAACCCGGAAGGGTCATCATCGTACTGTAACTTATGTATAGTGTAAGTAGGCCGGAGGCCGTAGCCACCATGGGAGCTGTTAGTAGAGCTCCAATGGGGACAGAGATGGTTACAGGTCCCGGGTTACTATAAAACGTTATGTGCAATATAAGTGTTATGTGATGTTAAATGTAAATGTATGATGTATTTATGTAAAGTGTTGTTAATCAATGTGATATGTGTCAAACATGCTACCCGGGTTATGTGATTAATATGTGAAAATAAACGGGTAGACATTGGTTAACCTTATAAACACGTGTTCTTGTCGTTTTGCAAGCGGGTTCCCCGGTTGCTACCTCACAATATACAGAATAATATAGATACTGAGGATTACACCCAGTATTTAGGACGGGAGATCTGGTAATCTGCAGTGTATATATGCAAAATAATACCGATACTGATAATTATACCCAGTATACAGGGCAGGAGAAGTGGTACTGTGCAGTGTATATATACAGAATAATACAGATACTGAGGATTACACCCAGTATACAGGTCAGAAGTGGTATGGTGCAGTGTATATGTACAGAATAATACATTGAGAATTACACCCAGTATACAGACAAGAGAAATGGTACTATGCAGTGTATATATACAGAATGATATAGATACTGAGGATTACACCCAGTACAAAGGTAGGAGAAGCAGTCCTGTGCAGTGTATATATACAGAATAATCCAGATACTGAGGATTACACTCAGTATACAGGACAGGAGAAGTGGTGCTGTACAGTATATATATGTAGGATAATACAGATACTGAGGACTACACTCAGTATACAGGACAGGAGATGTGGTACTGTACAGTGTATATATTCAGAATAATACAGATATTGATAATTAACCCAGTATACAGGTCAGGAGAAGTGGTACTATGCAGTGTATATATACAGAATAATAAGATACTGAGGATTACACCCAGTATAAGGTCAGGAGAAGCTGGTACTTGCAGTGTATATATACAGAATAATACCGATACTGAGATTACACCAGTATACAGGACAGGAGAAGTGGTACTGTGCAGTGTATATATACAAAATAATACAGATACTGAGGATTAACCCAGTATACAGGACAGGAGAAGTGGTACTGTGCAGTGTATATATACAGAATAATACAGATATGAGGATTACACCCAGTATACAGGACAGGAGAAGTGGTACTTGCAGTGTAATATACAGAATAATACAGATACTGAGGATTACACCAGTATACAGGACAGAAGAAGTGGTACTAGCAGTGTTAATATACAGAATAATACAGATACTGAGATTACACTCAGTATAACAGGACAGGAGAAGTGGATACTGACAGTGTATGTATACAGAATAATACAGATACTGAGGATTACACTCAGTATAAGGACAGGAAGATGGTACTGTGCAGTGTATATATCAGAATAATACAGATACTGATAATTATACCAGTATACAGGCAGGAGAAGTGGTACTATGCAGTGTATATAATACAGATAATACAGATACTGAGGATTACACCCAGTATACAGGGCAGAAGAAGTGGTACTGTGCAGTGTTTATATACAGAATAATACAGATAGTGAGGATTACAGCCAGTATACAGGCAGGAGAATGGTACTATGCAGTGTATATATACAGAATATTACAGATACTGAGGATTACACCCAGTATACAGGTCAGGAGAAGTGGTACTATGCAGTTATATATACAGAATATATAAGATACTGAGGATTACACCCAGTATATAGGACAGGAGATATGGTACTTGCAGTGTATATATGCAGAATAATACAGATACTGATAATTATACACAGTAATACAGGGCAGGAGAAGTGGTACTGTGCAGTGTATATAAACAGATTAATACAGATACTGAGGGTTACACCCAGTATATCAGGGCAGAAGAAGTGGTACTGTGCAGTGTTTATATACAGAATAATACAGATAGTGAGGATTACAGCCAGTATACAGGACAGGAGAAGTGGTACTGGCAGTGTATATATACAAATATTACAGATACTGAGGATTACACCCAGTATACAGGTCAGGAGAAGTGGTCTGATGCAGTAACATATATGTAGATAATACAGATACTGAGGATTACACCCAGTATACAGGACAGAGATAGTGGTACTGTGCAGTGTTATATGCAGAATAATACAGATACTGAGAATTACACCAGATACAGGCAGGAGAAGTGGTACTGTCAGTGTATATATAAACAGATAATACAGATACTGAGGATTACACCCAGTATACAGGCAGGAGAAGTGGTACTATGCAGTGTATATATACAGAATAATACAGATAGTGAGGATTACAGCCAGTATACAGGACAGGAGAAGTGGTACTGGCAGTGTATATATACAGAATAATTACAGATACTGAGGATTACACCAGTATACAGGTCAGGAGAAGTGGTACTGTGCATGTACATATATACAGATAATACAGATACTGAGGATTACACTCAGTATACAGGGCAGAAGAATGTGGTACTGTGCAGTGTTATATCAGAATATATACAGATACTGAGATTACACTCAGTAAACAGGACGGAGAAGAGGTGGTATGTACATGGGATTATAATATATACAGAATGATATTAACTCAGTATACAGGACAGGAGATGTGGTACTATGCAGTGTATATACAGAATAATATAGATACTGAGGATTACACTCAGTATACAGGACAGGAGATGTGGTACTGTACAGTGTATATATACAGAATAATACAGATCACTGAGGATTACACCAGATATAGGACAGGAGAAGTGGTACTGGCAGTGTATTATATACATAATAATACAGATATGTAGATTATACCCAGTATACAGGCAGTAAGAAGTGGTACTAGTGCAGTGTATATATACAGTAATATACAGATACTGAGATTACATTCCAGTAAACAGGACAGAGAAGTGGTACTGTGCAGTGTTACATATGCAGAATAATAAATACTGAGATTACACTCAGTATACAGGACAGGAGATGTGGTACTATGCAGTGTATATACACAGAATATATAAGATACTGAGGATTACACTCAGTATACAGGCAAGGAGATGTGGATACTGTACAGTGTATATATACAGAATAATACAGATACCTGAGGATTACACCCAGTATACAGGACAGGAGAGTGGTACTTACAGTGTATATATCAGAATAATACAGATATTGATAATTATACCCAGTATACAGGTCAGAGAAGTGGTACTATGCAGTGTATATAAACAGGATAATATAGATACTGAGGATTACACCCAGTATACAGGGCAGAAGAAGTGGTACTGTGCAGTGTTTATATACAGAATAATACAGATAGTGAGGATTACAGCCAGTATACAGGACAGGAGAAGTGGTACTGGCAGTGTATATATACAGAATATTAAGATACTGAGGATTACACTCAGTATTACAGGACAGGAGATGTGGTACTGTACAGTGTATATATACAGAATAATACAGATACTGAGGACTACACTCAGTATACAGGAAAGTAGAATGTGGTACTGTACAGTGTATATATTCAGAATAATACAGATATTGATAATTATACCCCAGTATACAGTTCAGGAGAAGTGGTACTTACATGCAGTGTATATATTATAGAATAATATAGATACTGAGGATTACACCCAGTATATAGGACGGGAGATCTGGTACTGCTGCAGTGTATAATACAAAATAATAAAGATACTGAGGATTACACCAAGTATACAGGGACAGGAGAAGTGGTACTGTGCTGTGTATAAATACAAAATAATACAGATACTGAGGATTACACCCAGTATACAGGGACAGGAGAAGTGGTACTATGCAGTGTATTTATAATAATCAATAATTATAACAGGAATACTGAGGATTACAAAACCACAGTATACCAGGACAGAAGTGGTACTGTGCAGTGTATATGTACAGAATAATACACTGAGGGATTACACCAGCATACAGGACAGGAAGTGGTACTATGCAATGTATATATAAAAAATGATATAGATACTGAGGATTAACACCCAGTATACAGGGCATGAAAAATGGTACAGTGCAGTGTATATATACAGAATGAATATAGATACTGAGGATTACACTCAGTATACAGGACAGGAGATGTGGTACTGTACAGTGTATATATGCAGGATAAATATTATATATAGATGCTGAGGATTACACTCAGTATACAGGACAGGAGAAGAGGTACTCTCCAGTGTACATATGCAGAATAATACAGATACTGAGGACTACACTCAGTATACAGGAAAGTAGATGTGGTACTGTACAGTGTATATATTCAGAATAATACAGATATTGATAATTATAACCAGTATACAGTTCAGGAGAAGTGGTACTATGCAGTGTATATATTGTGAGGCACCGCCGGCATGATCCGCATGGCCGGGGTACATCACATGTAGGATCAGAGGATGATCCTGTGCACACTGGCCGGTTTTCCTGTGATGATAATACTGTGTGAACCAACCTGAACACAATGAGGTTTCATGAGACTAATGAGCGGCAGTGAGAGTGGGATGAGATCGAGGAGTCCATGAGGAATGGGATGTGATGAGTGGGTGCTGACAACCCGGAACACAGGGAGTTAACCTGAGCTGTGTGACAGGCTGATTACAAGCAGCTGAGGGGGTGTGTCCATGTGGGAGTGGCTGGCACGATAAGAGCCGGCCACCTGAGTGATGGAGAGATTCATTCATTCTGGAGGCTGAGATTGATCCTGGAAGCTGAGATTGAGTCAGATGGAAGCTGAGACCAGCCTGAGTGCAAAGCAGTCCAAGGCTCTGTGTGCATGACATGATGGGAGCATGCTAGCTCCATGCCGGTGCCGAGGTCCGTGGTCGTGTCCGCACCTAGAGGGGGAAGCCGTGGTTGACCCGTGGACGCTAGACCGGGCGTGGGGTGAAACACGCCCGGGAAAGGAGCCTGTGGGGATGCCTGGTGGAACCTGTGACCCAGGTAGCGAGACCCGGATCCGTGCCCGGTAAGAAAGCAGTTCCCGAGCGATAGTGTGAACTGTGCACCTGGTGTGCGTAAATCATGTTAGGCGAGTATAGACCGCCCTTGGGACCGACTCAGTGGAGTCCGTTAAAGGTCCTGATGAACCGGAATGTATGTAGCCCGTGGAGGCAATTGTATGTAGTGTGCCAGGCGGGCATAGACCGCCTTTGGGTCCGAGTCAGAGTACTCAGTTAAGGGACCCGATGAACTATGTGTATGAGGGCGTAAGTAATGGCCCTGAATGAGAGATGATGACCTATGTAAGACCCATGTATAATAATGTGGAGAGACAGTGAACCAGCTGGTATGGATGATGTTGGAGGCGTTCCGTCCTTGGGACAAGAGGGAGGCTTGCCCTGCTGCTTGCAGAGGGTACCCGTCCCTTAACCACGACCTCTAATGGGGTGAGTGTGCCTGTGGTGCCAGAGACAGGGGTAAGAGGGCTCCAGTAGGTAACGGATGTAGAGGTTCCCGTGCCCTATGGTTTGCCAATCCCTGTAATGGGCCATGGAGGGGCCACAGTCCATGGATGTGGGCTGTGAGCAGGTGTGTGATCCATGGACGTTTGAATGATGGATCACATACGGTATGTAAGGACCCGGTCAGGCAGGATTCCTGACTACGGGTGAATGTATATCATCATGCTGGGGGGACTAAAGCCAGGCGGCAGGTACCGCCATTGGGACCCACAGGGCCCGTTGAGGCGTATGTAACGAAGGTCAGAAGCAGGGGTTAGAAGGGCTCCCGTACTGGGTAACGCGTGGTTAGGCCTGAGGCCGCAGCCACGGGTTACTAGGGTTTGCCAATCCCTGTTATGAACCCGGAGGGGTCATCATCGTACTGTAACATATGTATAGTGTAAGTAGGCCGGAGGCCGTAGCCACCCGGGAGCTGTTGGTAGAGCTCCAATGGGGACAGAGATGGTTACAGGTCCCGGGTTACTATAAAACGTTATGTGCAATATAAGTGTTATGTGATGTTAAATGTAAATGTATGGTGTATTTATGTAAAGTGTTGTTAATCAATGTGATATGTGTCAAACATGCTACCCGGGTTATGTGATTAATATGTGAAAATAAACGGGTAGACATTGGTTAACCTTATAAACACGTGTTCTTGTCGTTTTGCAAGCGGGTTCCCCGGTTGCTACCTCACAATATATAGAATAATATAGATACTGAGGATTACACCCAGTATATAGGACGGGAGATCTGGTACTCTGCAGTGTATAATACAAAATAATAAAGATACTGAGGATTACACCAAGTATACAGGACAGGAGAAGTGGTACTGTGCTGTGTATAAATACAAAATAATACAGATACTGAGGATTACACCCAGTATACAGGACAGGAGAAGTGGTACTATGCAGTGTATATATACATAATTATACAGGTACTGAGGATTACACCCAGTATACAGGACAGAAGTGGTACTGTGCAGTGTATATGTACAGAATAATACACTGAGGATTACACCCAGCATACAGGACAGAAGTGGTACTATGCAATGTATATATAAAGAATGATATAGATACTGAGGATTACACCCAGTATACAGGGCATGAAAAATGGTACAGTGCAGTGTATATATACAGAATGATATAGATACTGAGGATTACACCCAGTATACAAGACGGGAGATGTGGTACTGTGCAGTGTATATATACAGAATAATACAGATACTGAGAATTACACTCAGTATACAGGGCAGGAGAAGTGGTACTGTGCAGTGTATGTATACAGAATAATACAGATACTGAGGATTACACTCAGTATACAGGGCAGGAGAAGTGATACTGTGCAGTGTATAATACAAAATAATACAGATACTGAGGATTACACCCAGTATACAGGACAGGAGAAGTGGTACTGGCAGTGTATATATACAGAATAATACAGATACTGAGGATTACACTCAGTATACAGGACAGAAGTAGTGCTGTGCAGTGTATATCTGCAGGATAATACAGATACTGAGGATTACACTCAGTATACAGGACAGAAGTGGTACTATGCAATGTATATATAAAGAATGATATAGATACTGAGAATTACACCCAGTATACAGGACAGGAGAAATGGTAGTGTGCAGTGCACATATACAGAATGATATAGATACTGAGGATTACACCCAGTATACAGGACAGGAAAAATGGTACAGTGCAGTGTATATATACAGAATAATACAGATATTGATAATTATACCCAGTATACAGGGCAGGAGAAGTGGTACTATGCAGTGTATATACAGAATAATATAGATACTGAGGATTACACTCAGTATATAGGACAGGAGATATGGTACTCTCCAGTGTATATATACAGAATAATACCGATACTGAGGATTACACCCAGTATACAGGACAGGAGGAGTGGTACTGTACATTGTATGTACACAGAATAATACAGATACTGAGAATTACACCCAGTATAAAGGACAGGAGAAATGGTGCTGTGCAGTGTATATATACAGAATAACACAGATACTGATAATTACACCCAGTATACAGGACAGGAGGAGTGGTACTGTGCAGTGTATATATACATAATAATACAGATACTGAGGATTACACTCAGTATACAGGACAGGAGATGTGGTACTGTACAGTGTATATATGCAGAATAATACCGATACTGATAATTATACCCAGCATACAGGGCAGGAGAAGTGGTACTGTGCAGTGTATAAAAACAAAATAATACAGATACTGAGGATTACACTCAGCATACAGGACAGGAGAAGTGGTGCAGTGCAGTGTATATCTGCAGGATAATACAGATACTGAGGATTACACTCAGTATACAGGACAGAAGTAGTGCTGTGCAGTGTATATCTGCAGGATAATACAGATACTGAGGATTACACTCAGTATACAGGACAGAAGTGGTACTATGCAGTGTATACAAAAAGAATGATATGGAGACTGAGAATTACAACCAGTATACAGGACAGGAGAAATGGTACAGTGCAGTGCATATATACAGAATGATATAGATACTGAGGATTACCCCCAGTATACAGGACAGGAAAAAATGGTACAGTGCAGTGTATATATACAGAATAATACAGATACTGAGGATTACACTCAGTATACAGGACAGGAGATGTGGTATTGTGCAGTGTATATATACAGCATAAAACAGATACTTAGAAATATAACCAGTATACAGGGCAGGAGAAGTGGTACTGTGCAGTGTATATATACAAAATAATACAGATACTGAGGATTACACTCAGTATACAGGACAGGAGAAGTGGTACTGGCAGTGTATATATGCAGAATAATACAGATACTGAGGACTACACTCAGTATACAGGACAGGAGATGTGGTACTGTACAGTGTATATACTCAGAATAATACAGATATTGATAATTATACCCAGTATACAGGTCAGGAGAAGTGGTACTTGTGCAGTGTATATATACAAAATAATACAGATACTGAGGATTACACCCAGTATACAGGACAGGAGAAGTGGTACTGTGCAGTGTACATATGCAGAATAATACAGATACTGAGGACTACACTCAGTATACAGGACAGGAGATGTGGTACTGTACAGTGTATATACTCAGAATAATACAGATATTGATAATTATACCCAGTATACAGGTCAGGAGAAGTGGTACTATGCAGTATATATATACAAAATAATATAGATGCTGAGGATTACACCCAGTATACAGGTCAGGAGAAGTGGTACTGGCAGTGTATATATACAGAATAATACAGATATTGAGGATTACATCCAGTATATAGGACAGGAGAAGTTGTACGTTACAGTGTATATAAACAGAATTTTACAGGTACCGAGGATTACACCCAGTATACAGGACAGAAGAGGTACTGTGCAGTGTATATGTACAGAATAATAAAGATATTGATAATTATACCCAGTATACAGGGCAGGATAAGTGGTACTGTGCAGTGTATATATACATAATAATACAGATACTGAGGATTACACTCAGTATACAGGACAGGAGATGTGGTACAGGCAGTGTATATATGTAGAATAATACAGATTCTGATAATTATACCCAGTATACAGGACAGGAGAAGTGGTACTGTGCAGTGTACAGTATATATACAGAATAATACAGATACTGAGGATTACACCCAGTATACAGTACAAGAGAAGTGGTACAGGCAGTGTATATATATAGAATAATACAGATACTGATAATTATACCCAGTACAGGACAGAAGTGGTACTGTGCAGTGTATATATACAGAATAATACAGATATTGAGGATTACACCCAGTATACAGGACAGGAGAAGTGGTACAGGCAGTGTATATACACAGAATAATACAGATAGTGAGGATTACACTCAGTATACAGGACAGGAGGAGTGGTACTGTGCAGTGTATATATACAGAATAATACAGATAGTGAGGATTACACTCAGTATACAGGACAGGAGATGTGGTACTGTGCAGTGTATATATGCAGAATAATACAGATTCTGATAATTATACCCAGTATACAGGTCAGGAGAAGTGGTACTATGCAGTGTATATATACAGAATAATATAGATACTGAGGATTACACCCAGTATACAGTACAAGAGAAGTGGTACTGTGCAGTGTACAGTATATATACAGAATAATACAGATACTGAGGATTACACCCAGTATACAGAACTGGAGAAGTGGTACTGGCACTGTATATATATAAGAATAATACAGATACTGAGGATTATACCCAGTACAGGACAGAAGAAGTGGTACTGTGCAGTGTATATATATATAGAATAATACAGATACTGAGGATTATACCCAGTACAGGACAGAAGAAGTGGTACTGTGCAGTGTATATATATATATACAGAATAATAGAGATATTGAGGATTACACCCAGTATACAGGGCAGAAGAAGTGGTACTGTGCAGTGTATAGATACAGAATAATACAGGTACTGAGGATTACACCCAGTATACAGGACAGGAGGAGTGGTACTGGCAGTGTATATATTCAGAATAATATAGATATTGATAATTATACCCAGTAAACAGGTCAGGAGAAGTGGTACTCTGCAGTGTATATATACAGAATAATATAGATACTGAGGATTACACCCAGTATACAGGACAGGAGGAGTGGTACTGGCAGTGTATATATACAGAATAATACTGTACAGATACTGAGGATTACACTCAGTATAATAATAGGTTATAATGCTGCCTCTAGATATGTTATAACGCTCCGCCATATGTTATAAGACTGCCTCTAGATATATTATAATCTCCACCATAGATTATTATACTGACTATAGATATATTATAATTTGTACCCCAGATTATAATGCAGCTTCTATATATATTATAATGCTCTGCCATAGATTATAATGCAGCGTCTAGATATATTACAATGCTCCACTATAGATTATAATGCAGCGTCTAGATATATTATAATTTCCACAATATAATATAATACGGCTCCTAGATATAATATAATGCTCCACTATAGATTATAATGCTGCCTCTAGATATAATATAATGCTCCACTATAGATTATAATGCTGCCTCTAGATATATTATAATCTCCACAATATAATATAATACGGCTCCTAGATATAATATAATGCTCCACTATAGATTATAATGCTGCCTCTAGATATAATATAATGCTCCACTATAGATTATAATGCTGCCTCTAGATATATTATAATCTCCACCATAGATTATAATGCAGCTTCTATATATATTATAATCTCCGTTATAGATTATAATGCTGCCTCTAGATATATTATCATCTCCACCATAGATTATAATGCTGCCTATAGATATATTATAATCTACACCATAGATTACAATGCTGCCTCTAGATATATTATAATCTCCATCATAGATTATAATGCTGTCTCTAGATATATTATAATCTACACCCTAGATTATAATGCAGTTTAAATATATATCTTATTATGCTCCGCCATAAATTATAATGCAGCCTCAGTATATATATAATGTTCCACTATAGATTATAATGCAGCTCCTAGATATATTATAATATTCCACCATAGATTACAATGCAGCGTCTAGATAGATTATAATGCTTCAAACTAGATTATAATGCAGCTTCTATATATATATTATAATCTCCACCCTAGATTATAATGCAACTTCTATATATATTATAATCCTCCGCCATAGATTATAATGCAGCCCCTACATAGATTATAATCTCCACCATAGATTATAATGCAGTCTCTATATATATATTGTAATGTTTCGCCATAGATTGTAATATAGCCCCTAGATATATTAAAATCTGCACCATAGTTTATAATGCAGCCTCAATATATATTATAATGCTCTGCCACAGATTATAATGCTGCCTCTAGATATATTATAATGCTCTGTCATAGATTATAATGCTGCCTCTACATATATTACAATCTGCACACTAGATTATAATGCAGTTTCTATATCTATTATAATGCTCCGCCATAGATTATAATGCAACGTCTAGATATATTATAATGCTCCGCCATAGATTATAATGCAGTGTCTATATAAATTACACTGCTCCATTATAGATTATAATGCTGCGTCTATATATATTATAGTCCTCCTCCATACAAATCAGTCCACCTATGAGCAAAGCATCCACCCACAATCTCAAAGTATCCATCTCAAAGTATCCAGCGCATTGCTGGCAGTATGACCCAACAAGATCCCCACTGACAGCAGCACTCAGCAGCCATGCTCACCATGAGCTGGTCCTCCTCACCCAGCTCCTCCATCAGTCGGCCTGGCCAACGGTAGAGGCTCAGACGGGGGCCCGCTGCTGAACAGGTGCTCCTCTCCGGCCGGAAAAGCAAAGCGAGTCACGTGAAAAAGCCTAAGGGAACATTGCCAATTAAAGATACCACACCGCTATATCACCCAGGGGCTATGCTACGGCCGCCAGGTGCTTCAGCAATCCTGCACTTTAATCATCAGTGGCCACATCACAGTCTGGAGGCTTTTACAGATTATGATGCGTGCGCTGATGATTTCAACCAGCAATGTTTCCAGTGCACCTGGAGGTCCTGATTGGTCTATAAAGGACTGGCCTGGGGGGCAGGAGCATTGCTAGTGTCAGAAAAGGTCTGAGGCCCAAGCCCCAACATACAGCCACTATGCGATGTAGATACAATAGGAAGTGTGATGGTGGATGGGCCCGATGCCTGTGCGGGTGGGGGGGCCCAATGCCTGTGTTGGCATTGGGCCCCCCGACTCATGGGCCCCATAGCGGTCATGTTACTTTCCGCCCTGTGTGCAGACGCCGCCAGAGGCTGAAGTGCCAGGAGCAGATCTCAGATATGGAGCCAGATACGAGAGGCTGGAGGAGGAGCGGTGAAGAAGGGGAATTCTTCCCACCATCGCTGCATCAGCAGAGATGTGTGTAGTAAAGCAGTGTGCTGCACTGAGAGGCCGGCAGGCAACATAGCTTACAGGTACATTAAACTATGTGCAATTGAAGAGCACAGCACTAGACATCGGGGCAGAGCACTTCTGATTCGGGGCGCAGGCCTCCCTGCCCCACGACCCAGTCTGCCACTAGGCCCCACCCACTACACCACTAGGCCTCACCCACTCCACAACAGTCGGCTTGTCGGGAAATATCCTGCTGCTCGCACCTATCAGTCCAAGCCTGCATGTCGGTAGGTCCTATGTGGTACCATGCACACTAGGGCATGAATTACAGGGAAGGATGATGGCATAGAACCACATAGGACATTCCCACATGTCTAGACACTGCAGGGTAAATATAAGTTATTAAATGCATTTATTAAAGCATTAGAGTAGCCATTTAGCTCAGGCAGAAAAGATTAGCGATGTAGTAGGAAGCTGCAGGGACAGTTAGCCATAAGTTAGGCTGTCTAAACTACCTCACAGGTTCCCTTTAAGTTAAAAAGGAATAAGAGGGGTTTCTATATAGTGTTTAGGAATTATAAGCACGTAATGACGTTGTCTGGGCTTTTTGTAGAATTTCTATGTGTATTTAGGCTACAAAATGTTGGCAGTTTGTAATTTGCATCCTGTCAACATTTTGCATTGTCACCCAGATATCACCACCTATTTGCGTCTGCCACAGAACGACCAAGGGGCGTGTTTGGGTAGGGGCATATAAATGCAGAACTGGTCGTTTACGCTTAGACTCCTCTGAACATGCCCCTACCTAGTCTCAGTATGCCAAGCCACCCCCACACTCCTAAAGGCCCCCCCAGCCCCTAATATGACTACCCACCCCCATTGCACACAGCGGTCCCCTGCTCCACTTACATATTGTGCCGAATCCGCAGCTATGTGAAGTAGATTCGGCATAGTGTCAGTGGATGGGACCGCTGAATACAAAGCAATATGGTGTGTGTGCTCACCTGTGGCCGCACTGTCAGTGGAGCTGAGCACCGCAGTCGCCGACTCTCTCTCCCCACTACACAGACAGCCGGTCACACTGCAGCTGCTGGCTCTCTATGCCCCGCTCTGTGCAGTGGAACTGGCTCTCTATGCCCCGCTCTGTGCAGTGGAACCAATGCTCCTCCTCTCTGCATCTCCTGTTGACAGCATGTAAATTACAATCTTGTCAACATTTTACAGCCTAGATACACATAGATATTCTACAAAAAAACAAGCCAACCCCTTTAATACAGCTATATTGCATATCCCTCATTTATTAAGAAAAAAAATTGGTTGTATAAATCAGGTTTATTGGCATCTATAAAAGCAACCAACATTGGAGAGGGGGCGATCTCATTAAAAGAATATCGAGAGCAGAATCCAAGTGGATTTTTACTTTAGACGATCGTTGGTCGGGTCGCTGGAATTTCACTACGTCTAACGTAGCCTTTAGCTAACCTGAAGGTGTTGAATACATTTGGTTTGAGCAGATATTACATAGGGTCAATGTTTTTCAAATAAGGGTGTGTGCTCACGGTCAGGGAACGCGCATTTTGGATGCAGCGTCTTACAGCTGCATCCAAAACGCTGTGTTGTACAGTAAAAGCACAACGGATAGAATTTGAAGAAATACCATCCTCACTTTGCTTCGGCATTCCATTTCTCCGCAGCATGTTCATTTCATGCTACAGAATCTGGAGCGGCTTCCATCAGGTGAATGCAGGAAGAAGCCGCCCTGCACCCACCGCAGATGGCGAGTACAGGGCGGCTGTGGACTCCCTGCAGCCACCGGCAGGTTCCCTCAGGCCAAGACACACGGATGCAGCTCCTCCGGCCCGTGAGCACATACCCTAAGGCAGGGGTCTCAAACACATGGCCCGCGGGCCGCATGTGGCCCCCGGGGCTTCACAGTGCGGCCCACGGCACCGTGGGCATTGTAAGAATGCCGGTGTGCAGGGAGCTGCCGCGGCGCGGTGTGTAAGGGGCTACCGCTGTGCAGTGGACCGCAGCTTTATTATGACTTCCTTCAGCCGCTACGTCAAGCTGTCTTCACTCAGCTACATCAATGGAAGCCGGCGGGCCAATCAGATCAGAGACTCGCAAGTGACATCGGTGTATGACGCCACTTGAGGTTCCTGATTGGCCCGCCGCCTTACATTGATGTATCTGAGCGAAGACAGCTTGACCTAGCGGCCGCAGGAAGTCATAATGAATCAGTGGTCCCCTGCACCACGACGGCCCCCGGCATCATTAAAGCGTGTATGTATGAGAGTGTGTGTATATGAGTGTGTTTGTATGAGAGTGTATAAGTGTGTGTGTGTGTGTGTGTATATGAGTGTGTGTGTATATGAGTGTATGTGAGTATGTGTGTGAGTGTGTGTATCAGTGTGTGTGAATAAGTGTGTATGTGTATGTATGTGTGTGTGTATGAGTGTGTATATGAGTGTTTGTGAGGAGTGTGAGTGTGTGTGTAATGTGTGTGTGTGTGTATGTGCATGAATGAGTGTGTGTGTATGTATGAGTGTGTGTATAAGTGTGTATGTGTATGAATGAGTGTGTATGAGAGTGTGTGTGTATGAGTGTGTGTGAGCATATGTGTATGAGCGTGTGTGTATGAGAGTGTGTGTGTATGAGTGTGTATGTTCGTGTATGAGTGCGTGTGAGTGTGTATGTGTGAGCATGTGTGTATAAGAGGCACGCCTTGTAGTCTGACACTCACGTTCCCAGCATGCCTTGGAGTCTGACACTCACGTTCCCAGCACACACCTTGGAGTCTGACACTCACACTCCCAGCACGCCTTGGAGTCTGACACTCACGTTCCCAGCACGCCTTGGAGTTGACACTCACGTTCCCAGCACGCCTTGTAGTCTGACACTCACGTTCCCAGCACGCCTTGGAGTCTGACACTCACGGTCCCAGCACGCCTTGGAGTCTGACACTCGCGCTCCCAGCACGCCTTGGAGTCTGACACTCACGCTCCCAGCAGGCCTTGGAGTCTGACACTCACGGTCCCAGCACGCCTTGGAGTCTGACACTCGCCTCCCAGCACGCCTTGAGTCTGACACTCACTGTCCCAGCACGCCTTGTAGTCTGACACTCACGTTCCCAGCACGCCTTGGAGTCTGACACTCAAGGTCCCAGCACGCCTTGGAGTCTGACACTCATGCTCCCAGCACGCCTTGGAGTCTGACACTCATGCTCCCAGCACGCTTGGAGTCTGACACTCATGCTCCAGCACGCTTGGAGTCTGACACTCATGCTCCCAGCACGCCTTGGAGTCTGACACTCATGCTCCAGCATGCCTTGGAGTCCGACACTCACGCTCCAGCACGCCTTGTAGTCTGACACTCACGTTCCGAGCACGCCTCCCTCCTGACAGAGGTCCCTCACACAGACACAGTGTACAGGACATAGAGAAACTGACATTCATCAAGCGTAAGTCTGAATACTGCATGCTTATGTTCTGTGGAACATAAACAAGTTGAGCTTTGTATTGAAGCATCAAGCAGTATTTTCTAGATGTCTATGGTGTCTAGATGGCTGTGGAGTTCATCAATGTAGTGAAACGCTGACATTGAAACATTGTGTTGATGTGCTATCTGACAGGTCTATTTTAGAAGCAGACAGGAGGTGCTTGCACCCACCAAATTATTTTTGTCCTTAAGGCCCCCTTCACACTGCGCTTCTTGCACAGCCGTGTGTATCCTTGAATATCACATGGACAGACATTGATTTGTGCCAACAGATCCCAACTGATGTCCATGGACTGTTTTTTTCAATGGATCCATTCTCAGTTAGTAGACATAGGGCTGGGAAGAGCTGTACCGTGCTTCTTTTTTTTAAGGTACCCCAAAATCGGAGCAGTGTCCAAGTCTGTGTGTATGAAAAAAAGCGTACACAGACAGATCCCTGACAAAGATGACACAAATGGATGGCCACTTATGGCCAATCTGTGTCACATAGGGATACATGGGAGGCCAAAACGTATCCATGGCTATCCGTTTCAAAACGGACAGACACGGATCCCCAAAAACGCAGTGTGAAGGCAACCTAAAACTGAGGCTGGCAATTCTAAAGCTGGATGTAGGACCCATCTTTATGAACAGTAGATCGATCCCTCAACCTGTAATATATAGTACTTGCTTGTATACAATCATTAATCGGTGTTGTGTTTGGATTTAATATATATATATATATATATATATATAGTAACATCTGAAGTGCAACTACTGTTGATAATTGACAGGACAAGTATCCCAGCCACCAACCACCACTTTCCCAGTCCATGTGTTTGTTACTTGGAGAGAAACCATAAGACGGCTTTAACAATAAGTACTTAGTTTTGAAAAAAAAAAACTCTTTGGGAGAGAACAGACAACTTGTGGCACCCTAAGTGCATTTTCCCCTGTTTGAGACTCCTAAACGAGGCTCCACTGACTCAATTTGCATATTTGTAATTCCCAGGGGGCAATGCACCTAGGATTTCACTGTGTTTGAGCGCTTTTGCCGCTGCCTGCAGTGTTTCCTTTGACTGGTCTCCCCGAGATCAGTGATTGCTTCGTGATGTTGGTCTACAAGTCATTGCTCCCACATATCCAGAATCCTACTCCACAATGATGAGGGGCAAAACCCCGAAGCAGCTGTCTGTGGATGGATACCTGGCTTTGGCATTTCCCTTGTCATATCTTGAAACTTGTAAAGATATTGAAAGGGCCACTTAATATGGTGGTCATGGTGGTCTCTGCAAGGAGTCACCCCGAGGCTAGGTCCTTCCCTGGAGGGATATCTGGCTATTCCCGTGTTTGAGACTCCTAAAAAAGGCTCTACGAACTCCATTTGCATACTCAGAAATCCCTCTGGGATACTTTTCAATGGACAGGGCTTGCAGCTTGCCTCGGGTGGATCCAAGTGAAAGAGCCAGACATAGACTCACGCAGGATGAATATATCAAGAAGAGTGTATCCAGCCGATGAACGGCAGCGCTTCCCAGGACTCGCATCAAAAGATGATATTTTGAACTTTTAATTTGGTTAAGTTCAAATAGAGGATATACAGCGCGTTTCGGATACAGTATATAACATTCTTCTTGATATAACAGGTACTTATTGGAAGAGTATATAGAGTATACCCATTCAATTTGCATGTATACTTTGCATATATTATTCTTCTAGGTTCACGCACTGCAAATGCATGCAAAAATGCAGAAGCCTGTGTTTTTGCATGCATTTGCAATGCATTTTCCATTGAAATCTATGGGGGAAAATGCATGCATTTAGATGCGTTTTTAGAGGTAAAAACACATACAAGCACAAACGCAGGTAAACGCAAGCCAAGTGCAGATGTGAAAAAGCCCTTTCACTTTCAGTATAACATTCATTGTGGCACAACCTGCTCCATGAACAGCAATCCTATATCAGCACCTATCATATTGTCTCCACTCTACCGTTTCCCCTAAAATAAGACACTGTATTATGTTATTTTTTTAGTCCAAAAAATGCACTATGTCTTATTTTCAGGGGATGTCTTATTCTTCCATCATCCCCTTCCAAGCCCCAATATTCCCTTGCAGCCCCCAATATTCCCAGGCAATATTCCCACCCCATCCATCTTATTTTAGGGGAAACAGTTATATTTAACCTTCCTTTATTATTACCAAACCATCACGTGAGGTTTGGAGGTTACAGACAATTTGTCGTCTCGGGATCTCCTGTATCCCCCTCCCCCTCAATTCTAAAACCCAAACATTCTGAGCACCAGTGCCCTTTTGATAACTTTGTAACTAAACCACCTTTTTGGCCCAAAATGGGAAGGATTGAAGAAGCTGACCTTACAGCTCAGTGAAGGAAGCAAGAAGTTTGGTTTCATCTGCATGTGAAGAAATCCAAGATTATGACAGCCGCCAGTGAGAAGGTGAGTTTGAAAATGAATGATGGAGGTAGAAATGGTAGACAGTTTCATCTTCCTGTGGTTCCTCATTGATTGTAATGGCGACTGTACAGCTGAAATCAGGCGGCGGCTTGCTATGAGTCGAGGATGATGATTATGGAGCAACTGTGGAAGTGAAAGGACATCTCGATCACCACCAAACTATTAGTCACAGCCAATGCATTCCCAATCACATTGTACAGGTGAGAGACGTGAACCTTGACAAAGGGTGGTCAACGAAAGATCGATTCCTTTGAACTGTGGTGCTGAAGGAGACTCCTACAAATCCCATGGACAGCCAAGGTCACAAATAAGGTTGTTCTGCAACTTGTCAATCCACACATGTCCCGGGTAGGAAAAGTCAGAACAGAAACTGTCTTACTTCGGCCATGTGATGAGAGCAAATTCCCTCAAGAAGGACATGATGCTTCGCATGTTCAGTGGCAGTAGAGGTCGCGGAAGACCCATTGGCTGGACACCATCATGGCAGACAAGGGAATGAACATCAGAAAACAATGATGCTGCGACAAACAGAGAGACTTGGAGGAAAATGGTTCACATGGTATTCAGTAGTCAGACACAACCGAATAGATGAAATTGGAATAAACTTGTAAGTTCTATTAAATAGGTGGTGATCAGACTGCCTTACTGTAAGTAGGAAATTATTTATATTTTGAGCTTGAAATACTGGCTTAACCTGGGTTCATACTTGGCCATCAGTTTTTTCCCTTGTTCTCAATACCTGATCCGGTATTTTTAGGGTGCCAATAGTGCCTCTTGTGTCCCTGAACGTTTTTGGGACTTTGCCATTTTTACCCTAAACAATGCTCTAAAAAACGGATCCAGTTTCTTTGTGCCATAGACAATGCTCTAAAAAATGGATCCGTTTTCCCATAGAGCCCATGTTAAAAAAAACAGATCCGTTTTTTTACTGCACCCAAACACGCTGCCAGCAGAGTTTTTTGGGTCCAGTAAAAATACTGACATCATTTCAGTCACACTTGAGTGCACCATCAGGTTTTAGCATCAGGTTTCGGACAACTAACAGCAGGTGATGTGCGGATCACTGCGGTACGGGCGTCCCAGAAATAGAGCATTCATATCACTCATATGATGGCTATAAGTAGGGAGGAGGTTTGGGGGTCCCTGCAGCCCCCTGAGGAAGCCTTCGGGTGCAACGTAGGGCTCCCCCCAGTGGAAGTAGGCTGGTCACAACAACAGCATGGGTAAGCAACATGATTTGAAACCCTTGGTATGCTGGAATAGGGATATTATAAGGCCCTTATCCCATACTATACTGTGGCTTTACAAATAAGGGAATTAGGCATTAAGGTTTAGTGGTGAGGTTTCATCGGTGGGGTTGGTACATACTGTACAGCATATGGTATTAAGAACCACATCCTGTATTAGTACCCATTATGAAATCCCAGTTGTTGGTTCCAATTACTGATAAATAATATATTTATGATATCTTATTATTTACAGAGAGGCAGCCTGATGACCAATTAAGCGACAATGGATAGAGTAAGGATGGCTACACATCAGGGCAACGATGGTAAGACTGTAGTAAAATACTATACGGCATACAGAAGTAAGCTTCTCTAGTGATGTCTGCGTGCAGAAAAGCCTGAAAAAGAAAGAGGTTTCAATAAATTAAATACTCTTTGAATTTTGCAATCAAATCTTTACAAGTTTGATCATTTTACATACAGTGAGTTTACAAGAAAATTAGGCTAGTTCAAGGGCTTTTCTTGTCATATTAATTAAAATGCCAATGGCGCTGGAAGAAGACATCAAGCCACAGGTAAACTCAGTAAAACATAGCAATAAAAGGACCTAGCACCTTATGCCAACCATCTCTTTTCTTAACCCCTTAATGATTGCCAATACGTTTTAAAACAGCGGCCATTAACCCCTTCATGACCCAGGAATTTTTCGTTTTTCATTTTCGTTTTTTGCTTCCCAGTGCCATAACGTTTTTATCTTCCTGTCAATATAGACATATGATGCCTTGTTTTTTGCGGGACAAGTTGTACTTTCATATGCAATAATTTATTTTACCATATAGTGTACAGGGAAATTGCAAAAAAATTCTAAATGCAGTGAAATTGCAAAAAAAAAAGTGCAATGACACGTTTGTTTTTTGGGTATTTTAGTCGCCATCTTCACTATATGGTAAAACTGACATGACGGGGTGATGCCTTTGGTTGGTACGAGTTCGTAGACACCCAACATGTATACCTTTATTGGTATCTAGGTGGTGAAAAAAAATTCAGAAGTTTGAAAGAAAAAAAAAAAAAAATGACTTTTTGCGCCATATTCTGCGACCCGTAACGTCCTCATTTTTCGGGATCTGGGGCTGGGTGACGTCTTATTGATTGCGTCTTGAGTTAACGTGTCTAATGATACCATTTTTGGGGGGATCTGCAGTTTTGATCGCCCATTATTGCATTTTATAACAATAACGCGGTGACCAAAAAAACTGAATTTTTGCCGTTTGGACCATTTTTTCCGTTTCAGAGTTCACGGCTCTCATTAACGGATTTAATACGATGATAGATCAGCCGATTCTGAACGCAGCGATAACAAACGTGTTTTTTTTTCTTCTTTTTTTTATACTTTTATTGTGATTGGGGAAAAGGGGGGCGATTTGAACTTTTCTTTTTTTTTTTCTTTTTTACAGGTTTTTAAAAACTATTTTTTCATTCATTCTTATTTTTACACTGCCTCTTTAAGAGGCACCTTGCTGCACAGTCCGATTGCTTCTGGGAGATACAGATGAGCTGCAGCTCATCTGTATCTCCCAGAATCACAGACATGCTGTGGTTGGCAGCGCCTGCCAACCACAGCAGGAAACTGCGCTGTGACAGCATCCGGGGTCTAACCAAGACCCCGGGCTATCACGTGAGTACCGGAGATCCCGCGATACTATTGCGGGATTTCCGGAGCAGGAGGGGAACAGCACGTTCCCCGCCGCAGCTGCCTTGAATCCCGCTGTCAGTGATTGACAACGGGATCCAAGGGGTTAACAACGCCGATCGTATCCCGGATCCGATAGGCGCTGTTACCCTAACATCTCAGCTGATGAGATCAGCTGAGATGTTGGGGCTTTGATATGAGCTCCGTGCCAGAGCTCACATCAAGCACCCCTTACCGGCCCATGACATACTCCTACGTCATAGGTCGGGAAGGGGTTAAGGGCCATAATTCTCGTTGTCGCTTTAAAGTGGCAGTGAAGAATGAGTAAACAGCGCCCCCAGCAGCTAAAATACTGCAGGTAACAGCTGTATATGACAACTGACAACCTGCGTCATTGGCCCTGACAGGTTTGGAGGCTGATTAACCCCTCAAACATGACAGCAGTTAAAAGGGGAGTTAAAAGACCCACGATGACAACAACGGCCTCCCACAATCTTAATTGCAGGTGTTGATAGTTGCTTTGGTATACTGAGGTCATCTGATGAGCCCAGGGTACAGTGGCCTGTTAGATCCTGCTATAAGCCGTGTCACTTAACAACTGACAGGTCTCATGCACTGCATCATAAAAAAAATTAAAATACATGCCAAAAATGTCACTTTATCATATTGACAAAAAAAATGTAATAAAAAGCGATTAACAAGTTATAAATAAAAATAAAAAAAATTATATAAATGAACAGCCAAATCGTGTTAAAAAAAGGGGATTTTTGTGTACTCACCGTAAAATCCTTAGCCTCTAATTGGGGGAAACAGGATCAGCCCTATGGATCAGCGATCTCCAGGATACCTGTCTCCTGTGGTAAAAGGAGCTGGACATTACCCTTACACCCAGAGAGAAGGAAAATATACTGACTCTAACGCAAAAGACATTTAGCTACAGACTACAGGAGGCCAACTTTAAGATTCTTGCCCAGGTTGGTGACTGCGACTGACCAGACTTTGGAGCCTGAATTGTTTCTGGTGCACCTATTGGACCTCCCCCTAGCTAATTATAAACATTCCTTCTTACGTTTCCTCATTATTGCAGCTAGAGCTTGTACACCACAATGCTGGAGAGCAACCTCCCCTCCAAGTGTACAGTTAAGGTTAAATAAGGTCAACGACATAATGTACATGGAGGACCTGACGGCGTCTCTCCACGATAGATTAGATTCCTTTTATAAAACCTGGTACCCATAGATTGCCTTCAAAGCCTCATCTGAATATGGATCATCGCTTAGACGGGTATCCTTACCCTTGATGGGAGAGAATTCTCTTGGGTCACCCCACATTTTCTTATTCATTCCATATAGGGGTTTTTCAGTCTGTTGGTGATTTACAGGTCATATGGGTTACCTTCCTTCTTCCCTCTTCCCCCCTTCCCTTCCATTCTTTTCTTTTTCCCTAGCTCTTTACTTTCTCAACCTCGCCCTGGTTTCTTTCTATTCTTACTCCTAGCTTTTCCTTATAAAAATGGTCGGTATATTAAATGTTGTATTTCCCCACGGAAACTTGTTATGCAATAGTCACTTTACATCATATACTGTACATAGTAAGTGCAAAAAGATGTCAATTATATTACTCATGTTTATATCCTTGTAAGATTCTTGACTAGCACCGAATAAATAAAAATAAAGAAAGAAAGAAAGAAATTAAAAAAAACTGTTTATGGTCTAAAATCCAGGGAAAAATAAAACAAAACAAAACAAAACAAAAAAGAGAATTTTGTTTACTTACCGTAAATTCTTTTTCTTCTAGCTCCTAATTGGGAGACCCAGACATTGGGTGTATAGCTTCCGCCTCCGGAGGACACACAAAGTATTACACTTAAAACAAAAAGTGTAGCCCCTCCCATACTGCCTATACACCCCCTCTAGGAGAAATCCCATCAGTTCGGTGCACAAGCAGGAAGGAGGATAAAACCCACACCAAGAACGGAAGGTCCGGCCATGCATATCAGCCAATAGAGCCAAAAGCGACATGTAAAACACCAGTCACTGAAACATTAAACAAAGCCCAAAAGGCAACAGGGTGGGTGCTGGGTCTCCCAATTAGGAGCTAGAAGAAAAAGAATTTACAGTAAGTAAACAAAATTCTCTTTTTCTTTTTCACTCCATTGGGAGACCCAGACATTTGGATGTCCAAAAGCGATCCCTGGGTGGGAGAAGACCCAAGCGTGGCAGCACCGATCAAAGGTGAGCGATCGCCGCCTGAAGGATCCGTTTGCCTACATTAGCGTCCGCCGAAGCATACGCATGAACTTGATAATGTTTTGTGAAGGTGTGTAGGCTGGACCAAGTGGCCGCCTGACACACCTGTTGTGCTGTAGCCTGGTGACGTAGAGCCCACGAGGCACCCACAGCTCTTGTCGAATGCGCCTTAATCCCCGCCGGTAAAGGCGTTCCAGAGGAAAGGTAGGCCTCCTGGATAGGAGCCTTGATCCACCGAGCCAAGGAAGACTTGGAAGCCGGCGATCCTTTTTTCTGACCCGGTGTGAGAAAAAACAAGGCGTCCGCGCGGCGAAAGGAAGCCGTGCGGGAGACGTAAATCCTGACAGCCCTGACCAGCTCCAAAGTATGCAGAGACTTCTCATACTGGTGAACAGGATTAGGACAAAAAGACGGTAGGACAATGTCTTGATTGTGGTGAAACGGAGAAAGCACCTTAGGTAGGAACTCGGCCACAGGTCGGAGCACCACTTTATCCTGGTGAATCACCAGGAACGGGGACTTGCACGAAAGGGCAGCCAACTCTGAATCCCTCCGAAGAGAGGTAATGGCAACCAGAAAGGTGACTTTGTGGGAAAGTCTGGAGACGGAAACCTCCCTTAGTGGCTCGAAAGGTGCTTCTGTAACGCCGCAAGGACCAGCTTGCGATCCCAAGGGTCTAAGGGACGTCTGTAAGGAGGAACGATGTGACTTGCCCCTTGTACAAACGTCTTCACCTGAGGAAGGTTAGCTAGACGTTTGTTAAACAGCACGGAAAGTGCGGGAATTTATCCCTTGAGAGAGCTGGGGGCCAAACCCTTATCTAATCCTGATTGCAGGAAAGCAAGAAGGGTCGGAAGAAAGGCCAAGGGGAAATTCCCTTGAGACGGCACTAGGAAAAGAAGATCTTCCAAACCCTGCGGTAAATCTTTGCTGACGCAGATTTCCTGGCTTGTCTCATAGTGGAAGCGACTTCAGGAGAAAAACCAAAGAAGTCTGCAGCCAGTCTTCAAGGGCCACAAAGTCAGGCTGAGGGCCGCAGAATTGTGGTGGAAGAACGAACCTTGTGACAAGAGGTCTGGATGAGCCGGAAGTTTCCACGGATCCCCCGCCGTGAGCTGTAACAGGTCCGGATACCAAGCCCTCCTGGCAGTCTGGGGCGATGAGCAGGGCTTGCCGACATTCCGCCCTGAGTTTCCGTAGAACCCTGGGCAGCAGTGGCAAGGGAGGGAAGACATAGGGAAGGCGAAACTGGGACCAGTCCTGGACCAGAGCGTCCGCCCCCACTGCCTGGCAATCCCGGGAGCGAGACATGAAGACCGGAACCTTGTGGTTCAACCGAGAGGCCATCAAGTCCACGTCCGGAGTTCCCCATGTGTCGCAGATGTGCTGAAAGACATCTGGGTGGAGGGCCCATTCGCCCGCGTCCATGCCCTGTCGACTCAGGTAGTCGGCCTCCCAACTGTCCACCCCTGGAATGTGAACTGCCGAGAAAGGGCGAGTCGTTGTCCTCGACCCACTGAAGGATACGCTGGACCTCCAACAAAGCTTGAGAGCTTCGAGTGCATCCCTGGTTATTGTATCCAAATCTGATTCCCCACCAGGAATTTCTGAAAAGCCAGTAACGCCAAGTAAATGGCCCGAATCTCCAGGACATTGATCTGCAGGGCGGATTCTTGCTCCGTCCAAGTGCCTTGAGCCCTGTGGTGGAGGAACACGGCACCCCAACCCAAGAGACTGGCGTCCATGGTAACTACCAACCAAGAGGGAGGCAGAAAGCATCTGCCCCGTGACAGAGACATGGGGAGCAGCCACCAATGGGGAGATTCCTTTGTCGACGGCGACAGAGAGATGTGCCTATCGAGAGACGAAGGAGTCTTGTCCCAACCACGCAGGATCTGCAACTGCAGCGGATGCAGGTGAGATTGCGCAAAGGACACTGCTTCTATGGTCGCCACCATTTTTCCCAGAACATGCATCAGAAGTCTGATGGAGATTGAGCCTGATTGCAGAAGGAACTGGACTTCCTCTTGAATCGACACCCGCTTGCTTAAAGGCAGAATGACCAGAGCCGGAGCGGTGTGAAACTCCATGCCCAGATAAGTTATCGTCTGAGCAGGAAGGAGGAAAGACTTCTGTACGCTGACCAGCCACCCGAATCGCTGCAGAGTGTCGAGAGTTACTGAGAGACTCCATTGACACTGATCCGCAGAGGGAGCTCTGACCAGCAGGTCGTCCAAGTATGGGGTGACTGCGTGGCCCTGGGAATGCAGGACGGCCACCATCACTGCCATCACGTTGGTGAAGACCCTCGGGGCTGAGGCTAGGCCGAAGGGCAGAGCCACAAATTGAAAGTGCTCCTCCCCCACTGCGATTCTCCGCCAACGCTGATGCGCAGTGGATGGACGTGCAGATAGGCATCCTTGACATCCACGGAGGCTAGGAAGTCCCCTGCGATAGTGAAGCGATCACGGACCGCAGAGATTCCATTCTGAAAGTTCTGACTCTCATGTGCCGATTGAGCAGCTTGAGATCCAAAACCGGCCTTACGGAACCGTCCTTCTTGGGTACCATGAAGAGGTTCAAATAGAACCCCTGGAAGCGTTCCCCGGGGGGAACCTGAATCACGACCCCGTCCTGTCTCAAGGCGTCCAGCGCCTGACGAAAGGCAGATGCCCTTGCCGGCGGGGGCGAGGAGAGACAGAAGTGAGTCGGAGGACGCGAGGTTAGCTCTATCCTGTAGCCGTGGGAAATGACATCTACTACCCATCGGTCTTGGATATGGCTGCGCCAGATGTCTCCAAATTGGGAGAGCCTGCCACCGACCGAGGAGGCTGCTGGGAGAGGCGGCGAGTCATGTGGAGGCTGCCTTGGCGGCAGAGGCGCCGGGCAGGCTTGTTTTGTTGTGACTTGGTCCTCCATGTCCGGTTTGATTTCTGATCCTTATCCGAACGGGCGAAGAAGAAGAGGAGGGCTTCGAAGAGGGACGAAAGGCCGGAATTTGGCGTGCATCTGCCTCTGGCCAGACTTCTGCCCCTTTGACTGAGGTAGGGAAGTGGACTTTCCACCTGTGGATTCCTTTATAATGTCATCCAATTGCTCTCCAAAAAGTCTGTTCCCCGCGAACGGGGGTCCCTGGAGGAATTTCTTGGAAATGGCATCCGCATTCCAATCTCGCAGCCACAACATTCTGCGTGCTGCCAGCGAGTTAGCTGACGCCACTGCAGTACGGCTGGCAGACTCCATAACCCCCGTCTTAGCGAAGTCAGTAAACGCGGAAGCCTGAGATGTTAGGGTAGCCACCTCGGGAACGTCCTGAGCTACTACATTGAGCTCCATCAAGCAGGCCGAAACTGCCTGCAGAGCCAAGACTGCCGCGAAAGCAGGGGCAAACGAGACTCCTGTAGCCTCATAAAATGACTTCTGCAGAAGTTCAATTTGGCAGTCAGTGGAGTCCTTTAAGGAGGAGCCATCCACGACTGACATGACAGTATTGGCAGACAGTCTAGAGACAGGTGGGTCCACCCTAGGTGAGACCGACCAACCTTTTACCACATCGGGAGGAAAAGGATAATGAGAATCCTTCTGCTTCCTAGTGAAGTGTTTGTCAGGGCAAGCCCTTGGCGTCTGCACGATTGATCTGAAGTTAGAGTGATCAAAAAAGGCCCCGCGAGACCTGGACGGTGGAAGAAACTGATACAGTTCCTCCGAGAGAGAAGTCTCCACCGGGGGAGGGGGAGCAGTCAGGTCCAGCACGGTATTAATGGAGGACACCAAATCATCTACTAAGAGATCTTCCTCAGAGGTCTCGTCCGGAGGCCTCACAGAATTCTGCCGATCGTCATCCCCATTAAACTGAGATCCCTCAGTATGGGACTCGGTGAGATGAGAAGGGACAGGAGAGGTCCCCCTGCGAGGTCGTTTGGGAGGCCGAGGGGAGGGGGCTGGGTCGGAGTCTCCGGAGTCCATACCCCTGGAAGAGGAAGACTCACTGTATCGCCTGCGGCGAGAGTCAGAGGGTCCGGGGGCACTTCCCCGGTGACTGGCCTGTAAGGTCTCCTGCAGAACTGTAGTCAGAGCTGTCATAGACTGGGCGAATGAGTCCGAGAAGGACTTAGTAAAAGCCTCAGTCTAAGGAGGCGGCCTTGCCGAGTCCTCAGGGCCAGGGGGAGACTCTGTACCAGCAGAGCTGGGGGAAGCCCTGAGTTCTACCTCAGCCAGAGCCTCATGAGAAGTGCAGGCAGAGCAGTGAGGGAAGACAGATCCAGCAGGCAGCAAAATCTTGCAAGCAGTGTAAGAAGAATAGAATGTCTGCACCTTAGGGGCTTTGCTCCTGGTGGAAGACATGTCGCCTCAAGTGAAAAAACCTCCAAGAAGAAATACACCAGAGGGGAAAACAGAGGGATAGGGTCCACCACCGGGGGAACCGGGGTGTCTTACCAGCCACTGTAAGCGGAATGTGTGTCATCCGGATGCCGCACTCACTCCCAGAAGCAGGTAGGGTCTAGGAGGAAAGTAGCTGAGGAGCAGCCTCAGCAGAATGTAAAAGATGGCCGCAGGAGCCTAGAGAGGGGGCGTGGCCAGGAGAGCACGGGAATCCGGAGGGCAGACACACAGGTCGGGAGGCGGTCCACCCGATAGAGGGGAGTGGCCGAAGCCCTGAGCCTGCCAGAAATGGCGGACGATCCCGCCTACCCCAAAGCCTGGACGCTGGGCAGAAAACAGGCCGCAGCCTAAATTTTTGCGGACGCCCTGCGCTCCGGGGCGGGAGACAGCGGTGAACCGGGAGAGGCACCGGATATCCTGCAGCGCAGCAGGGATCGGACAAACTGTGGGGAACAGTGCCCAGGTATGCTCACACAGCGATTACCCCCAAGGTGATATGGAACGGGGACCCGCCTACAGCAGCAGCGCCCCCCACACAGAGTACCTCATACGTTCCAGGGACCGATCCCTGGGGGCAACCCAACTCCGGCCAGCAGATCCCACAAGGGCTGTGGATGGAGTCCGAGCTCCAAAAGGCATGGAAGCCCGCAACGATCCCACTTCTCCAGAGCCCCTAAGGGGTAGAGAAGGAACACAGCATGAGGGCTCCAGCCCGTTGTACCAACAATAGGTACCTCAACCGCCCCTGCCCGAGGGTGGGGAAGGAGACATGCCGGGGATCCGTAAGGATCCACTTTGCTTCCATCCGTCACTCTCCAGGGAGAGTGGGTATGACTAAAGTGAGAGTGGATGAGTGCAGCGTGTGTGCCTCCTTCAACACAAAGCTAAGAACTGATGGGATTTCTCCTAGAGGGGGTGTATAGGCAGTATGGGAGGGGCTACACTTTTTGTTTTAAGTGTAATAATTTGTGTGTTCTCCGGAGGCGAAAGCTATACACCCAATGTCTGGGTCTCCCAATGGAGCGAAAAAGAAAAAAAAACACAATTAAAACAAACTGAAATTTGATATTCCTTTAATCCTACTGACTCGGAGAATAAAGTTGTCTTATCACTTTTATGACACGGTGAACGGCGTAAAATAAAAAAAAGGAATAAAAGAATAAATTCCTGAATTGCTTTGTCTACTTGATTCTGCCTAACAAAAACAATTTAGCTGGTGAGGCCTCATGCAGCCTTTCCCAACCCATTTCCTCAGGATGGCTGGAGCATCATTGTAAATAAACACCTGTACTTTGGGTCTCCCCCACCTGATTGTAGACTCTAATAAGTAGGGTCATCTTTAGTTATCATTGTATGTCTTTATTTTAGTTCTTGTATTTTTTACAATTGTTACTTATGACTGTTTGTATATGAACCTCTGAATTGCAAAGCGCTGCAGAATATGTTGGCGCTATATAAAGATTATTATAATTGCATGTTGTGAAAAAGACTTACGCAGACTCTGCTGCCACTTGACTCAACTCCTCAAATGCTGGGCTGGAAAACATCCTTATCAGGCTCAATTGTTTACGAGATCTAAAAAAAAAAAAAAACACAACACAATACTACATGACGTTTAATTAAAAAGATTGACAAACTAAACTGTTTTCACGGATAGCACTGTAATGGTATATACTTTTCTCTGTCCTGTTATTCATGTATACTGTGCAACTTATTGTGCTGTAACTTAACCTGTAACAATTTGCCTGGCCGGTATCCTTGGACTATAATGTAATTAGGCTTTGGTCAACAGCTAGTGGGGAATAGTGTCATTGTTCCTCTCAGCAGGAGGTGATTCCAATAGCCAAACCTGTTAGAGACAATGAAGCCCTGAGAGTCTGGAATGTTCTGACTGGAGCAAACCATTCCATACTAGGTGTGAACCCGCTATACATGGGCTGATCCCAATATCCCAGACAATACATTCATGTTTAGGATCAGTCAGTTAGTTGAAGGCGGAGGTGGAAGAGACCCAAGATTTCAGCTGAGGCGAGATCTTGGTGCCCGTGGGATTGTGCAGCGTCCTTCCTTGGTTGGATCCAGTGGGCTCTATCTGGACTATTTCTTCCATTAACCTGGCGTCAGGATTGTCGGGTGACGCCCCAGGAACTGCTCCTTGGTTGTGGACTTCTTACAGACTTGGCAGAATTGTCTTCATTTGTGCGGTTCCATTTTCCCTGTTCAATAAATCTCGTTGGATTGATCATCAGCCTGGTGTCCCTTCCTGCTCTGTCGCACACCACGTCACAAGCACTCACTGTAACCTTTGATATTTTGGGAAGATGTTCACATATCAATTATTTTTTCCTCCATCGTGTAGTCAGTGGAAAAAAAAAATAAAATCATATCCGATTTCAAACTGAGTGTTGGATGGTCGGTATATTAAATGTTGAAAAATTAAAAATGGTCGGTGTATTAAATGTTGTATTTCAACATGGAAACTTGTTATGTAATAGTCACTTTACATCACATAGTAGGTGCAAAAAGATGTCAATTATATTACTCATGTTTACCGCGTATATTCTTGTAAACTTCTTGACTACTATTAAATAAATTTAAAAAAAAAAAAGAGAATTTTGTTTACTTACTGTAAATTCTTTTTCTTCTAGCTCCTAATTGGGAGACCTAGACATTGGGTGTATAGCTTCCGCCTGCGGAGGACACACAAAGTATTACACTTAAAACAAAAAGTATAGCCCCTCCCCTACTGCCTATACACCCCCTCTAGGAGAAATCCCATCAGTTCGGTGCACAAGCAGGAAGGAGGATAAAAACCCACACCAAGACCAAAAGGTCCGGCTAAGAAATATCGGCCAACAGGGCTGTAAAAGAGACATGTACACCAGTCACTTAAACAGAGAACAACGCCCAGAAGGCAACAGGGTGTGTGCTGGGTCTCCCAATTAGGAGCTAGAAGAAAAAGAATTAACGGTAAGTAAACAAAATTCTCTTTTTCTTTTTCGCTCCATTGGGAGACCCAGACATTGGGATGTCCAAAAGCTATCCCTGGGTGGGAAAAGACCCAAGCGTGGCAGTGCCATCAAAGGTGAGCGACCGACGCTTGAAGAATCCGTCTGCCCACATTAGCATCTGCCGAAGCATACGCATGACTCTGATAATGTTTTGTAAAGGTGTGTAGGCTGGACCAAGTGGCCGCCTGACACACCTGTTGTGCTGTGGCCTGATGACGTAAGGCCCACGAGGCACCCACAGCTCTTGTGGAATGCGCCTTAATCCCAGCAGGTAAAGGCGTACCAGAGAGAAGGTAGGCCTCCTGGATAGGAGCCTTGATCCACCGAGCCAGAGAAGACTTGGAGGCCTGTGCTCCTTTTTTCTCGCCTGTCGTGAGAACGAACAAGGCATCCGTGCGGCGAAAAGAAGCCGTGCGGGAGACATAAATCCTGACAGCCCTGACCAGGTACAAAGTATGCAGAGACTCCTCATACTGGTGAACAGGATTAGGAGAAAAAGACGGCAGGACAATGTCTTGATTCAGGTGAAACGGAGAAAGCACCTTAGGTAAGAACTCCGCCACAGGCCGGAGTACCACTATATCCTGGTGAATCACAGGATAGACAGGGCTGCCAACTCTGAAACTTTCCGCAAAGAAGTAATGGCCACAAGAAAGGCAACTTTCTGAGAGAGTCTAGAGAGGGACACCTCTCTCAAAGGTTCGAAGGGCGGCTTTTGTAAGGTCGCAAAGACCAGATTAAGGTCCCAGGGGTCCAAAGGACGTCTGTAGGGAGGGACGATGTGATTTGCCCCTTGCACAAACGTCTTCACCTGAGGAAGGTTAGCCAGACGTTTGTTGAATAGCACAGACAGTGCGGATACCTGCCCTTTGATGGAACTGAGAGCCAAACCCTTATTCAACCCAGATTGGAGGAAGGCAAGAAGGGTTGGGAGAAAGGCCAAGGAGCATGTCCGTTAAGACGACACCAAGAAAAAAAGATCTTCCACACTCTGCGGTAAATCTTTGCCGATGCAGGTTTCCTGGCTTGTCTCATGGTTGCGGCGACTTCAGAAGAAAAACCGCAAGATGTCAGCAACCAGTCTTCAAGTGCCACAAAGTCAGGCTGAGGGCCGCTGAATTGTGGTGGAAGAACGGCCCTCGAGACAAAAGGTCTGGCCGGGACGGGAGCTTCCAAGGATACCCCGCTGAGAGCTGTAACAGGTCCGGATACCAGGCTCTCCTGGGCCAGTCTGGGGCGATGAGCAGGGCTTGTCGGCATTCTGTCCTGAGTTTCCGTAGAACCCTGGGTAGCAGAGGGAATGGAGGAAACACGTAGGGAAGGCGAAACCTGGACCAATCCTGGACCAGAGCATCCGCCCCCACAGCCTTGCTGTCTCGAGAGCGAGACATGAAGGCCGGAACTTTGTGGTTCAACCGGGAGGCCATCAGGTCCACGTCCGGTGTTCCCCATCTGTCGCAGATTTGCAGAAACACATCTGGGTGGAGAGCCCATTCTCCCGCGTCCATACCTTGCCGACTTAGATAGTCGGCCTCCCAATTGTCCACTCCGGGAATGTGCACTGCCGAGATGGACGAGTCGTTGTCCTCTACCCATTGTAGGATACGTTGGAAGTCTGCGAAGGCTTGAGGACTGCGAGTACCTCCCTGGTGGTTGATGTAAGCGACCGCAGTTGCGTTGTCGGATTGTATCCGAATCTGATTCCCCGCCAGGAATCTCTGAAAGGCCAGAAGAGCCAGATAAATGGCCCGAATCTCCAGGACGTTGATCTGAAGGGAGGATTCCTATTCCGTCCAGGTGCCCTGCGCCCTGTGGTGCAGAAACACGGCGCCCCAGCCCAGGAGACTGGCGTCCGTGGTCACCACCAACCAAGAGGGGGGCAGAAAGCATCTGCCCCGAGACAGAGACGTGGGAAGCAGCCACCAATTTAGAGATTCCTTCGTCGACGACAACAGAGGGATGTGATGGTCGAGAGAGGAGGGATTCTTGTTTCATCCACGCAGGATCTGCAATTGCAGCGGACGAAGGTGGAATTGCGCAAATGGTACTGCTTCTATGGTCGCCACCATCTTTCCCAGAACGTGCATCAGACGGCTGATGGATACCGAGTCTGACTGCATGAGAGACTGGACTTCCTCCTGAATCGACACCTGCTTGTCGACAGGCAGGACAATCAGAGCCGGAGCAGTATGAAACTCCATGCCCAGATAAGTTATTGACTGAGCAGAAAGGAGAACAGACTTGGGTACGTTGATCAACCACCCGAAGTGCTGCAGAGTGTCTCGAGTTACTGAGAGACTCAGCTGACACTACTCCGCAGAGGGGGTTCAGACCAAAAGGTCGTCCAAGTACGGAGTTACTGCATGGCCCTGGGAATGCAGAACAGCTACCATTGCCGCCATCACTTTGGTGAAGACCTCGGTGCGGAGGCGAGGCCGAAGGGAAGAGCCAAGAACTGAAAGTGCTCCTCCCCAACAGCGAATCTCAGCCAGCGTTGATGTGTGGGAGCGATGGGGACATGTAGATAGGCATCCTTGACATCCACTGAGGCTAGGAAGTCCCCTTGAGATAGAGACACTATCACAGACCGCAGAAATTCCATGCGGAATGACCTGACCTTCACGTGCCGGTTGAGAAGCTTGAGGTCCAAAACCGGTCTTACCGAACCGTCCTTCTTGGGGACCGTGAAGAGGTTCGAATAGAACCCCTGGAAGCGTTCCCTGGAGGGAACCTGGATCACGACCCTGTCCCGTCTCAAGGCGTCCAGCGCCTGACGAAAAGCCGAGGCCCTTGCCGGCGGGGGCGAAGAGAGACAGAAACGAGTCGGAGGACGTGAGGTTAGCTCTATCCTGTAGCCGCGGGAGATGACATTCACTACCCATCGGTCTTGGATGAGACTGCTCCAGACGTCTCCAAAAAGGGAGAGCCTGCCACCGACCGAGGATGCTGCTGGGAGAGGCGGCGAGTCATGAAGAGGAAGCCTTGGCAGCGGCGGCGCCGGCTGGCTTCTTCTGCTGATTCTTGGACCTCCACGTCCGGCCGGACTTCTGATCCTTGTCTGTACGGGAGGAGGAGGAGGAGGAAGACATTTTTGAGGAGGGACGAGAGGCCCGAAACTTGGCGTGCATCTGACGCTGGCCAGACTTCTGCACCTTAGTTTGAGGCAAAGAAGTTGACTTTCCACCTGTGGATTCCTTAATGATGTCGTCCAACTGTTCGCCAAAAAGTCTGTTCCCCGCGAACGGGAGACCTTGGAGAAACTTCTTGGAAGTGGCATCAGCCTTCCAGTCTTGCAGCCACAACATTCTGCGGGCTGCGAGCGAGTTAGCCGAAGCCACTGCAGTACGGCTGGCAGATTCCATGATCGCTGATCTAGCGTAGTCAGTAAATGCAGAGGCCTGAGACGTGAGGGAGTCACCTCGGGAATATCCTGAGCTACAAGATTTAGTTCAGCCAAGCAGGCAGAAACTGCCTGCAGGGCCCAAACTGCAGCGAAAGCCGGAGCAAACGAGGCTCCTGTGGCTTCGTAGATTGACTTCTGCAGAAGTTCAATCTGTCGGTCAGTGGGATCCTTCAAAGAGGAGCCATCTGCAACTGACATGACCGTATTGGCAGACAATCTGGAGACTGGAGGGTCCACCTTAGGAGAAACCGACCAACCCTTTACAACATCAGGAGGAAATGGATACCAAGTATCCTTCTGTTTCCTGGAAAAGCGTTTATCAGGGCAAGCCCTGGGCGTCTGTAAAGTTGTTCGAAAGTTGGAGTGATCAAAAAATGAACCCCGAGGTCTGGATGGAGGAAGGAACTGATACAGTTCCTCTGAGAGCGAAGTCTCCACCATGGGAGGGGGAGCAGTCAGATCCAGTACGGTATTAATGGAGGACACTAAGTCATCCACCAAGGAATCTTCCTCTGAGGTCTCGTCCGAAAGCCTCACAGAATCCTGTCTATCTTCCCCATCAATTTGAGATCCCTCAGAATGAGACTCCGTGTGATGAGAGGAGGCAGGAGAGAGTGCTCTACGTGGCCGTTTAGGGGGTCTAGGAGAGGGGGCTAAGTCTGAGACCCCTGTATTGTCTCCAGAGTCCAGACCCCTAGAAGGGGACGACTCGCTGTGGCGCCTGCGGCGTGAGGCAGAGGGACCGGGGGCACTTCCCCGGTGACAAGCCTGTAAAGACTCCTGCAGGGCTCTGGTTAGAGCTGTCATGGACTGGGCAAAAGATTCCGAAAAAGAACTAGTGAAAGCTACAGTCCAAGGAGGTACAAACTGGTCCCTCTGACTAGGGGAAGGCTCTGATGTAGCAGAGCTGGGGGGAGCCCCATGTGCCTCTTCAGACTCATGTGAAGTGCAGGCAGAGCAATGAGGGTATATAGACCCAGCAGGCAGCACAATCTTGCAAGCCGTGCAAGATGAATAAAATGTCTGCACCTTAGGGGCTTTGCTCCTGGGGGAAGACATGTCGCCCTTAGTAGTAATCCTCCAAGAGGGATACACTAGAGGGGGGAAATAGGAGTAGGAAGGCACCAACAGGAGACCTGTGGTGACTTACCAGCCTGATATGGAGAAGAGTGTGTGCCCTCCGGATGCCACGCTTCTTACTAACAGCCGCAGAGTGCAGGGAGAGAAGCTGAGGAAGCCTCAGTCCCATACACAAGATGGCCGCCGGAGCCGAGTGAGGGGGCGTGGCCTAGCAGCGCGGGAATCCGGAGGGCTACTCCCCTCCCCAGCAAGACTCTGATGCGAGCCTAGGGCTGGGAGCAGCCGAGCCCCAAGACCGCCCCCCAAGGTGGTCGGGCTCGCCTCCGGTGGTGCCCGGGCCTGTGGGCAAAAAAAGAGAATTTTGTTTACTTACCGTAAATTATTTTTCCTTTAGTCCTTAAATCTGGGAGACCCTGACATTGGGTGTTATATGCTGCCCCCTGGAGGACACACCAATTATAGGAGAGATTTCTCCTCCTCCTCTGCAGCATATATGCCCTCTACAGGAAATACTGTCAGTTTGGTATATAAGCAGTAGGAGGAAAACATTGCACTGTAAAACCAATCCCGGCCAACTGGAAAAGTATAAGGCCAGAACAATGGCCAACAGCGAAAACCAAGTGCTGTACTAGAGACACAGGTACGCCCGAAGGGCAAAGGGGAGGGTGCTGGGTCTCCCAGATGTATGGACTAAAGGAAAAAGATTTTACGGTAAGTAAACAAAATTCTCTTTTTCCTTGTCGTCCAAATCTGGGAGACCCTGACATTGGGACGTCCAAAAGCAGTCCCTGGGTGGGAAAAACCACTGCACCCTGAAGGGCAACTCAGACACTTACAGGTGGGCAACAGCCGCCTGGAGAACGCGTCTGCCCAGATCTGCATCCGCTGAGGCGTGAACATGCACCTGGTACTATTTAGGAAATGTGTGTAGGCTTGACCAAGTGGCAGCCTGACACACCTGTTGGGCTGAGGCTGAGAGCCGCAACACCCAAGAAGCGCCCACGGCCCTAGTGGAATGCGCCTTGAGTCCCGTCGGGAGCGACGTGTGCGGGACCGAATAGGCTTGTAATATGGCCGTCCTGATCCAACATGACCGTCCTAATCCAACGGGCAAACATGGCCTAGGCGGCGGAAGAGCCCTTGCAGCGACTGGCCGAGAGAACAAAGAGAGAGTCAGTCTGACGCAGAGGAGCTGTGCGAGACAAATACACTCTCAGAGCCCTGATCACGTCCAAGTTGTGTAGGGCCTTTGCAACCCTGAAAATCGGGTTTGGACAAAAGGAAGAAAAGGAAATGTCCTGGTTGAGGTGGAAGTAGAGACCACCTTTGGGAGAAAGGAAGGGGCGGGACGCAGGACCACCCTGTTCTGATGAACCACCAAGAAGGGAGGCTTGCATGACAATGCCGCCAAATCTGACACCTGCGAAATCGAGGTGACTGCCACTAAGAATGCCACCCTTGCGAAAGGGTGGACAAGGGATATCCGTTAATGTTTCAAATGGAGGCTTCTGGAGAGCCGTAAGAACCAAATTAAGATCCCACGGTCCTAGAGAACGCCTGTGGAGGCTTCTGGAGAGCCGAGAGAACCAACTCGAGATCCCACGTTTTGAGAGGACGCATGTAGGGTGGGACAATGTGAACCACCCCTTGCATAAATGTGCGAACCTGTGGGAGCCTAGCCAGACTCTTGGAATAAAGAACAGAAAGAGCTGAAATTTGTCCTTTCAGAGAGCTGAGGGAAAGACCAGAGTCTAGACCCGACTGAATACACAAGAGTAATGTAGGCAAGGATAAGGGCCACTGAGAATGGCCGTTATCAGAATACCAGGAGAGAGAAATTCTCCACGACCGGATAACAGTTCAGTGAAGCAGGCCTGTGAGCCTGTGTTATGGAGTCCTGAACTTCGCGGAGAAAAGCCAAGAAAGTCAGAACCCAGGATTCAAGGGCCAAACCGTGAACCTGAGTGCCGCAGAATTGTGGCGGAAGAATGGACCCTGAGAGAGAAGGTCTGAAAGATCCGACAGACTCCAAGATTCGCCGACGGCGAGCTGGAGAAGTTCCGGGAACCAGGCTGTCCTGGCCATAGAGGTGTGATTAAAATCACACGACAGTCCGCTCGTATCTTGCAGGGCACCCGAGGTAACGGGCCAGAGGTGGTAACACGTATGGCGAGCGAAACTGGGACCAATTCTGGACCAGGTCGACCGCTGCCAGAGCCCAGAGGTCGTGAGCCCTGGCTATACATGCCGGAACCTTGTCGTTAAAGAATAACGCCATCAGTCGACATCCGGAGTCCCCCACCGACTGTAAATGGCTTGGAATACTTTTAGGTCCAGAGACCAATCACCCGAGTCCATTCTAGACGGCCGAGACAGACCGCTTTCCAATTGTCCACACCCGGGCTGTGGACCGCAGAGGTGGAAGATCCTGTGGCTTCCGCCCAGGATAGTGTTTTGTGGACTTCTAGCATCGCCAAGGCGCTGTGAGCGCTACTCTGAAGATCGATGTAAGCGACGGCTCGCGTCATCCGAATGGATCTTCACCTGGCGGCCGCTTAAGAGGACTGAGACACCAGAAATGCCGGATAAGCCGCCCTGAGGTCCCGAGTATTGAGGGAGGGAGGACTCTACCGGAGACCATGTACCGTGAGCCCTGTGGAGAAAGGACCCCGCTCCCCAGCCGGGGAGGCCGGGGTCCGCGGTGACGAACGACCAGGACGGTGGAATAAGAGATCGACCCCGAGACAGGGACAGATCTGACAACCACCGCTGGAGGAGTCCCTCGTTTCGGGGGACATGGAGATCGTTCGACCCCAGGACCTTGGATATTTCGACTCAGACTTGAAGGATGACCAGCTGACCATGGAAGAATAGAGAGTACTCCCGGGTAGAGGGAGGCGGACTTCGCGTCAGGCAGTCGCGCCAAAGCAGCTGGAGAGTTGAATTGCATCCTCAGATACACGAGACTACGTGTAGGAGAACCGACTTCGGAAGGTTGACGATCCGGCCAAACTTCCTGAGAGTCGACAAAGTAGTGGACACGGCCTGCCGGCAATCCTGAAGAGAGAGTGCCTCGACAAGGAGGTCGTCCAGATAAGGAACATCCAACAGCCCTGAGAGTGAAGTACGGAGACCACTGAGGCCATTACTTTGGTGAATACTCGTGGGGCGGTGTCCGAACCGAAGTGAAGTGCCATGAATTCGGAAAAAAAAACAAACAAAAGGACGTCCCCAATTGCAAACCACAGGCACCTTTGGCGAGCTGGGACGATGGAGATGCGCCGGACTGCATCTGTGAAGTGTATGGATGCTAAGACTTCCCCTTGAGACATCGAGGCTATCACTGAGCGCAGTGATTTTATGTGAAAAGGTCTCACTTTGACGTGCTTGTGGAGGAGCTTGAGGACCAGAACGGGGCGAATGGACCCGTCATTTTTGGGCACCATGAAGAGATTTGAGTAAAATCCCTGAAATCGGTTTCGTACGGGAACTGGAACGAAGATTCCTTCCCGCTTTAGGGACTCCAGCACTTGATGAAAGGCGTGGTCCTTTGCGGCAGGTGGAGATGTCAAGAAGAAACGGCTCGGAAGGACTGAGTTCAGTGCCATGAAGTAGCCGTGAGAGACAACATATCGCGCCCATTGATCTAGGATCGGGCGAGTCAAGCAGAGGTCGTCTTAGATGGCTTCTGGCCAGAATACTTTCGCTGGCGAGAACGCCAGGCGGCACCTCGGCCTTAGGGACCTGTCAGGACTAAAAAAGAGAATTTTGTTTACGTACCGTAAATTCTTTTTTCTTTAATCATCAATGGGAGACCCAGACAATGGGGTTTAGGGCACTGCCCTCCGGAGGTCACACTAGGTACTACAAGTTTGTAGACACCGCCCCCTCCGCTTATAAACCCCTACCGCAGGGAACATCCTCAGTTTGGTCCATAAGCTGCGAGGAGACAAATAAACCACACCCGAAACGTCGGGAAGAAACCATGTACAAACGGTTCAACAACCCGGATAACACTGTCCCAACAGGGAACAGATCAACTGCAAATTATGCAACGGAACAACTGGGTGGGTGCTGGGTCTCCCATTGATGATTAAAGAAAAAAGAATTTACGGTACGTAAACAAAATTTCCTTTTTTCTGGTCATCATAATGGGAGACCCAGACAATGGGGATGTCCTAAAGCAATACCCCCAGGGCGGGAAGAGTTCCTCAAAGACGGATAACACATGGTCCCCCTCAAAGGTGGGCAACCGCCGCCTGGAGGACCCGCCTGCCCAAACTTGCATCCGCAGAGGCATGGGCATGCACCATATAGTGCTTAGAGAAAGTGTGCAGGCTGGACCAGGTGGCTGCCTGACACACCTGTAGAGCAGAAGCTCGATGTCGCAAAGCCCAGGAGGCACCGACAGCTCTGGTAGAGTGAGCCTTCAATCCCACCGGGAGAGGCAAACCAGAAGACCGGTAGGCCTCCTGAATGGGAGCCTTGATCCATCTGGCCAAGGTTGACTTCGATGCCGCGGACCCCTTACAGCGACCTGTCGTAAGGACAAATAACGAATCCGAACTCCTGAAGGAGGCAGTCCTGGACACATAAATGCGTACAGCCCTCACGAGATCCAGAGTATGGAGATCGCGCTCGACCTGATGAACGGGAGCGGGGCAAAATGATGGGAGAACAATCTCCTGGTTCAGGTGAAAAGTGGAAACCACCTTTGGCAAGAATTCTGGCCGCGGGCGTAACACCACCTTGTCTTGGTGAACCACCAGAAAGGGCGACTTGCACGATAGTGCCGCCAATTCTGAGACCCGTCTCAGAGACGTAATTGCCACCAGAAAGACCACCTTCTGGGACAGACGAGACAGAGAAATGTCTCTCAGCGGCTCAAACGGCGGTTTCTGCAGTGCCGCCAGGACCATGTTAAGGTCCCAAGAGTCCAGTGGTCGCCTGTAGGGCGGAACCACCCGAGACACCCCCTGCAGAAACTGACGGACCTTGGGAAGGAGCGCCAAGCGCTTCTCAAACAGCACTGAAAGAGCTGACACTTGACCCTTCAAAGAGCCTAGGGATAACCCCATTTCCAACCCCGACTGAAGGAAAGCCAACAATGTCGGAATGGACAAGGGCCACGGGGAGCGACCACCCGAGGCACACCAGGTGAAGAAAATCATCCACGTTCTGTGGTACATCTTCCTGGAAACAGGCTTCCTAGCCCGAGTCATAGTGGCTACAACCGTAGGAGAGAAGCCCCTGGACGTCAGCAGCCAGGCCTCAAGAGCCATGCAGTCAATCTGAGGGCCCTGGAATTGAGGTGGAAGAATGGGCCTTGCGCGAGCAGATCTGCGCGTTCTGGAAGAGCCCACCGGAGTCCGCCTGACAGTCGCCACAGGTCCGGAAACCAGGACCTCCTGGGCCAATCTGGAGCCACTAGAATGGCTACCCTGCACTCCAGTCTGATCTTCCACAGAACCCTGGGAATCAGAGCCAGAGGCGGGAACACATATGGAAGATGGAAGGTGGACCAATCCAGTATCAGGGCGTCTGCCCCCAGAGACTGAGGATCCCATGATCTCGCCATGTATTGCGGCACCTGATGATTCAGCCGCGAGGCCATCAGATCCACGTCCGGAGTGCCCCATCTGCTGCAGATGTCCCGAAAGACTTCTGGATGAAGGGACCATTCTCCGGCGTCCATCCCCTGCCGGCTCAGGTAGTCAGCCTCCCAGTTTTTGACCCCTGGGATGTAAACTGCGGAGATCAGGCAGTTGTTGTCCTCCACCCAGGATAGAATGCGGTGGACTTCGGTGAGGGCCTGAGCACTTCTGGTCCCTCCCTGATGGTTTATATAGGCGACGGCCGTCGCGTTGTCGGACTGAACCCGAATGGGTTGTCCTGACAGGAACTTCTGAAACGCCAGGAGCGCCAGATAGACCGCCCTGATCTCCAGTACGTTGATCTGCAACTCCGATTCCGACTGAGTCCAGAGGCCTTGAGCCCTGTGGTGTAAGAACACCGCACCCCAGCCCGTCAGACTGGCGTCGGTGGTCACCACTAACCATGATGGTTTGAGGAAGGACCGGCCCCGTGACAAATGACGTGTCTGGAGCCACCACTGCAGGGAATCCCTGGTTGGTTGGGAAAGTGTCACCAGCCGATTCAGAGAGATCGTCCTCTTGTCCCATCTGCGAAGAATCTCCAGCTGGAGAGGACGGAGGCGAAACTGCGCAAAAGGCACTGCCTCTATTGCAGCTACCATGCGCCCCACCAGCTTCATCAAGATCCGTAGGGATGATTGTGGTGACAGGAGGACTGCTTGCACTCCTGATTGGATCGCCATCTGTTTGACTCGTGGCAGAGACACTAGGGCTGAGTCCGTGTGGAAATCCATGCCCAGATATGTCAGTGACTGGGTCGGAACCAGGGTCGACTTCTGGATATTGAGAAGCCACCCGAACTGTTCCAGAGACTTCATGGTTACCTCCAGGCTTTGCCGACAAAGGTGTTCCGATGGCGCCCTGACCAGCAGGTCGTCCAGATAGGGTATTACGGCGTGCCCCTGCACGTGCAGGAGAGCCATCATGGAGGCCATCACTTTTGTGAATACCCGCGGTGCCGAGGCCAACCCGAACGGCAGCGCCACAAATTGGAAGTGTTCCTCCCCCACTGCGAATCTTAACCAGCGCTGATGAGCCGGTGCAATGGGCACGTGAAGGTAAGCATCTCGGATATCTATGGACGCTAGGAAGTCCCCCTGTGACACAGCTGCGATCACGGATCGCAGTGATTCCATACGGAACTTCCGAACCAACACGTGATGGTTGAACAACTTTAGGTCCAGAACCGGGCGGAAGGAGCCGTCCTTTTTAGGGACAATGAAGAGGTTGGAGTAAAAACCCCGAAACCTCTCCCCGGAAGGCACCGGGACCACTACTCCGTCTCTGCGGAGTCCCTCCAACACCAGATGAAAAGCCTGAGCCTTTTCTGGGGATGGGACCGACCGATGGAATCGGGGTATCGGCTTTGACGTCAGCTCTATCCTGTAACCTCGCGAGATCACGTCTCGAACCCACTGATCTTGAACGTGAAGTAGCCACCTGTCCTGAAAACGAGACAGGCGACCCCCCACCTGTGGGGAGGCAGGAAGGGAGAGCGAGTCATGTAGAGGCGGGTTTGGGGGTGGCAGCCGCTGCCCCCGCCGGCTTCTTTGGACGACTCTTAGAGCGCCACTGAGAAGCGGGCTTGCCCCCTCGGTCCGTGCGAGCGGACGGTGCTGATGACTGTGAGCTGGAACGAAAGGACCACTGCTTTGGGTTCCTCTTAACGGTATACCGTGGCTTAGGTTTATTCTGCGGGATCTTAGACTCAGCAGAATCCTTTATCAGCTTGTCCAGTTCGGTACCAAAAAGCCTGTCACCAGAGAACGGAAGATTCTGCAAAATCTTCTTAGATGTGGCATCTGAGTCCCAAAGACGCAGCCACAACAACCTGCGAATCGCAATAGCGTTGGCCGAAGCCACAGCTGAGCGAGTGGCAGTTTCCAAAGTCGCCGTCCTTTCGGTAAGCGCCAGGACCTCTGGACTGGACCTTGCCAGGTCAGTGATACCATCCAAGCAGGTAGTAATCGCTTGTAAGGTCCAGACCGTGGCAAAATTAGGGGCAAATGAAGACCCCACAGCCTCATAGGAAGACTTGGCGAGTTGCTCGACCTGTCTATCAGTCGCATCCTTCAGCGAGGAGCTATCAGAGGCAGAGAAAAGGGAGCGTGCAGCAATCCTGGTCATGGAAGCGTCCACCTTCGGGGACTGCGACCACTCCTGTAGCACCTCCTGGGGGAAGGGGAAGCGATTGTCCTTGGGTTTGCGGACATAACGCCGCCCAGGATGTAACCTGGGAGCTCTAACCACCCTTCCAAAGTTAGTGTGGTCCATGAAGGAGCCACTTGGTCTAGCCTCCGGCCGCAGCCATTGATAGACCTCCTTCGGGTGTACAGTCACCTCCTCAGGGGTGTCACGAGACGTAAGGTCTCGTTAATAGAGGACACCAAATCCTCCACCCCGTCTGGTGGTTCAGACACAGACACAGACCCGAGAGTCGAACCCCCATCATCTTCCTCACCATCAGAGGAACGCTCCTCCTCAGAGAGAGCCTGGAGCTCGGGTGAATCCTCACGACGAGCCCGCTTAAGGGGTCTCACAGCAGAAGAGGGAGACACCCGGGGGTAATTGGAAGGAGTAGCTGGGCTTTCCAGCCTCCTATTGAGTGCCTCCAGGGACTGCGACATGGAGGACAGCTGGGACAACAGAGATTCATTGATCTTATTCTGAGTTTCCCATGGCCCTGGGATCACTTGCACCTCAGGGTACAGCACCGGAGCTGCTGTTTCAGCAGTGTCAGTCCGGGCCTCCGGGCGTCCGCAGTTATTGCAGGACCCCTCCACCAGAGTCCCGTTGCATGTAGCACAGGTAATGGTGGCATCTGCCGCCTTAGCAGCACGCTTCCTAACTGAGGACATCGCCACAGCAGGGGAAAATAAGCCAAATTGTGCAGACAAAACCGGGAATCCCGGTGGCTTACCGACCGCAGCGAAGCGGTAGGAGGAAGCGGTGTGTGTGTGTGACCTCCGCGAGAGTTTCCGGTCTCCTCTGGAGTGCAGATGCACGCTGCAGACAGATCCCAGCCGGGAAGTGAGGGTAAAGATGGCCGCCGACAGAGAAACCGTGGGCGGCGCCGAAAACACGCGGGAAGCACACACACACGCCCATCGATGACGTCACCGCACTGGCTGCTTCCTATCCTCCAAGCAGCCTCAGTATTAAGGCGCCAGAGCCCGCAGCGCGGGAAGTAGTGTGAAGTACAACACACAGACTGCATGCACAAATACACATCCGCAGTCTACAGCCTCAGCCCCTGCGACACACAGGGCGGTCAGCCAGGGTGACCCCAGCACAGGGTACACCTCCAGATCCGCGGACCCGAGAGTAACGCGCGGTCTGAGTGTCAGGACACATAACGTGACAGACACTACCCCCAGGCACACAGGAGACACAGAGTGCCTCAGTGCCGGTCCGGTCTGTAAGCACCATTTAGGGAGGCCTCGGACGGGGGTTCAGCACCAGTCCAGAGTGTAAGCACCATTTAGGGAGGCCTCGGACTGGGCTGGCTCCAGTCCGGTCTGTAAGCACCATTTAGGGAGGCCTCGGACGGAGCGGAGCTGTGCAAGGCTCCCATCTCCCACTCTCCAGAGCCCCCCAGAGAGGGATGGAAAGGAGCGCAACAGCGTACCGGGAGAACACAAGGTGTCCAGGCTCTAGGCCCTCCGGTACCTCCACCAGCGTGTTCCACAAGGGTGAGCGGGGAGGCTGTCGCAGGTCCCGACCGGAACCATTTTACCTTGTCTTCAGACGCCATCACGTAAGTTGTGAGAATGCAGTGAAGTGCAAGCAAAGCGTGATCCTCCGAGCACACTAAGTTTAAAACTGAGGATGTTCCCTGCGGTAGGGGTTTATAAGCGGAGGGGGCGGTGTCTACAAACTTGTAGTACCTAGTGTGACCTCCGGAGGGCAGTGCCCTAAACCCCATTGTCTGGGTCTCCCATTATGATGACCAGAAAAAATCCCGTTGGTAGAGGAGGGCTGTCTGGAAAACCAGGCAGAGGGACGAACTGGACGAAAAGAATGAGACCTGACAGCTTCTGCTGCGCAGGCTTGTCTGCATTTTGTTGGGGCAGGAGTGTACTTTCGCCTCCTGTGGAGTCCTTGATACGTTCGTCCAGAGGTTCACCGCAGAGACGATCCCCGGTACAGGGGATCCCCGTAAGGTGCTTCTAGGAAGAAGCCCTCACCTGACCAATCCTGGAGCCAGAGAATTCTCTGAATGGCGAGGGAATTGGCGGCAGCCACTGCTGAACGACCGACCGAGTCAGGCCCGGGCCAGGCAGCTGAATAGGCGGGGAGAAGAGCAGCGCCAAAGGCGTCAGATTGACTTGGTTAAGATGTTAACCTGACTGTCTGCCGAGTCTCCCAAAGAGGAGCTGTCGGCGAAGGAAATGCTGGCAGATCATTTAGGATCCCTGCGCGAGACCTTGGCTCGCTGCTCAGACTGTGTGTCGGGAGCAAGCAGGTCTTGTTATTAATAGTGGAGACAATATTGTCAGCTAAAGTGTCCCCTGCAGGGACAGATTCAGAGACAGATGCAGAGGCGATCTGAGTCTGAGCCAGAGGACGACGAGTCCTCTTCCTCGCCCTCCTCCAGAGGCTCCCAAGACTGGGGACTGGGCGAGGAGGGGGAACGGTCTCGGTGGCGTCATTATAACTGGGCCCCCCAAGGACGAGGAGGGCCTGTTACGCCTTGCCGAAGGAGACGGACCCGGGGCCGAAGAGGAACCCTCCATGATCCTGTGCAGGGTCCTGGAGAATGGCCTGACTGATGTATGCAGTCATGGAGGCCACAGATTGTGACATAAAAGAAAAGAAAGTTGTGCCACACTGCTAAGAGGATTAAATCAGGGGGTCGGTTTAAACGCCCCTGTGCTCACCTGGTCCAGTTGTGCCGGACCGCACAACTGGTTTGTGGGTGCTGAACAATCCCGTGGGGTCTCCTACGCTGGCCCGGAGCCGAGGGATTCTAATAGATGAACGCTGGTGCTGCACGTGACAGCTTGCGGGGTGTGTTCATATGACGTTAGCAAGGTCCTGTGTTCCAAGCTGCTTCATATCACGCTTCCCGGCCGGGAAGATGAACGGTGCAAACAAGAGGTGATATTGTATGAGCGCTAAGGTTACAACACAGGACACCGCTCTGTAATAATTACCTCTAGGCTTTAATCAATCATTAAAGGGATTCCAAATCTCCACAACGCGTTTCAGCGCTTATTGCGCCTTTCTCAAGTGATCCATCACCTGTCACTGGAAGGGAGTTGAACTCCGTCACAGGGGGCCACACAATGACTGTGTATAGGCCAGGGGCACAGAGAACTGTGAATCCCAGTCGGCTTCCATCTCACCAGAGGCTCTATGAAAGAGTATGGTGAGGGAGCATGGCATATGGGGCCGAAGGCCCATGCCGGGGGACCCCGATGGTCCCCAAAGCTTCATCTGTAGCAGGAGCTTCAGTGTGGAGATGTGCCTCCAACGACACCAAATAACAAACTGACAGTATTTCCTGTAGAGGGCGTATATGCTGCAGAGGAGAAGGAGGAGAAATCTCTCCTATAATTGGTGTGTCCTCCAGGGGGCAGCATATAACACCCAATGTCAGGGTCTCCCAGATTTGGACGACAAGGAAACAAGGCAGCAATGAAGCCGGGGCCTCGAATTAGACGGCTGGCCGGCGCTCGGGAGCACCCGAGTGCGGTACTACCTTGAGACCCCGCGAAACTCGCGGCGCTGCAGGGACAGGCCGCCAGGGACCGGGGGAGGCCCACCAGGGACCCCCACAGACTGATCTGTCAGCCACCACTGGAGAGAGTCCCTCGTTTCGGGGGACAGGGAAATCTTGTGATCCAGGGTCCTCGGATTCTTGTCCCAGACACGAAGGATCTCCAGCTGAAGGGGACGCAGATGGAGTTGTGCAAATGGGACTGCTTCGATTGAAGCTACCATTTTTCCCAGGATCTGCATCAGATGCCTGATGGAGTACAAGCGAGGAGGGAGATGGAGCGAACACCTGCTTGGAGAAAGACGACCTTCTCGTGAGGCAGACGTACCAGCGCTGCACGAGTGTCGAACAGCATGCCCACATACACCAGACTCTGGGTGAGTACGAGGACCGACTTCGGGAGGTTGACTATCCAGCCGAACCTCCGGAGCGTCGACAGAGTCGCGGACACTGCTTGCTGGCATTCCTGATGTGAGGGAGCCTTGACCAGGAGGTCGTGCAAGTAAGGGATGACCAACAGACCTTGTGAGTGCAGTAAGGCGACTACGGAGGCCATCACCTTGGTGAATACTCGTGGAGCGGTGGCCAAGCCAAAGGGGAGAGCCACAAACTGGAAATGGTCGTCTCCAATCGCAAAGCGCAGGAACCATTGGTGAGCTGGGGCCATTGGGATGTGTAGATATGCATCCTTTATGTCTATGGATGCCAAGAATTCCCCTTGAGACATTGAGGCTATCACAGAACGAAGAGGTTCCATGCGAAAATGCCTCACTTTGACGTGCTTGTTGAGAAGTTTTAGGTCCAGCACAGGGCGGACGGTCCCGTCCTTCTTGGGTACAATAAAGAGATTTGACTAAAATCCCTGAAACCGGTCCCTGACTGGAACCTGGACAATGACTCCTTCCCGCTTCAGAGCTTCCAGCGCTTGGTGAAAAGCGCGAATCTTGGCGGGAGGGGAGACGTCATGAAGAATCGGCTTGGGGGAACTAAGTTCAGTTCTATGAAGTAGCCGTGAGAGATAAAGTCTCGCACCCATTGATCTAGGACGTCGGAGAGCCAAACGACCCGAAAGAGGGACAATCTGCCCCAGACTCTGGGTGCGGAGCTGGAGCCATGCGAGTCATGAAGAGGCTGTCTTGGACGGCTTCTGACCAGAGGATTTCTGCTGGCGAGAGCGCCAGGAAGAACCCTGGCCTCGGGAGGACTGGGCCTTGTCGGAACGAAACGTTCTGTTGGTAGAGGAGGACTGTCTGGAGGACCAGCCAGAGGAACGAAAGGAACGGAACCCGGCAGACTTTTGCTGCGCAGGTTTTCCACCTTTTTGTTGGGGCAGAAGAGTACTTTTGCCTCCTGTTGTGTCTTTGATAAGTTCGTCCAGACGTTCCCTGAAAAGACGATCCCCGTTACAGGGAATCCCTGTAAGATGCTTCTTAGAAGAAGCATCACCTTTCCAATCCCGGAGCCAGAGAATTCTTCGAATGGCGGGGGAATTGGCGGCTGCCACTGCGGAACGACCGGCTGAGTCAAGCACGGCGTTAAGAACATATTTCGAGACCATAGCCATTTGGTCTAGAAGGGGGGACACCTCAGGAACCGTCTGGCATGTCTTGGCATAAACTGCGTCTGTAAACTCAGAGAGTGCCTTAAAAGACCAAGCCGCTGCAAAAGCGGGAGGAAACGCAGCGCAAACCGCGTCATAGATGGACTTGGTCAACAGTCCAACCTGATGGTCTGCAGAGTCTTTTAAAGACGAGCTGTCGGCAATGGAAATTGTGGTTCTAGTAGCCAATCTGGCTACGGCCGGGTCCACCTTAGGAGGTTGAGACCAGCCAGATAGTGCTGCCGGGGCAAACGGATACTTGGGATCCGTGGACTTTGGTATAAAATGTTTGGCCGGACAAGCGCTTTTGCACCGTGTCCGTAAAGTCAGGGTGATCAGAGAATATGTTGGCAGGTCTCTTAGGATCCCTGAGTGAGACCATGGCTCGCTGCTCAGACTGAGTGTCGGGAGCAGGAAGACGTAGAATGGCATTAATAATGGAGACAATATTGTCAGCCAGAGCGTCCCCTTCCAGGACCGATTCAGAGGCCGCCTCTGAGCCAGAGGACGAAGAGTCCTGTTCCTCACCCTCCTCCAGAGGTTCCCTAGATTGAGATCTGGGCGAGGAGGGGGAAGGGTCTCGGCGAAGTCTTTTGGATCTGGGCTCTCCAAGAGACAGAGAGGGCCTGTTACGCCCAGGAGGAAGAGACGGACCCGGGACCAATGGAGAACCCTCCACGTCCCGGGCCGGGCTCTGGTTGATGGCCTGAATGATGGACCTAGTCATGGAGGCTACAGATTGCGACATAGCTCGTGACACTGCCAGGGCTACTGAATCAGACAATGACTGAGATAAGACGTCAGTCCATTGAGGGGCCGGTGTTAACACCGGGGGAGCGGACGCCTGATCCCCAGAGGGGGTAGAGGCATCCACCGGGGGCCTGGTTCCGAGGAGATCCAGGGACCCATTCTGCTCACAGGAGGTGCAGAGGGGATGGACACTCTGCGCAGGCAATGTGACTTTGCACACTGTACAAGTTGCATACAATTTTGCAGCCTTATGGGTCTTACCCTTGCTCATAGAAGACATAGTCTGACCCAATCCTGTGTACAAACTACCATAAAAACAGTATAACAGAAGAGGGATGCCACAGAGGAGAATCCACACCAATGGTGTGGCTTACCGCACTTCCAAAGTCCGGATCCCAAGTCTGAGTCTCCCAGCAGCAGCTGTATGCTGAAGAATCTGCAGAGAATGAGGCCAAAATGGCCCCCACAGAGAGAGAGGGGGGAGTCAGAGAAGGGAGGGCCTGTAAAAACGCGGGTTCTGCGGCCCCATTGTGTACACAGGAGGGGGAGAGGCCAGAGGCCAAGCCCTGAGAGGGGGAGAGGCCAGAGACCGAGCCCTGAGCTGCTAGGGCTATTATGAGCAAAGTCCGCCCCCCTGCTGCTGATAGACAAGCAGGGGGCGAAATTGCGGCCTAGGCTTCCGGCGAAGCCGGGGACTAAATTTGAGGCTGCGGCCGGCCTGCGTGAGGGGTCCGGCGCGGAAGTCCCACAAAAACACCCGCGTATGCGGGAAAACGGAGCCCCATGACCTGAGCCCTATGCCCCGTCCCCCTGCTGTGCTAAGACAGGCAGGGAGGGGATCGCAGGTGGACTTACAACCAGGCCAGGGGCCGTTGCAGGGACACTGCTGCAGGTCCTGTCCTGAATCCTGCTGTGGATGCGGGGGCCCCCAAGTGCGCAGCACATACCTGGATCCCCAGAAGGGAGAAGATTGGGGGCCAGCTCGGTACCTGAAGTGGAGCCTGCATCCATCACCTGTGACTGCCAGGAGTTGAACTCCGTCACAGGGAGCCACACAGTGACTGTGTAACGGCCAGGGGTCCAGAGAACTGTGAACCCCTCAGTCAGCTTCCACCTCACCAGAGGCCCTTTGAAAGGGTATGGTGAGGGAGCACGGCATATGGGGCTGACGGCCCATGTCGGGGGACCCCGATGGTCCCCAAAACCTTCATCTGTAGCATGGAGCTTCATGTGGAGATGTGCCTCCAACGACACCAAATAATAAACTGACAGTATTCCTGTAGAGGGCGTATATGCTGCAGGGGAGAAGGAGGAGTAACTCTCTTCTATATTTGGTGTGACCTCCAGGGGGCAGCATATAACACCCAATGTCAGGGTCTCCCAGATTTGGACGACAAGGAAATTAAAAATGGTCGGTATATTAAATGTTGTATTACAACATGGAAACTTGTTATGTAGTAGTCACTTTACATCATATAGTAGGTGCAAAAAGATGTCAATTATATTACTCATGTTTACCGCGTATAGTCTTGTAAACTTCTTGACTACTATTAAATAAATAAAAAATAAAAAAAGAATTAATGGTGTAAAATTAGGGGAAAAAAAACTAAACTGAAATGTGATATTCCTGTAACCCTACTGACTCGGAGAATAAAGTTGTCTTATCACTTTTATGACACGGTGAACGGCTTAAAAAAAAAAGGAAATAAAAGAATAAATTCCTGAATTGCTGTGTCTACTTGATTCGGCCTCAGGAAAAACAGTTTGGCTGGTGATGATTGTAGACTCTTATGACTAGGGTTATCTTTATTTATCATTTATCATTATATGTCTTTATTTTTGTTTTAGTTCTTGTATTTTATATAATTGTTACTTATGACTGTTTGTATATGAACCTCTGAATTGCAAAGCGCTGCAGAATATGTTGGCGCTATATAAAGATTATTATAATTGCATGTTGTGAAAAAAGACTTACGCAGACTCTGCTGCATCTTCACTCATCCATTCACTAGATGTGCCCTTAAGTGTTGGGCGGGGAGACATCCTTATCAGGCTCAATTTTCTACGATATCTAAAAAAAAAAAAAAACACAACACATTACTACATGCATGTAAAAAAACATGAAGTTTAATTAAAAAGATTGACAAACTAAACTGTTTTGACTGATAGCACTGTAATGGTATATACTTTTCTCTGTCCTGTTATTCATGTATACTGTGCAACTTATTGTGCTGTAACTTAACCTGTAACAATTTGCCTGGCCGGTATCCTTGGACTATAATGTAATTAGGCTTTGGTCAACAGCTAGTGGGGGATAGTGTCATTGTTCCTCTCAGCAGGAGGTGATTCCAATTGCCAAACGTATTAGAGACAATGAAGCCCTGAGAATCTGGAATGTTCTGACTGGAGCAAACCATTCCATACTAGGTGTGAACCCGCTATACATGGGCTGATCCCAATATCCCAGACAATACATTCATGTTTAGGATCAGTCAGTTAGTTGAAGGCGGAGGTGGAAGAGACCCAAGATTTCAGCTGAGGCGAAATCTTGGTGCCCGTGGGATTGTGCAGCTTCCTTCCTTGGTTGGATCGAGTGGGCTCTATCTGGACTATTTCTTCAATTAACCTGGCGTCAGGATTGCCGGGTGACACCCCGGAACTGCTCCTTGGCTGTGGACTTCTTACAGACTTGGCAGAATTGTATTCATTTGTGCGGTTCCATTTTCCCTGTTCAATAAATCTCGTTGGATTAATCATCAGCCTGGTGTTCCTTCCTGCTCTTGTCGCACACCCCGTCACAAGCACTGTAACCTTTGATATTTTGGGAAGATGTTCACATATCAATTTTTTTTCCTCCACTGTGTAGTCGGCAGAAAAAAAAAATAAAATCATATCCAATTTCAAACCGAGTGTTGGATGGTCGGTATATTAAATGTTGAAAAATTAATAATGGTCGGTATACTAAATGTTGTATTTCAACATGGAAACTTGTTATGTAATAGTCACTTTACATCATATAGTAGGTGCAAAAAGATGTCAATTATATTACTCATGTTTACCGCGTATATTCTTGTAAACCTCTTGACTACTATTAAATAAATTTAAAAAAAAAAAATTAATGGTGTAAAATTAGGGGGAAAAAAAACTAAACTGAAATTTGATATTCATGTAACCCTACTGACTCGGAGAATAGTTAGTTGAAGGCGGAGGTGGAAGAGACCCAAGATTTCAGCTGAGGCGAGATCTTGCTGCCCGTGGGATTGTGCAGCTTCCTTCCTTGGTTGGATCCAGTGGGCTCTATCTGGACTATTTCTTCCATTAATCGGGCATCAGGATTGTCGGGTGACGCCCCCGGACTGCTCCTTGGTTGTGGACTTCTTACAGACTTGGCAGAATTGTCTTCATTTGTGCGGTTCCATTTTCCCTGTTCAATAAATCTCGTTGGATTGATCATCAGCCTGGTGTCCCTTCCTGCTCTGTCGCACACCACGTCACAAGCACTCACTGTAACCTTTGATATTTTGGGAAGATGTTCACATATCAATTATTTTTTCCTCCATCGTGTAGTCACCGGAAAAAAAAAAATAAAATCATATCCGATTTCAAACCGAGTGTTGGATGGTCGGTATATTAAATGTTGAAAAATTAAAAATGGTTAGTATATTAAATGTTGTATTTCAATATGGAAACTTGTTATGTAGTAGTCACTTTACATCACATAGTAGGTGCAAAAAGATGTCAATTATATTACTCATGCTTACTGCGTATATTCTTGTAAACTTCTTGACTACTATTAAATAATTAAAAAAAAAAAAATTAATGGTGTAAAATTAGGGGGAAAAAAACTAAACTGAAATGTGATATTCCTGTAACCCTACTGACTCGGAGAATAAAGTTGTCTTACCACTTTTATGACACAGTGAACGGCTTAAAAAAAAAAGGAATAAAAGAATAAATTCCTGAATTGCTGTGTCTACTTGATTCGGCCTCACGAAAAACAGTTTGGCTGGTGATGTGGTGATGATTGTAGACTCTTATGACTAGGGTTATCTTTATTTATCATTTATCATTATATGTCTTTATTTTTGTTTTAGTTCTTGTATTTTATATAATTGTTACTTATGACTGTTTGTATATGAACCTCTGAATTGCAAAGCGCTGCAGAATATGTTGGCGCTATATAAAGATTATTGGGGCGTGTCCTAACCTCGCATGGTGCAGGACGCTTAGAGCTTGGGCTCCGACCGGGATCACAAAAAAGCGGCTTCTAACAAGACTCCTGCGGCCCCCTGCAGACTGAGTTCGCTTCCTCCGGTACCTTACACAGAGGTGAGCACATGGGGAAGAGCAAACCGGCCTCCCGCGATCCGGCCCGGAGGATTCCGGACTTTTTTGTGCCCCCCCCCTCTTACCTAGTACAGGACACTAAGATGGCGCCTCAGTCCCCCAGAGCTGCGCGCGCTGCCCGGAGAACTCTCCCTGCGGTGGAGACAAGTGGCGCTGATGATGCAGCTGCAGAGCCTCCTCTCACTACCTCCCTACTCAAATCATTACTGGGGGAACTGCGCTCCTCATTACAGGAAGATATGCGCAGCATGGTAGCTTCTCTGAGGACGGAGGTGGAAGATCTGGGGGGGCGCACAGACCACCTTGAAAAAAGATGGCAGAACTGGTGGCTTCTCATAACAACCTCTGGGACGCCCATGAGGCCCTGGATAAGCGTGCCCTACAGACACAGTCAAAAACCCTGGATCTGGAAGACAGATCCAGGAGGAACAATGTCAAGCTGAGGGGGGTGGATGAATCAGTCTCGGCCTCAGACCTCAGAGCCTTCCTGCAGGAATTCCTAAAGGCTGTCCTCCCCCATACAGACAAAAAACTGTTGATAATAGACAGAATACACCGCCTACGTAAGCCTCCCAACCTGGCAGCCTCTATACCCAGGGATGTTCTTGCCCGTATCCATTTTTTTGAGGTGAAAGAGGAATTTCTAGGTGCTCTTCGAAGTGGTCCTGAATTGCCGGAGAGATTTGCTTCTGTTAGGGTTTTTCCGGACCTCTCCCCAGGCACACTGGCGTTGCGTCGTGCCTTTGCCCAGCAGACTGCCATACTGAGGGATAAAGAGATCCCATACCGATGGGGATATTACCCTACGAGGCTTCTGATAAAGAAAGACGGCACTTTCACAACCTGCCTTACCCCGCATCAAGCTGCCAAAAATCTAGTTCGGTGGGGCTTCATCACCCCGGGATCCCCTGCTTCGGGAGACTCTAGACGGAATGAGACGAATGGTAACTCTGCTGCAAGTCACCATGTTGATCCTGAATGGGAGGTCGCTTGAGGAACTCTTCCACAACCGGTCCTGGTCGGACCCTTTCTTCCTTTGGATTAGGACGTTTTCCTTTTTTCTTTTTGTTATTTTTCCTATTTTTGTGGATATAATTCCACGTTTTTGCTGACTCGTCAGTTTGGCCCCCTGGTGACATTTTTCTGTCACTTACATTCAGATTTTGTCTGAATGGACACTGTTTTTATGTTTCTTGTTTGTTGGTCTTGTCTGTCTGTTCCCTCCCTGCCTTTCCCTTTATTTCCCCTTCAGTCACTTCAGATTGTCACTTGCCTTAACTCAAAGATGTATATGAATGATTATTCCATATTGATGTTATATATTTCTGTATATGAGCCACCATGAGTGTCACGGTATTTTCCCAAAATGTTAATGGGTTAAACTCTCCATGTAAGAGAGCGATGATCTGGCGCCAACTCTGTAGATTGCGCCATCAGATTATCTGTCTACAGGAAACCCATTTGGTGGAGCAGGACAACTTCAGAATGAAATCTGACATGTACCCCCACCGCTTTTTTGCAGGAGGAGACACAAAAAAAGCTGGAGTAGCGATATTCATTAGCAGAGATGTGGTTTTTCAGCTGGCTCAAACAATCTCGGACCCTTTTGGCAGATATTTGATAATTTTATGTACTATCAACAATGCCCCCTTTACAATAGCTTCGGTATATGGACCCAACACTGGCCAACAAAAATTTTTAAAAACCATCCTGCAGATCCTTGGGGATGTTCATCACGGACACAAGGTTATAGCAGGTGACTTTAATTTACCTATTTCAAGGGAGTTGGACTGTTCGGTTCCCTCAAGCTCCAGAGGTGAAGCTGGTCCCCTTGTCCGTCTCCATGGTCTGCATGATGTATGGCGATATCTGCACTGCAGTGAGAGGGACTACACATATATGTCAGCTAGACACGCATCGTACAGCAGGATTGATTATATCCTGGTTGATGATGTGGCTCTGCCTCACTGTACTGCGGCGTCAATAGGTAACATTTCCTGGTCAGACCATGCTCCAGTAACGGTGTCCATTGAGGACCCATTGGCTATTTCCCCCCCTTCACGGTGGCGGCTAAACACCCACTTACTGACTGACCAGTCTAATGTTTCCCTTTTAGACTCCCATCTTAAAGAGTATTTCTGTAACAATGATCTACCAGAAACCCAGCCAGATGTGCTGTGGTTCGCACATAAAGCAGTCATACGTGGTCATCTACTTAAAATTGCTGCCATCCAGAAACGTAAATACACTAAGACCCTACAGGATGCCTTATCTGAGGTAGCACGTTTGGAATCTCAGCATAAGCAAACCCCCTCTGCTGCCTTGCTCTCGGACCTTGCTAGGGCCCGCCTGAGGGTTCGACAGTTGTTGCTCCGCTCCACAGCCAATGCTCTTCGGAAATCCAGGGCTAATTACTACGCTATGGGGGACAGAGCGGGAGCCCTGTTGGCCAGGCGCGTCAAGAGAAGGGAAGCACAGACCAGAATTCCCTACCTCGCTAAATCAGACTCATCAAGGACCTATAATCCCATCCAAATTGCCAATGAATTTGCTGCATATTATTCTGATCTTTATAATTTACGGGAAGATCCTTCGGTGCCCCAGCCTTCCGTAGACGATATTTCTGCCTTTCTGGAGAGGGCAGCTCTTCCTAACATTACCCCTGAACAACTCTCCTCCTTAAATTCCCCAATACAGCTTTCTGAACTTGCCCAAATTATAAAAGACTCTAAAAAATCCTCTGCTCCTGGTCCGGATGGGTTTTCCTTCCCTATTATGCCCAGTTTTTTCCTACCCTTGGCCCATACCTTTTACGCCTCTTTACTCACTGGGCTCACTCTGGCTGTATCAAGCCGGAGGGTCTGGAGGCTTCAATAGCTACCCTCCCCAAGCCCGGCAAACCTCCGACCACCCCCTCGAACTTTCGTCCAATTGCACTTCTTAATGTGGATGTGAAAATCTATGCTAAGTTATGGGCCAATCGTCTTCTATTGGTTTTGCCCTCCCTCATACACCCCGATCAGGTCGGCTTCGTCCTGGGTAGGCAGACGAGGGATGGCACAAGACGTTTAATAGATCTGCTGGAGGTGGTGGAGAGGGGGCACCTCCCCAGTGCATTCCTTTCTCTTGATGCCGAAAAGGCGTTTGATCGGGTGCACTGGGGTACTTGGAGAAGACCTTAAGTAAATTTGGTTTTAAGGGGACTGTTGCTCGCGCAATTATGGCCTTGTATTCTAATCCGAAGGCCTCTGTTCGGGCCTCCGGATTCCAGTCCCGAACCTTCTTCATTTCTAACGGTACGCGACAAGGTTGCCCCCTCTCGCCATTAATTTTCGCATTGATCATGGAGCCTCTTGCTGCCATTGCTCGTCAGTCCCCAGATATTAGGGGAATTCGGGTCGGTCCATCTGAATACAAGATTAGCCTGTACGCAGATGACGTGGTCTTCACCTGCTCTGACCCTCAACACTCTCTGAGTGCGATCTCGGACCTCCTACGAGACTTTTCTGCGGTTTCATACTATAAACTTAATATAACTAAATCAACCCTTTTCCCTCTGTTCCTTCCCCTCTCTCTTCAACTTAACATTCAATCCACCTATCAGTATATTTGGTCTCCCGTAGGGTTCTCTTATTTAGGGATTAAACTGACGCGCCTGGCTGACTTGGTTCGGGCAAATTGTGAGGCGCTTGCTGCGGATCTTCGGGCGGACACTGGGAAATTTTCTGAGGCAGCTCTCTCCTGGATGGCACGCATACAGGTGGTTAAGATGATGTTACTACCGAAACTAATTTACCTATTCCGATGCTTGCCCCTTCACATCCCCTCGAGACGTCTATCTATATTTCAATCCATCATAGACGCCTTTATTTGGAATAACAAGCCACATAGAATCAAAAGGAAGTGGATGACACTTCCTTACTCAAGGGGAGGTTTGGGTGTCCCTATGCTGGTAGCTTACTATAGAGCAGCTATGCTCGAGCCCCTTAAATTATGGTGGGAGGGGGTATCTAGTATCCCGTGGTTACGGATTGAATCCCACTTTGCCCCAGGTGGATCCCTCCGACGTTTATTGGAGGCCTCCCTCATACGTGTTGATTCATCCAAAGGAATGCTGCTCACTATGTCCGCTGCTATTGGACTCTGGGCGTCTATTTGCCCGGGGGTTTTCCCACATATACTGCGCTACATCTCATTGGACGCCTTGAAAGAAGTTATTGATGGGGTGTCTGTCCTTCCTTGGAGGCAGGCGGGTATAAGACATATTGTGGATCTTTTTGCTCCAGCTGGGTTCCTCCCTTTTTCAACTCTACAGACCCGTTATTCCCTTCCAAATTCAGCTTATTTTACATATATTCAATTTCATAGTCTCCTACGTAACATGCATATATTTACAGATCCCCCGGCTATAGTAGATTCCCCGGGCCAAAGATATTTTAAACCCAACACTTTTATCTCACATGGGGTGTCGGTCCTATATAATTCCTTGGTGCTCCATGGGGTACAGTCTAAGCTCCCATGTATGGACTCTTGGGAGGCTGTTCTTTCCTTTGAGGCCTCGGGAGACGATTGGGCCTTTGCTCTATCCCATCCGTTGAGATTCTCCTCATGTCTGGGCCACATGGAGCAGGCTAGGAAAATACTTCTACAATGGTATATGACACCAGTGAAACTGGCCAGGTGGGGTCTGGCGACCTCCTCATCCTGCTGGAAGGGTTGCGGCTCCACTGGAACCCTAGCACATATTTGGTGGGAGTGCCCTAGTATTAATGCTTTTTGGCATCAAGTTGAAGCAATTATAACTGAGGTTACTCATATACCTTTTACTCTAACAAGCCCATTGGCTCTACTAGGCATTTCTCTGGTGGACCTGCCCTCTCCTATCTTACCTATTATCTCGAATATACTAATTGCTGCCAGAATCTGCATAGCGGCTCACTGGAGGGCTCCTACTGCTCCTTCTAGGGCAGAATTGATCAATAAATTGAACCTTCATTTTTGCTATGAGAGCCTCACTGCTACCTCCTTATCTAGAAAGAATAAAGTCCTTACATGGTGGGACCCCTGGACCTCTTCCACATTCGCCTCTGATATCCCAGGTTATCTTGTGCAGTGACATAGTTGTTCCCAGACAGTCTAATGTATATGGCTTGTCATTCCCTAATACAAGTATGGCATCTGGCTCCCTTCTTACTTCCCTCCCCCCCTTTTTCTCTGTCTTTCCCCAGTTTAATGTTGCAATGTTTGATTTCGCCTTAGGTTGAGGCGATCCATGTATGTTATAATTTGTTATGTAACCTTTTAAAATAATAAACATCTAATGGTTTAAAAAAAAAAAAGATTATTATAATTGCATGTTGTGAAAAAAGACTTACGCAGAAGACTCTGCTGCATCTTCACTCATCCATTTACTAGATGTGCCCTTAAGTGTTGGGCGGGGAGACATCCTTATCAGGCACAATTTTCTACGATATCTAACAAAAAAAAAAAAAACACAACACATTACTACATACATGCAAAAAAACATGAAGTTTAATTAAAAAGATTGACAAACTAAACTGTTTTGACTGATAGCACTGTAATGGTATATACTTTTCTCTGTCCTGTTATTCATGTATACTGTGCAACTTATTGTGCTGTAACTTAACCTGTAACAATTTGCCTGGCCTGTATCCTTGGACTATAATGTAATTAGGCTTTGGTCAACAGCTAGTGGGGGATAGTGTCATTGTTCCTCTCAGCAGGAGGTGATTCCAATTGCCAAACGTATTAGAGACAATGAAGCCCTGAGAATCTGGAATGTTCTGACTGGAGCAAACCATTCCATAGTAGGTGTGAACCCCCTATACATGGGCTGATCCCAATATCCCAGACAATACATTCATGTTTAGGATCAGTCAGTTAGTTGAAGGCGGAGGTGGAAGAGACCCAAGATTTCAGCTGAGGCGAAATCTTGGTGCCCGTGGGATTGTGCAGCGTCCTTCCTTGGTTGGATCGAGTGGGCTCTATCTGGACTATTTCTTCCATTAACCTGGCGTCAGGATTGCCGGGTGACGCCCCCGGAACTGCTCCTTGGCTGTGGACTTCTTACAGACTTGGCAGAATTGTATTCATTTGTGCGGTTCCATTTTCCCTGTTCAATAAATCTCGTTGGATTAATCATCAGCCTGGTGTTCCTTCCTGCTCTTGTCGCACACCCCGTCACAAGCACTGTAACCTTTGATATTTTGGGAAGATGTTCACATATCAATTTTTTTTCCTCCACTGTGTAGTCAGCAGAAAAAAAAAATAAAATCATATCCAATTTCAAACCGAGTGTTGGATGGTCGGTATATTAAATGTTGAAAAATTAAAAATGGTTGGTATATTAAATGTTGTATTTCAACATGGAAACTTGTTATGTAATAGTCACTTTACATCATATAGTAGGTGCAAAAAGATGTCAATTATATTACTCATGTTTACCGCGTATATTCTTGTAAACCTCTTGACTACTATTAAATAAATAAAAAAACAAAAATTTAATGGTGTAAAATTAGGGGGAAAAAAAACTAAACTGAAATGTGATATTCCTGTAACCCTACTGACTCGGAGAATAAAGTTGTCTTATCACTTTTATGACACAGTGAACGGCGTAAAATAAAAAAAAAGGAATAAAAGAATAAATTCCTGAATTGCTGTGTCTACTTGATTCGGCCTCACGAAAAACAGTTTGGCTGGTGATGTGGTGATGATTGTAGACTCTTATGAGTAGGGTCATCTTTATTTATCATTATATGTCTTTATTTTTGTTTTAGTTCTTGTATTTTTCATAATTGTTTCTTATGACTGTTTGTATATGAACCTCTGAATTGCAATGCGCTGCAGAATATGTTGGCGCTATATAAAGATTATTATAATTGCATGTTGTGAAAAAGACTTACGCAGAAGACTCTGCGGAATCTTCACTCATCCATTCACTAGATGAGTCCTCAAGTGTTGGGCGGGGAGACATCCTTATCAGGCTCAATTTTTTACGATATCTAAAAAAAAAAAAAAACACAACACAATACTACATGCATGTAAAAAAACATGAAGTTTAATTAAAAAGATTGACAAACTAAACTGTTTTGACTGATAGCACTGTAATGGTATATACTTTTCTCTGTCCTGTTATTCATGTATACTGTGCAACTTATTGTGCTGTAATTAACCTGTAACAATTTGCCTGGCCTGTATCCTTGGACTATAGTGTAATTAGGCTTTGGTCAACAGCTAGTGGGGGATAGTGTCATTGTTCCTATCAGCAGGAGGTGATTCCAATAGCCAAACCTGTTAGAGATAATGAAGCCCTGAGAATCTGGAATGTTCTGACTGGAGCAAACCATTCCATAGTAGGTGTGAACCCCCTATACATGGGCTGATCCCAATATCCCAGACAATACATTCATGTTTAGGATCAGTCAGTTAGTTGAAGGCGGAGGTGGAAGAGACCCAAGATTTCAGCTGAGGCGAGATCTTGCTGCCCGTGGGATTGTGCAGCTTCCTTCCTTGGTTGGATCTAGTGGGCTCTATCTGGACTATTTCTTCCATTAATCGGGCGTCAGGATTGCCGGGTGACGCCCCCGGAACTGCTCCTTGGTTGTGGACTTCTTACAGACTTGGCAGAATTGTCTTCATTTGTGCGGTTCCAATTTCCCTGTTCAATAAATCTCATTGGATTAATCATCAGACTGCTGTTCCTTCCTGCTCTGTTGCACACCCCGTCACAAGCACTGTAACCTTGGATATTTTGGGAAGATGTTCAAATTTTTTTTCCTCCACTGAGTAGTCAGCGGAAAGAAAAAAAAGAGAATTTTGTTTACTTACCGTAAATTCTTTTTCCTCTAGCTCCTAATTGGGAGACCCAGACAATTGGGTGTATAGCTTCCGCCTCCGGAGGACACACAAAGTACTACACTTAAAACAAAAAGTGTAGTCCCTCCCATACTGCCTATACACCCCCTTCAGGAGAAATCCCATCAGTTCGGTGCACAAGCAGGAAGGAGGAAAAAGGCCCACACCAAAACCGAATGTCCGGCCAGAACATATCGGCAAACCGGTTAACATAAGTGACATGTCTAACACCAGCCACTGAACAGTAAACAAAGCCCAGAAGGCAACAGGGTGGGTGCTGGGTCTCCCAATTAGGAGCTAGAAGAAAAAGAATTTACAGTAAGAAAACAAAATTCTCTTTTTCTTTTTCGCTCCATTGGGAGACCCAGACAATTGAGATGTCCAAAAGCTATCCCTGGGTGGGAAAAGACCCAAAACGTGGCAGCACCCATCATAAGTGAGCGACCGCCGCCTGGAGGATCCGTCTGCCCACACTCGCGTACACATGAACCTGATAATGTTTCGTAAAGGTGTGTAGGCTGGACCAAGTTGCCGCCTGAAACACCTGTTGCGCTGTAGCCTGGTGACGCAAGGCCCACGAGGCACCCACAGCTCTTGTTGAATGCGCCTTAAGACCTGAAGGGAGAGGCGTTCCAGAGGAAAGGTAGGCCTCCTGGATAGGAGCCTTGATATACCGAGCCAAAGAAGACTTGGAAGCCGGATATTCTTTTCTCTGGTCTGTCGTGAGAACGAACAGGGAGTCCGCGCGGCGGAATGAAGCCGTGCGGGAGACATAAATCCTGATAGCCCTGACCAGATCCAAAGTATGCAGAGACTTCTCATACTGGTGAACAGGATTTGGACAAAAAGACGGCAGGACAATGTCTTGATTGAGGTGGAATGGAGAGACCACCTTAGGTAAGAACTCGGCCACAGGGCGGAGCACCACCTTGTCCTGGTGGATAACCAGGAACGGGGACTTGCATGACAGGGCTGCGAGCTCTGAAACCCTTCGAAGAGAGGTAATAGCTACCAGAAAGGCAACTTTCTGGGACAGCCGAGAGAGAGGCACTTTCCGTAGCGGTTCGAAGGGTGGCTTTTGTAAAGCTGCAAGAACTAGGTTAAGGTCCAAGGGGTCCAGAGGGCGTTGGTAGGGAGGAACGATGTGACCTGCCCCTTGTACAAACGTCCTCACTTGAGAGAGGTTAGCCACGTGTCTATTGAAGAGTACTGAAAGTGCGGATATTTGCCCCTTGAGGGAACTGAGTGCCAAACCCTTATCTAAACCTGATTGGAGGAAGGCAAGTAAGGTTGGCAGAGAGAAAGGCCAAGGAGAAAGGCCCTTGAGACAGCACCAGGAAAAGAATATCTTCCAAACTCTGCGGTATATTTTTGCCGACCCCGGTTTCCTGGCTTGTCTCATGGTAGCGGCGACTTCCGGAGAAAACCCGAAGGACGTCAGCAACCAGTTTTCAAGGGTCACAAAGTCAGGCTGAGGGCCGCAGAATTGTGGTGGAAGAACGGACCTTGAGACAGGAGGTCTGGATGGTCCGGAAGCTTCCACGGATCCCCTGCCGAGAGCTGAAGCAGGTCCGGATACCAGGCCCTCCTGGGCCAGTCTGGAGTGATGAGCAGCGCTCGTCGGCATTCCGCCTTGAGTTTCCGTAAGACCTTGGGTAACAGCGGAAAGGGAGGAAACACATAGGGGAGACGAAACTGGGACCAATCTTGGACCAGAGCATCCGCTGCCAAAGCTTGGCGATCCCGGGAGCGAGCCATGAAGGCAGGAACCTTGTGGTTCAACCGAGAGGCCATCAAGACCACGTCCGGTGTACCCCATCGGTCGCAAATGTCCTGGAAGACATCTGAGTGAAGGGCCCATTCGCCCGCGTCCATGCCTTGTCGACTCAGGTAGTCGGCCTCCCAATTGTCCACCCCGTGGATGTGGACCGCCGAGATGGAGGATCTGTTGACCTCGACCCACTGCAGGATACGTTGGACCTCTAACAATGCCTGAGAGCTTTGCGTTCCTCCCTGGTGGTTGATGTAAGCGACCGCGGTCGCGTTGTCGGACTGAATCCGAATATGTTTCCCCACCAGGAACCTCTGAAAGGCCAGTAATGCCAAATAAATGTCTCGAATTTCCAGAACATTGATCTGTAGAGTGGATTCCTGTTCCGTCCAAGTGCCCTAAGCTCTGTGGTGAAGGAACACAGCGCCCCAGCCCAGGAGACTGGCGTCTGTGGTCACTACCAACCATGAGGGGGGCAGAAAGGATCTCCCACGTGACAGGGACAAGGGAAGTAGCCACCAGAGAAGGGAGTCCTTTGTTGACGGCGAGAGGGAGATCTGCCTGTCGAGAGACGAGGGAGCCTTGTCCCAACTGTAAAGTATCTGCAATTGAAGAGGACGCAGGTGGAATTGCGCAAAAGGCACCGCTTCTATGGCAGCTACCATCTTTCCCAGACTGATGGAGATTGGGTCTGACCGAAGAAGGAACTGAACTTCCTCTTGAATCGACACCTGCTTGCTCGAGGGAAGAATGACTAGAGCCGGGGAGGTGTGAAATTCCATGCCCAGATACGTTAGCGTCTGTGCAGGCAGGAGGGAGGACTTCAGCATATTGATCAGCCACCCGAATCTCTGAAGAGTGTCGAGAGTGATCGAGAGACTCTGTTGACACTGGTCCCGCGAAGGGGCCCCGACCAGAAGGTCGTCCAAGTAAGGAATGACAGCGTGGCCCTGGCAATGCAGGACGGCCACCATCACTGCCATCACCTTGGTGAAGACTCTGGGGGCTGAGGCGAGGCCGAAGTGCAGAGCCACGAATTGAAAGTGCTCCTCCCCCACCGCGAATCTCAGCCAACACTGATGCGCAGGAGCAATGGGGACGTGAAGATAGGAATCCTTGACGTCCACCGAGGCTAGGAAATCTCCCTGAGACAGCGAGGCAATCACAGACCGCAGTGATTCCATCCTGATGGTTCTGACTCTCACATGTCGGTTGAGCAGCTTGAGATCCAATACTGGCCTCACCGAACCATCCTTCTTGGGAACCGTGAAGAAGTTTGAATAGAACCCTTGGAAGCGTTCCACGGAGGGAACGGGCACCACGACTCCGTTTCGTATCAGGGCGTCTAGCGCGTGAAAAAAGGCAGGAGCCTTTGCCGGCGGGGGCGAGGAAAGACAAAAGCGAGTCGGTGGACGCGAGGTCAGCTCTATTCTGTAGCCGTGGGAAATTACCTCTTTCACCTATCGGTCTTGAATGCTGCTGTGCCAGGTGTCTCCAAAGCGGGAGAGCCTGCCACCGACCGAGGATGCTGCTGGGGGAGGCGGCGAGTCATGCAGAAGCAGTCTTGGAGGCAGAGGCCCCGGCTGGCTTCTTTGCTGCGCCTTAGCGCGCCAAGTACGATTTGGCTTCTGATCTTTGTCCGCACGGGGGGATGAGGATGAAAAGAGCTTAGATGAGGGATAAAAGGCCCGAAATTTGGCATGCATCTGACGTTGGCCAGACTTCTGCAGCTTAGACTGAGGCAAGGAGGTGGTCTTACCACCTGTGGATTCAGTTATAAGGTCGTCTAATTGCTCCCCGAAAAGCCTGTTCCCGGAGAATGGCAGTCCCTGTAGGAACTTCTTGGAGGTGGCGTCAGCCTTCCAATCCCGCAGCCACAACATTCTGCTGGCTGCGAGAGAGTTAGCTGAAGCCACAGCTGTACGGCTGGCAGATTCCATGACAGCCGTCCTGGCATAGTTTGTGAATGCGGTGGCCAGAGACGTCAAGGTGGCTACCTCAGGAATGTCATGTGCCACTACGTTAATTTCTGCCAAGCAGGTAGAGACTGCCTGCATGGCCCACACGGCTGCGAAGGCAGGAGCAAACGAGGCCCCTGTAGCCTCGTAAATTGACTTCTGCAGAAGCTCAATTTGGCGGTCGGTGGAGTCCTATAGAGACGAACCGTCTGCAACTGACATCACAGTATTGGCCGATAGTCTACAAACGGGTGGGTCCACCCGTGGTGATACCGACCAACCCATAACCACGTCCGGGGGAAAGGATAACGAGAATAATTTTGTTTCCTAATGAAGCGCTTGTCAGGGCAAGCCCTGGGCGTCTGCACAGTAGATCTGAAGTTAGAGTGATCAAAAAACAAGCCGTGTGACCTGGATGGTGGAAGAAACTGATACAGTTCCTCCGAGAGGGAAGCCTCCACAGGTGGAGGAGGAGGAGACAGGTCGAGCACGGTATTAATGGATGATACCAAATCGTCCACTAAAAGATCCTCCTCAAAGGCCTCGTCTGGAGGAGAGGCAGAATTCTCATCCCCATCAAGCTCAGAATCCCCAGCGTGAGACTCAGTGTGATGAGAGGAGACAGGAGAAAGTTCTCTGCGAGGCCATTTGGGAGGCTGAAGAGAGGGAGCTGGGTTAGATGATTCCGTGATATCTCCGGAGACTATGCCCCTGGAAGGGGATGAAGGGGATGACTCGCTATAACACCTGCGGCGAGGACCAGAGGGCCCGGGAGCATCTCTACTTTGACTTGCCTGCAAGGTCTCCTGCAACACTCTGGTCAGGGTTGTCATAGACTGAGAGAAGGAATCCGAGAAGGACTTAGCAAACGCCACAGTCCAGGGAGGTGGCATTGCCGAGTCTTCTGGGACGGTGGAGGGTTCCACAGAGGCAGAGCTGGGGGAAGCAATGGGATCTGCCTCAACTAGAGCCTCATGAGTAGAGCAGGCAGAGCAGTGAGGGAATACAGATCCAGCAGGCAGCATAATCTTGCAGGCAGTGCAAGAAGAATAGAAAGTCTGCACCTTAGGGGCTTTGCTCCTGGTGGAAGACATATCAGCTTATGTGTGGGTCCTCACAGAGAAAACTCACAGAGGCAAATAGGCAAAGAGGGTCCACAACTGGAATACCGGTGTGGCTTACAGGCCGCAATGAGCGGTTTGTGTGTCCTCCAGAAATCGCGCTGTTCCCCCTGAAGCAGCAGAGACTTGTGCTGCTTCAAGCCAGACACCGGTAGAAGATGTGTAAAATGGCCGCCGGAGCTGTAATGGGGGGGAGTGGCTATGTAAACGCGGGAGATCTGGAGGACCGATCATACAGGCAGGGGGCAGGTCCACTATACCGATGGGAGTGCCCTGTGCTGCAAGACTGCCCGTAATAGCGGACGATCCCGCCAGTCTCACTGCGCAGTCGCAGTGGACATGGTGGGCCGCGGCGAAGCCGGGGGCTAAATTTTTGCGGCCGCCCGGCGCGCCGATGCAGAAAGCCAGCGGCGAACGCCCGCAGCCCGACGAGGTCCGGGCTAGCTGAAGAACAGTGCCCGGTCCTCAAAAAGTAATCACCCCCAGGTACCTCACAGTGTGGGATGGTCCGAGGCCCCGGCTGCAGCTGCAGCAGTGCATTGATACAAAGTACCTCGTTTGCTGCAGGGCTCGGTCCCTTATTTGATGTGACTTCGGCCAGCAGGTCCATAAAAGGGCTGTGGAAGGAGTTAGGATTCCCTGTGGCATGGGAACCCGTGATGACTCCCACTTCCCCAGAGCCCCTGAGGGAAGGAGAAGGAGAACGGTATGAGGGCTCCAGCCCGTTGTACCAACAATAGGTACCTCAACCGCCCCTGCCCGAGGGTGGGGAAGGAGACACGCCGGGGGTCCAAAAGGACCCACTTTTCTTCCATCCGTCACTCTCCTAAGAGAGTGTGTCTGACTAAAATGAGAGTGGATGAGTGCAGTGTGTTCCTCCTTCAACACAAAGCTAAGAACTGATGGGATTTCTCCTGAAGGGGGTGTATAGGCAGTATGGGAGGGACTACACTTTTTGTTTTAAGTGTAGTACTTTGTGTGTCCTCCGGAGGCGGAAGCTATACACCCAATTGTCTGGGTCTCCCAATGGAGCGAAAAAGAAAATAAAATCATATCCGATTTCAAACCGAGTGTTGGATGGACGGTATATTAAATGTTGTATTTCAACATGGAAACTTGTTATGTAATAGTCACTTTACATCATATAGTAGGTGCAAAAAGATGTCAATTATATTACTCATGTTTACCGCGTATATTCTTGTAAACCTCTTGACTACTATTAAATAAATTTAAAAAAAAAAAAATTAATGGTGTAAAATTAGGGGAAAAAAACTAAACTGAAATGTGATATTCCTGTAACCCTACTGACTCGGAGAATAAAGTTGTCTTATCACTTTTATGACACGGTGAACGGCTTAAAAAAAAAGGAATAAAAGAATAAATTCCTGAATTGCTGTGTCTACTTGATTCGGCCTCACGAAAAACAGTTTGGCTGGTGATGTGGTGATGATTGTAGACTCTTATGAGTAGGGTCATCTTTATTTATCATTATATGTCTTTATTTTTGTTTTAGTTCTTGTATTTTTCATAATTGTTACTTATGACTGTTTGTATATGAACCTCTGAATTGCAAAGCGCTACAGAATATGTTGGCGCTATATAAAGATTACTATAATGCATGTTGTGAAAAAGACTTACGCAGAAGACTCTGCGGAATCTTCACTCATCCATTCACTAGATGTGTCCTCAACTGTTGGGCGGGGAGACATCCTTATCAGGCTCAATTTTTTACGATATCTAAAAAAAAAAAAAAAACACAACACAATACTACATGCATGTAAAAAAACATGAAGTTTAATTAAAAAGATTGACAAACTAAACTGTTTTGACGTATAGCACTGTAATGGTATATACTTGTCTCTGTCCTGTTATTCATGTATACTGTGCAACTTATTGTGCTGTAACTTAACCTGTAACAATTTGCCTGGCCTGTATCCTTGGACTATAATGTAATTAGGCTTTGGTCAACAGCTAGTGGGGGATAGTGTCATTGTTCCTCTCAGCAGGAGGTGATTCCAATAGCCAAACCTGTTAGAGATAATGAAGCCCTGAGAATCTTGTTCTGACTGGAGCAAACCATTCCATAGTAGGTGTGAACCCCCTATACATGGGCTGATCCCAATATCCCAGACAATACATTCATGTTTAGGATCAGTCAGTTAGTTGAAGGCGGAGGTGGAAGAGACCCAAGATTTCAGCTGAGGCGAGATCTTGCTGCCCGTGGGATTGTGCAGCTTCCTTCCTTGGTTGGATCCAGTGGGCTCTATCTGGACTATTTCTTCCATTAATCGGGTGTCAGGATTGCCGGGTGACACCCCCGGAACTGCTCCTTGGTTGTGGACTTCTTACAGACTTGGCAGAATTGTCTTCATTTGTGCGGTTCCAATTTCCCTGTTCAATAAATCTCATTGGATTAATCATCAGACTGCTGTTCCTTCCTGCTCTGTTGCACACCCCGTCAGAAGCACTGTAACCTTGGATATTTTCGGAAGATGTTCACATTTTTTTTCCTCCACTGAGTAGTCAGCGGAAAGAAAAAAAAGAGAATTTTGTTTACTTACCGTAAATTCTTTTTCTTCTAGCTCCTAATTGGGAGACCCAGACAATTGGGTGTATAGCTTCCGCTTCCGGAGGACACACAAAGTACTACACTTAAAACAAAAAGTGTAGTCCCTCCCATACTGACTATACACCCCCTTCAGGAGAAATCCCATCAGTTCAGTGCACAAGCAGGAAGGAGGAAAAAGGCCCACACCAAAACCGAATGTCCAGCCAGAACATATCGGCAAACCGGTTAACATAAGTGACATGTCTAACACCAGCCACTGAACAGTAAACAAAGCCCAAAAGGCCACAGGGTGGGTGCTGGGCCTCCCAATTAGGAGCTAGAAGAAAAAGAATTTACAGTAAGAAAACAAAATTCTCTTTTTCTTTTTCGCTCCATTGGGAGACCCAGACAATTGGGATGTCCAAAAGCTATCCCTGGGTGGGAAAAGACCCAAAACGTGGCAGCACCCATCATAAGTGAGCGACCGCCGCCTGGAGGATCCGTCTACCCACACTCGCGTACACATGAACCTGATGTTTCGTAAAGGTGTGTAGGTTGGACCAAGTTGCCGCCTGACACACCTGTTGCGCTGTAGCCTGGTGACGCAAGGCCCACGAGGCACCCACAGCTCTTGTTGAATGCGCCTTAAGACCCGAAGGGAGAGGCGTTCCAGAGGAAAGGTAGGCCTCCTGGATAGGAGCCTTGATATACCGAGCCAAAGAAGACTTGGAAGCCGGATATCCTTTTCTCTGGTCTGGGAACGAACAGGGAGTCCAAGCGGCGGAATGAAGCCATGCGGGAGACATAAATCCTGATAGCCCTGACCAGATCCAAAGTATGCAGAGACTTCTCATACTGGTGAACAGGATTAGGACAAAAAGACGGCAGGACAATGTCTTGATTGAGGTGGAATGGAGAGACCACCTTAGGTAAGAACTCGGCCACAGGGCGGAGCACCACCTTGTCCTGGTGGATAACCAGGAACGGGGACTTGCATGACAGGGCTGCGAGCTCTGAAACCCTTCGAAGAGAGGTAATAGCTACCAGAAAGGCAACTTTCTGGGACAGCCGAGAGAGAGGCACTTCCCGTAGCGGTTCGAAGGGTGGCTTTTGTAAAGCTGCAAGAACTAGGTTAAGGTCCAAGGGGTCCAGAGGGCGTTGGTAGGGAGGAACGATGTGACCTGCCCCTTGTACAAACGTCCTCACTTGAGAGAGGTTAGCCAGGTGTCTATTGAAGAGTACTGAAAGTGCGGAGATTTGCCCCTTGAGGGAACTGAGTGCCAAACCCTTATCTAAACCTGATTGGAGGAAGGCAAGTAAGGTTGGCAGGGAGAAAGGCCAAGGAGAAAGGCCCTTGAGACAGCACCAGGAAAAGAATATCTTCCAAACTCTGCGGTATATTTTTGCCGACCCCGGTTTCCTGGCTTGTCTCATGGTAGCGGCGACTTCCGGAGAAAACCCGAAGGACGTCAGCAACCAGTTTTCAAGGACCACAAAGTCAGGCTGAGGGCCGCAGAATTGTAGTGGAAGAACGGACCTTGAGACAGGAGGTCTGGATGGTCCGGAAGCTTCCACGGATCCCCTGCCGAGAGCTGAAGCAGGTCCGGATACCAGGCCCTCCTGGGCCAGTCTGGAGTGATGAGCAGCGCTCGTCGGCATTCCGCCTTGAGTTTCCGTAAGATCCTGGGTAACAGCGGAAAGGGAGGAAACACATAGGGGAGACGAAACTGGGACCAGTCTTGGACCAGAGCATCCGCTGCCAAAGCTTGGCGATCCCGGGAGCGAGCCATGAAGGCAGGAACCTTGTGGTTCAACCGAGACCACGTCCGATGTACCCCATCGGTCGCAAATGTCCTGGAAGACATCTGAGTGAAGGGCCCATTCGCCCGCGTCCATGCCTTGTCGACTCAGGTAGTCGGCCTCCCAATTGTCCACCCCGGGGATGTGGACCGCCGAGATGGAGGAGCTGTTGACCTCGACCCACTGCAGGATACGTTGGACCTCTAACAATGCCTGAGAGCTTTACGTTCCTCCCTGGTGGTTGATGTAAGCGACCGCGGTCACGTTGTCGGACTGAATCCGAATATGTTTCCCCACCAGGAACCTCTGAAAGGCCAGTAATGCCAAATAAATGTCTCAAATTTCCAGAACATTGATCTGTAGAGTGGATTCCTGTTCCGTCCAAGTGCCCTAAGCTCTGTGGTGAAGGAACACGGCGCCCCAGCCCAGGAGACTGGCGTCCGTGGTCACTACCAACCATGAGGGGGGCAGAAAGGATCTCCCACGTGACAGGGACAAGGGAAGTAGCCACCAGAGAAGGGAGTCCTTTGTTGACGGCGAGAGGGAGATCTGCCTGTCGAGAGACGAGGGAGCCTTGTCCCAACTGTGAAGTATCTGCAATTGAAGAGGACGCAGGTGGAATTGCGCAAAAGGCACCGCTTCTATGGCAGCTACCATCTTTCCCAGACTGATGGAGATTGGGTCTGACCGAAGAAGGAACTGAACTTCCTCTTGAATCGACACCTGCTTGCTCGAGGGAAGAATGACTAGAGCCGGGGAGGTGTGAAATTCCATGCCCAGATACGTTAGCGTCTGTGCAGGCAGGAGGGAAGACTTCAGCATATTGATCAGCCACCCGAATCTCTGAAGAGTGTCGAGAGTGATCGAGAGACTCTGTAGACACTGGTCTCGCGAAGGGGCCCCGACCAGAAGGTCGTCCAAGTAAGGAATGACAGCGTGGCCCTGGCAATGCAGGACGGCCACGATCACTGCCATCACCTTGGTGAAGACTCTGGGGGCTGAGGCGAGGCCGAAGGGCAGAGCCACGAATTGAAAGTGCTCCTCCCCCACCGCGAATCTCAGCCAACACTGATGCGCAGGAGCAATGGGGACGTGAAGATAGGAATCCTTAACGTCCACCGAGGCTAGGAAATCTCCCTGAGACAGCGAGGCAATCACAGACCGCAGTGATTCCATCCTGATGGTTCTGACTCTCACATATCGGTCGAGCAGCTTGAGATCCAATACTGGCCTCACCGAACCATCCTTCTTGGGAACCGTGAAGAAGTTTGAATAGAACCCTTGGAAGCGTTCCACGGAGGGAACGGGCACCACGACTCCGTTCCGTCTCAGGGCGTCTAGCGCCTGAAAAAAGGCAGGAGCCTTTGCCGGCGAGGGCGAGGAAAGACAAAAGCGAGTCGGTGGACGCGAGGTCAGCTCTATTCTGTAGCCGTGGGAAATGACCTCTTTCACCTATCGGTCTTAAATGCTGCTGTGCCAGGTGTCTCCAAAGCGGGAGAGCCTGCCACCGACCGAGGATGCTGCTGGAGGAGGTGGCGAGTCATGCAGAAGCAGTCTTGGAGGCAGAGGCCCCGGCTGGCTTCTTTGCTGCGCCTTAGCGCCCCAAGTACGATTTGGCTTCTGATCTTTGTCCGCACGGGGGGATGAGGATGAAAAGAGCTTAGATGAGGGATAAAAGGCCCGAAATTTGGCATGCATCTGACGTTGGCCAGACTTCTGCAGCTTAGACTGAGGCAAGGAGGTGGTCTTACCACCTGTGGATTCAGTTATAAGGTCGTCTAATTGCTCCCCGAAAAGCCTGTTCCCGGAGAATGGCAGTCCCTGTAGGAACTTCTTGGAGGTGGCGTCAGCCTTCCAATCTCGCAGCCACAACATTCTGCTGGCTGCGAGAGAGTTAGCTGAAGCCACAGCTGTACGGCTGGCAGATTCCATGACAGCCGTCCTGGCATAGTTTGTGAATGCGGTGGCCAGAGACGTCAAGGTGGCTACCTCAGGAATGTCATGTGCCACTACGTTAATTTCTGCCAAGCAGGTAGAGACTGCCTGCATGGCCCACACGGCTGCGAAGGCAGGAGCAAACGAGGCCCCTGTAGCCTCGAAAATTGACTTCTGCAGAAGCTCAATTTGGAGGTCGGTGGAGTCCTATAGAGACGAACCGTCTGCAACTGACATCACAGTATTGGCCGATAGTCTAGAAACGGGTGGGTCCACCCGTGGTGATACCGACCAACCCTTAACCACGTCCGGGGGGAAAGGATAACGAGAATAATTTTGTTTCCTAATGAAGCGCTTGTCAGGGCAAACCCTGGGCGTCTGCACAGTAGATCTGAAGTTAGAGTGATCAAAAAACAAGCCGTGTGACCTGGATGGTGGAAGAAACTGATACAGTTCCTCCGAGAGGGAAGCCTCCACAGGTGGAGGAGGAGGAGACAGGTCGAGCACGGTATTAATGGATGATACCAAATCGTCCACTAAAAGATCCTCCTCAAAGGCCTCGTCTGGAGGAGAGGCAGAATTCTCATCCCCATCAAGCTGAGAATCCCCAGCGTGAGACTCAGTGTGATGAGAGGAGACAGGAGAAAGTTCTCTGCGAGGCCATTTGGGAGGCTGAAGAGAGGGAGCTGGGTTAGATGATTCCGTGATATCTCCGGAGACTATGCCCCTGGAAGGGAATGAAGGGGATGACTCGCTATAACACCTGCGGCGAGGACCAGAGGGCCCGGGAGCAACTCTCCTTTGACTTGCCTGCAAGGTCTCCTGCAACACTCTGGTCAGGGTTGTCATAGACTGAGAGAAGGAATCCGAGAAGGACTTAGCAAACGCCACAGTCCAGGGAGGTGGCATTGCCGAGTCTTCTGGGACGGTGGAGGGTTCCACAGCAGCAGAGCTGGGGGAAGCGATGGGATCTGCCTCAGCTAGAGCCTCATGAGTAGAGCAGGCAGAGCAGTGAGGGAATACAGATCCAGCAGGCAGCATAATCTTGCAGGCAGTGCAAGAAGAATAGAAAGTCTGCACCTTAGGGGCTTTGCTCCTGGTGGAAGACATATCAGCTTATGTGTGGGTCCTCACAGAGAAAACTCTCAGAGGCAAATAGGCAAAGAGGGTCCACAACTGGAATACCGGTGTGGCTTACCGGCCGCAATGAGCGGTTTGTGTGTCCTCCAGAAATCGCGCTGTTCCCCCTGAAGCAGCAGAGACTTGTGCTGCTTCAAGCCAGACACCGGTAGAAGGTGTGTAAAATGGCCGCCGGAGCTGTAATGGGGGGGCGTGGCTATGTAAACGCGGGAGATCTGGAGGACCGATCATACAGGCAGGGGGCAGGTCCACTATACCGATGGGAGTGCCCCGTGCTGCAAGACTACCCGTAATGGCGGACGATCCTGCCAGTCTCACTGCGCAGTCGCAGTGGACATGGTGGGCCACGGCGACGCCAGGGGCTAAATTTTTGCGGCTGCCCGGCGCGCCGATGCGGAAAGCCAGCGGCGAACGCCCGCAGCCCGACGAGGTCCGGGCTAGCTGAAGAACAGTGCCCGGTCCTCAAAAAGTAATCACCCCCAGGTACCTCACAGTGTGGGATGGTCCGAGGCCCGGGCTGCAGCCGCAGCAGTGCATTGATACAAAGTACCTCGTTTGCTGCAGGGCTCGGTCCCTGGGGTGATGTGACTCCGGCCAGCAGGTCCATAAAAGGGCTGTGGAAGGAGTTAGGATTCCCTGTGGCATGGGAACCCGTGATGACTCCCACTTCCCCAGAGCCCCTGAGGGAAGGAGAAGGAGAACGGTATGAGGGCTCCAGCCCGTTGTACCAACAATAGGTACCTCAACCGCCCCTGCCCGAGGGTGGGGAAGGAGACACGCCGGGGGTCCAAAAGGACCCACTTTTCTTCCATCCGTCACTCTCCTAAGAGAGTGTGTCTGACTAAAATGAGAGTGGATGAGTGCAGTGTGTTCCTCCTTCAACACAAAGCTAAGAACTGATGGGATTTCTCCTGAAGGGGGTGTATAGGCAGTATGGGAGGGACTACACTTTTTGTTTTAAGTGTAGTACTTTGTGTGTCCTCCGGAGGCGGAAGCTATACACCCAATTGTCTGGGTCTCCCAATGGAGCGAAAAAGAAAATAAAATCATATCCGATTTCAAACCGAGTGTTGGATGGACGGTATATTAAATGTTGTATTTCAACATGGAAACTTGTTATGTAGTAGTCACTTTACATCACATAGCAGGTGCAAAAAGATGTCAATTATAAAGAGAATTTTGTTTACGTACCGTAAATTCTTTTTTCTTTAATCATCAATGGGAGACCCAGACAATGGGGTTTAGGGCGCTGCCCTCCGGAGGTCACACTAGGTACTACAAGTTTGTAGATACCGCCTCCTCCGCTTATAAACCCCTACCGCAGGGAACATCCTCAGTTTGGTCCATAAGCTGCGAGGAGATAATAAACCACACCCGAAACATCGGGAAGAATGCCGTACACAGACGGTTCAACAACCCGGCAAACACTGTCTCAACAGAGAACAGAACAAATGCAAAACATGCAAAGGAACAACTGGGTGGGTGCTGGGTCTCCCATTGATGATTAAAGAAAAAAGAATTTACGGTACGTAAACAAAATTCTCTTTTTTCTGGTCATCATAATGGGAGACCCAGACAATGGGGATGTCCTAAAGCAATACCCCAGGGCGGGAAGAGTTCCTCAACAAGACGGATAACACATGGTTCCCTTCAAAGGTGGGCAACCGCCGCCTGGAGAACCCGCCTGCCCAGACTTGCATCCGCAGAGGCATGGGCATGCACCATATAGTGCTTAGAGAAAGTGTGCAGGCTGGACTAAGTGGCCGCCTGACACACCTGTAGAGCAGACGCTCGATGTCGCAAGGCCCAAGAGGCACCTACAGCCCTGGTGGAGTGAGCCTTCAATCCCACCGGGAGAGGCAAACCAGAGGACCGGTAAGCCTCTTGAATGGAAGCCTTAATCCATCTGGCCAAGGTTGACTTCGAAGCCGCGGACCCCTTACAGCGACCTGTCGTAAGAACAAATAAGGAATCCGAACTCCGGAAGGAGGCGGTCCTGGACACATAAATGCGTACTGCTCTCACGAGATCCAGAGTATGGAGGTCGCGCTCCACCTGATGAACGGGAGCGGGGCAAAATGATGGGAGAACAATCTCCTGGTTCAGGTGAAAAGTTGAAACCACCTTCGGCAAGAATTCTGGCCGTGGGCGCAACACCACCTTGTCTTGGTGAACCACCAGAAAGGGTGACTTGCACGATAGTGCAGCCAATTCTGAGACCCTCCTTAGAGACGTAATCGCCACCAGAAAGGCCACTTTCTGGGACAGACGAGAGAGAGAGATGTCTCTCAACGGCTCAAACGGCGGTTTCTGTAATGCCGCCAGGACCATGTTAAGGTCCCAAGGGTCCAGAGGTCTCTTGTAGGGCGGAACCATCCGCGACACCCCCTGCAGAAATTGACGCACCTTCGGGAGGAGCGCCAATCGCCTGTCAAACAGCACTGAAAGTGCCGATACTTGACATTTCAAAGAGCCAAGGGACAATCCCAACTCCAAACCCGACTGTAAGAAAGCCAACAACGTCGGGATGGACAAGGGCCAAGGAGACCGTCCACCAGAGGCACACCAGGCAAAAAAGATCTTCCACGTCCGGTGGTACATCTTCCTGGAAACAGGCTTCCTAGCCCGATTCATAGTGGCCACCACTGTAGGGGAGAAACCCCTAGATGTCAGGAGCCAGGCCTCAAGAGCCATGCAGTCAATCTGAGGGCCCTGGAATTGAGGTGGAAGAATGGGCCTTGTGCGAGTAAATCTGCGCGTTCTGGAAGAGCCCACCTGTGTCCGCCTGACAGTTGCCACAGGTCCGGGTACCAGGACCTCCTGGGCCAATCTGGAGCCACTAGAATGGCTATCCTGCACTCCGACCTGATCTTCCACAGGACCCTGGGAATCAGAGCCAGAGGAGGGAACACATACGGCAGTTGGAAGCTGGACCAACTCAGTATCAGAGCATCCGCCCCCAGGGACTGAGGATCCCACGATCTCGCCACGTACTGGGGCACCTGATGATTCAGCCTGGAGGCCATCAGATCCACGTCCGGAGTGCCCCATCTGCTGCAGATGTCCCGGAAGACGTCTGGATGCAGGGACCACTCTCCGGCGTCCATCCCCTGCCGGCTCAGGTAGTCGGCCTCCCAGTTCTCGACCCCTGGGATGTGAACTGCGGAGATCAAGCAGTCGTGTTCCTCCACCCACGATAGGATGCGGTGGACTTCGGCGAGGGCCTGAGCGCTTCTGGTCCCTCCCTGATGATTTATGTAGGCGACGGCCGTCGCATTGTCGGACTGTACCCGAATGGGTCGTCCTGCCAGGAATTTCTGAAACGCCAGGAGCGCCAGATAGACCGCCTTGATCTCCAGGACGTTGATCTGCAACGTCGACTCCGCCTGAGTCCAGAGACCTTGAGCCCTGTGGTGTAAGAACACCGCGCCCCAGCCCTTCAGACTGGCGTCGGTGGTCACCACTAACCAAGAAGGTTTGAGGAAGGATCTTCCCCGTGACAAGTGACGTGGCTGTAGCCACCACTGCAGGGAGTCCCTGGTCGGTTGCGAAAGTGCCACCAACCGATTCAGAGAGATCGCTCTCTTGTCCCACCGGCGAATAATCTCCAGCTGGAGAGGACGGAGACGAAACTGTGCAAATGGCACCGCCTCTATTGCCGCTACCATGCGTCCCACCAGTCTCATCAATTCCCGAAGGGATGAGTGAGGTGACAGGAGAACGTGCTGTACTCCTGAGTGGATCGCCAGCTGCTTGGCCTGAGGTAGAGACACCAGGGCTGAGTCCGTGTGGAAATCCATGCCCAGATATGTCAATGACTGGGTCGGAACCAGGGTCGACTTCTGAGTATTGAGAAGCCACCCGAACTGTTCCAGAGACCTCATGGTCGCTTCCAGGCTCACCCGACAAAGGTCTTCCGATGGCGCCCTGACCAATAGGTCGTCCAGATAGGGTATGACGGCGTGACCCTGCACATGCAGGAGAGCCATCATAGATGCCATCACCTTCGTGAACACCCTTGGTGCAGAGGCCAACCCGAAGGGTAGGGCCACAAATTGGAGATGTTCGTCCCCCACTGCGAATCGTAACCAGCGTTGATGAGCCGGTGCAATGGGCACGTGAAGGTAAGCGTCCCTGATATCGATGGACGCTAGGAAGTCCCCCTGCGACAGAGCCGCGATAACGGAACGTAGGGATTCCATGCGGAACTTCCGCACCAACACGTGACGGTTGAACAATTTTAGGTCTAGGACCGGTCGAAAGGAGCCGTCCTTCTTTGGGACAATAAAGAGGTTGGAGTAAAAACCCCTGAACCTCTCTGCCATGGGCACTGGGACCACTACTCCGTCTCTGCGGAGTCCCTCCAACACCCGGAGAAAAGCCTGAGTCTTTTCTGGGGATGGAACAGACCGATGGAATCGGGATAATGGTTTTGACGTCAGCTCTATCCTGTAACCTCGCGAGACTACGTCTCGAACCCACTGATCTTGAACGTGAAGTAGCCACTTGTCCTGAAAGCGAGACAAGCGGCCCCCCACCTGTGGGGAGGCAGGATGAAAGAGTGAGTCATGTAGAGGCGGGTTTGGGGGTGGTAGTTGCCGCCCCCGCCGGCTTCTTTGGACGACTCTTGGAGCGCCACTGAGAAGCGGGCTTGCCCCCTCGGTCCGTGCGAGCGGACGGTGCTGATGACTGTGAGCCGGACCGAAAGGACCACTGCTTTGGGTTCCTCTTAACGGTATACCGTGGCTTAGGCTTATTCTGCGGGATCTTAGACTCAGCAGAATCCTTGATCAGCTTGTCCAGCTCTGTGCCAAAGAGTCTGTCACCAGAGAACGGAAGATTCTGCAGAATCTTCTTAGATGTGGCATCTGAGTCCCAAAGACGCAGCCACAACAACCTGCGGATCGCTATCGCATTGGCCGAAGCCACAGCTGAGCGAGTGGCAGTTTCCAGAGACGCCGTCCTGGCGTAGTCCGCATAGGCCCTTGCTCTCTCAGTGAGTGCCAGGACCTCCGGACTGGACCTTGCCAGGTCAGTGATACCATCCAAGCAGGTAGTAATCGCTTGTAAGGTCCAGACCGTGGCAAAATTAGGGGCAAATGAAGACCCCACAGCCTCATAGGAAGACTTGGCGAGTTGCTCGACCTGTCTATCAGTAGCATCCTTCAGCGAGGAGCTATCAGAGGCAGAGAAAAGGGAGCGTGCAGCAATTCTAGTCATGGAAGCGTCCACCTTTGGAGACTGCGACCATTCCTGAAGCACCTCCTGGGGGAAGGGGAAGCGATTGTCCTTAGGTTTGCGGACATAGCGCCGCCCAGGATGTAACCTGGGTGCTCTAACCACCCTTCCAAAATTAGTGTGGTCCATGAAGGATCCACTTGGTCTAGCCTCTGGCCGCAGCCATTGATAGACCTCCTTCGGGTGCACGACAACCTCTTCAGGGGGAGTCACGAGACGCAAGGTCTCATTGATGGAGGACACCAGATCCTCCACCCCGTCTGGAGGTTCAGACACAGACACAGACCCGAAGTTTGAACCCCCATCATCTTCCTCACCATCAGAGGAACGCTCCTCCTCAGAGAGAGCCTGGAGCTCGGGTGAATCCTCACGACGAGCCCGCTTAGGGGGTCTCACAGCAGAAGAGGGAGACACCCGGGGGTAACTGGAAGGAGTAGCTGGGTTTTCCAGTCTCCTATGCAGTGCCTCCAGTGACTGCGACATGGAGGACATCTGGGACAGCAGGGATTCATTGATCCTATTCTGCGTTTCCCATGGCCCCTGGATTACCTGAATCTCAGGGTATAGCACCGGAGCTGCTGCTGCCTCAGCTGAGCCAGCCCGGGCTTCTGGGCGTCCGCAGTTATTGCAGGACCCCTCCACCAAAGTTCCCTTGCAGGTAGCACAGGTAATGGTGTTATCCGCCGCCTTAGCAGCATGCTTCTTAACTGAGGACATATCCACAGTAGGGGTTGAGGCCAAGGCCAATAGACAAAACAAACCGGGAATCCCGGTGGCTTACCGACCGCAGTAACGCGGTGGGAGGAAGCGGTGTGTGCGTGTGACCTCCGCGAGTTCCGGTCTCCCTCTGAAGTGCAGACACGTGCTGCCGTAGATCCCAGCCGGGAAGTGAGAGAGAAGATGGCCGCCGCCAGCACAGACGTGGGCGGCGCCGGGAACACGCGGGAAGCACACGCACCCGCCCCCCGGTGACGTCACCGTAAGGGCTGCCTCTCCTCCTCCAAGCAGCCTCTGTAATGGAGGTGCTGGAGCCCGCAGCGCGGGAAAACAGTGCGAAATCATCATGCACACATACCCAGACTGTCATCACATACAAACATGCACAGTCTACGGCCTCAGCCCCTGTGACACACAGGGCGGTCAGCCAGGGTGACCCCAGCACAGGGTACACCGCCAGATCCGCGGACCCGAGGGTAACGCGCGGTCTGAGTGCCAGGACACATAAAGTGCCAGACACTACCCCCAGGCACACAGGAGACACAGAATGCCTCAGTGCCGGTCCGGTCTGTAAGCACCATTTAGGGAGGCCTCGGACGGGGGTTCAGCCCAGTCCGGAGTGTAAGCACCATTTAGGGAGGCCTCGGACTGGGCTGGCTCCAGTCCGGTCTGTAAGCACCATTTAGGGAGGCCTCGGACGGAGCGGAGCTGTGCAAGGCTCCCATCTCCCACTCTCCAGAGCCCCCCAGAGAGGGATGGAAAGGAGCGCAACAGCGTACCGGGAGAACACAGAGTGTCCAGGCACTAGGCCCTCCGGTACCTCCACCAGCGTGTGCCACAAAGGGTGAGCGGGGAGGCTGTCGCAGGTCCCGACTAGGACCATATTACCTTGTCTTCAGACGCCATCACGTAAGTAGTGAGAGTGCAGTGAAGTGCAAGCAAAGCGTGATCCTCCGAGCACACTAAGTTTAAAACTGAGGATGTTCCCTGCGGTAGGGGTTTATAAGCGGAGGAGGCGGTATCTACAAACTTGTAGTACCTAGTGTGACCTCCGGAGGGCAGCGCCCTAAACCCCATTGTCTGGGTCTCCCATTATGATGACCAGAAAATTACTCATGTTTACTGCGTATATTCTTGTAAACTTCTTGACTACTATTAAATAAATTTAAAAAAAAAAATTAATGGTGTAAAATTAGGGGGAAAAAAACTAAACTGAAATGTGATATTCCTGTAACCCTACTGACTCGGAGAATAAAGTTGTCTTATCACTTTTATGACACGGTGAACGGCTTAAAAAAAAAAGGAATAAAAGAATAAATTCCTGAATTGCTGTGTCTACTTGATTCGGCCTCACGAAAAACAGTTTGGCTGGTGATGATTGTAGACTCTTATGAGTAGGGTTATCTTTATTTATCATTTATCATTATATGTCTTTATTTTTGTTTTAGTTCTTGTATTTTATATAATTGTTACTTATGACTGTTTGTATATGAACCTCTGAATTGCAAAGCGCTGCAGAATATGTTGGCGCTATATAAAGATTATTATAATTGCATGTTGTGAAAAAGACTTACGTAGAAGTGGAATCTTCACAGATGGCATCACTAGACGTGTCATCTAGTATTCGGCGGAGACGCTTTTTTCCCCTGTTCAATATTTCAGGAGAACTAAAAAAAATAAAACACACAACACATTACTACATGCATGTAAAAAAAACATGAAGTTTAATTAAAAAGATTGACAAATTAAATTGTTTTCACGGATAGCACTGCAACCTTTGATATTTTGGGAAGATGTTCACATATCAAATATTTTTCCTCCACTGAGTAGTCAGTCAAAAAAAAAATGATATCTGATTTTAAACCAAGTGTTTGATTAAAATCAGCAATGCAAGTCTAAGTGTCAGTCAAAAACATCAGACCGCACTCAGATGATATCCGAGTGCAGTCTGATTTTCACTGACTGACAGAATGGAGAAAGTGGAGAAACTTTCTTTTCACTCCCCATGTTATATGAAAAACTGATGCCAATCTGATAAACATCTGTTCAATTTTCAAATAAATGAAATAAACCACCAGCGCTCCAGTAGGTATAATAGAAAAATACAATGCATTCACTGCTGTATACAAAATGTCAAATGAGAAAGGCTGTAGAAGACAGGGACAGTGTACCTCTGTCAAAAAGAACGTATACCGTATATACTCGCGTAAAAGCCGAGTTTTTCAGCCCAAAATTTGGGCTGAAAAGTCCCCCCTCGGCTTATACGCGAGTATACAGTATATACAGCAGCAGCCCCGCTGCCGACACACGATCCCCGGTTTCATTCCGCGTCTTCCGCCTTCCTGTGACGTCATTGCCCGCGACCACAGGAAGCTGGAAGCCGCGGAATGAAGCCGGGGATCGTGTGTCGGCAGCGGCGGGACAGCGCGACAGGACACTGATAAGTATGATTTTACTTTACAGGTTTGCCGCGCAAGGGGGGGGGGCCCTGGATCTTGATGGGGGGGCCTGTATACCTCTGGGGCTGCTGCTGTATACAGCCCTGGGGCTGCTGCTGTATACAGCTTTGGGGCTGCTGCTGTATACAGCCCTGGGGCTGCTGCTGTATATTCCCCTGGGGCTGCTTCTGTATACTACCACTGGGGCTGCTGTATACTACCACTGGGGCTGCTGTATAGTACCACTAGGGCTGTATATACCTCTGGGGCTGCTGTATACTACCACTGGGGCTGCTGTATACTACCACTGGGGCTGCTGTATACTACCACTGGGGCTGCTGTATACTACCACTGGGGCTGTATATACCTCTGGGGCTGCTGTATACTACCACTGGGGCTGCTGTATACTACCACTGGGGCTGCTGTATACTACCACTGGGGTTGCTGTATACTACCACTGGGGCTGCTGTATAGTACCACTGGGGCTGTATATACCTCTGGGGCTGCTGTATACTACCACTGGGGCTGCTGTATACACCTCTGGGGCTGCTGTATACTGACGGTCTCTCATTCCGCCTCAGTCTCCCATCCGCCCCAGTCTCCCTTCCGTCGGTGTTACCCAATGCTTCGATGCTGAAGAATCTATGTGATGCAGCCCGGTCATGGGATGCTGTGGGATCACATGACCTGGCTGTGTCACACAACCCTGGAGGAACGGAGCTTTTACCACATATTTTTGGGCATGCCAGAAATTACAAACATTTTGGAGCGAGGCGAGGAGCATTATCAGGTTGGTGACTGAGACTGACCAGACTTTGGAGCCTGAATTGTTTCTGGTGCACCTATCGGACCTCCCCCTAGCTATTTATAAAGTTCCATCTTAGGTTTCCTCATAATGGCAGCTGAGCTTGTATTCCGCAATGCTGGAGAGCAACCTCCCCTCCAAGTGTACAGTTAAGGTTAAATAAGGTCAACGACATAATGTACATGGAGGACCTGACGGCGTCTCTCCACGATAGATTAGATTCCTTTTCGAAAACCTGGTACCCACAGATTGCCTTCAAAGCCTCATCTGAATAAGGGAACATGTTCTATCAGGCGGAGTGTCCTTACTCTTGATGGATGGAGAGAATTCTCTTGGGTCACCCCAAATTTTCTTTTTCGTTTCATATAGGGTTTTTTCAGTCTTCCCTCCTCCCCTCTTCCCTCCCATTCTTTTCTTTTCCCTAGCTCTTTACTTTCGCAACCTCGCCCTGGTTTCTTTCTATTCTTTCTCCTAGCTTTTCCTTATAAAAATGGTCGGTATATTAAATGTTGTAATGTAACTTGGAACTTGTTATGTAGTAGTCACTTTACATCATATACATAGTAAGTGCAAAAAGATGTCAATTATATTACTCATGTTTATATCCTTGTAAGTTTCTTGACTACCACTGAATAAATAAAAATAAAAAAACAACTGTTTATGGTGTAAAATCAAGGGGAAAAATAAAACAAAACAAAAAAAAAGAAAGAAAAGAAAACAGAAATGTGATATTCCTGTAACCCTACTGACTCGGAGAATAAAGTTGTCTTATCACTTTTATGACACGGTGAACGGCGTGAAAACAAACAAAAAAGGAATAAAAGAATCAATTCCTGAATTGCTGTGTCTACTTGATTCGGCCTCACGAAAAACAGTTTGGCTGGTGATGATTGTAGACTCTTATGAGAAGGGTCATCTTGATTTATCATTATATGTCTTTATTTTTGTTTTAGTTCTTGTATTTTTTATAATTGTTACTTATGACTGTTTGTATATGAACCTCTGAATTGCAAAGCGCTGCAGAATATGTTGGCGCTATATAAAGATTATTATTATAATTGCATGTTGTGAAAAAGACTTACGTAGAAGACTCTCCGGTATCTACCCTCTTGGCTTCACTAGGTGTGACATCAAGTTTTTGGAGAGGACGCTTCTTTCCCCGGTTCAATATTTCAGGAGATCTAAAAAAAAACACACAACACATTACTACATGCATGTAAAAAAACATGAAGTTTAATTAAAGATTGACAAACTAAACAGTTTTCACGGATAGCACTGCAGCCTTTGATATTTTGGGAAGATGTTCACATATCAATTTGTTATCCTCCGCTGAGCAGTCAGCAAAAAAAATAATAAAATCCTATCTGATTTTAAACTGAGTGTTGGATTAAAATCAGCAATGCAAGTCTATGTGTCAGTCAAAAACATCAGACTGCAATCAGATGACATCCGAGTGCAGTCCGATTTTCACAGATTGACAGAATGGAGAAAGTGGAGAAACTTTCTGTTCTCTCCCCATGTTATATGAAAAACTGATGCCAATCTGATAAACCTCTAGTCAATCTACAAATAAGTAGTAGGTATACCGTATATACTCGAGTATAAGCTGAGTTTTTCAGCACAATTTTTGTGCTGAAAAGTGCCCCTCCTCGGTTTATACCCGAGTCATGGTGTGAAGGCTCAGTGGGGAAGGCGGTGATTGGGGGCTATAGGAGGCTGGGGGAGGCTGTATTAGGAGCTGTATTCGGTCTTCATGCTTCTTCCTGCTTTTGTCGGCGTCATATGACCGCCACAGCAGTGATGACGTCACCCAGTGGCGGTGGGGGCTATATACCCCAGTGGTGGTGGGGGGCTATATACCCCAGTGGAGGGGGAGGCTATACACCCCAGTGATGGGGGCGCTATATACCAGTGATGAGGGGCTGTATACAATGATGATTGCTATATACCAGTGATGGGGGTACTATATACCTGTGATAAGGAGAAATATACCAGTATGGGAGTCTGCTGCATTTTCCACCCTAGGCTTATACTCGAGTCAATAGGTTTCCAAAGTTTTTGGGGTAAAGTTAGGGGCCTCGGCTTATACTCGGGTTGGCTTATACTTGAGTATATATGGTAATAGCAAATTACAATGTACTCACTGCTGTATACAAAATGTCAAATGAGAAAGGTTGCAGGTAAAAGACAGGGACAGTGTACCCCCTGTCAAAAAGAAGAACGTATAATCTAATATATAATTTCCTTAAATTGTTAGTCATCCACTTCCGCCTGGACGTCTCCGAATCCCATAAGTCACAGTGCCGACCGGAAGTACGCTGACCATCATACTGGAACAACCAAGCGATGAGTCTTCCAACATAGCAATCGCCGAACTCCCAGCCGACTGGCCATACACTGACAGACACTCCCACCCAGTCCCCACAGCCCCCCCCCCCACAATCCCACCGCTGGTGCCGGACCCCCCCCATCCCATGACCAGGCTGCTGCGGGGTCACTTGATCCGGCTGCGTCACACAGGTCCTTCAGCATCAGAGCATCGGGTAACACCAGCAGAAGGGAGACCGGCAGGAGGGTGAGACTGAGGCAGAGACTGGCAGGACTGAGGCAGATTGTGTGTGTGTGTGTGTGTGTGTGTCTGTATACATGTGTGTGTGTGTGTCTGAATACATGTGTTTCTATACCTGTGTGTGTATACATGTGTGTATGTGAATACATGTGTGTGTGTCTGTATACATGTGTGTATGTGTGTGTACATGTCTGTATACATGTGTATGTGTATCACATGACCCACCAGAGAGAGGTGGCCAGCAGTAAGGCGGTAATGCAAAGTGGTGCAGTGCAGGAGAGAATGAGCACCACGGAAGACCAAGTAATAAAGCTGCAGAATGCAGAGAAAAATAGTATATACAACAGATATCTGATCTGACTGCAAAATACATTTTATTCCCTCTCCGGATGAAGCCACGCAATGGCTGGATGTAAAGCGTATCCAGGCTGAAGGAGACTGAGGACTATATTTTTTGGTCGTTCAGCTTTTCCGTATGTTTGTATATTTAGAGTCTCCATGGGGAGATGAGGAGGGAAGGTGTATGGGCTGCGGTGTGGCGATTGACGTGATTTGTTATGTTTTGGTTAATAAGTAAATATTCTATTATAGATGCTTTACAGCGGGAGGGGGAGTAGGTATGCTTCACTGTATTTTGTATAACATAGTAAGAAGAGAGATTATTAACAACTAGCTGTGAGCCCGATGCAAATGCATCGGATTCTAGAACGTGCATTAATTTGATTATAGTAGTTATAGCTGTTAGCCTGATACAAATGCATCGGGTGTGAGGACATTTTGGGGGGGTGTGAGGACATTTTGGGGGTGTGTGAGGACTTTTTGGGGGTGTGAATACTTTTTGGGGGGGGTTGAATACTTTTTGGGGGTGTGTGAATACTTTTTGGGGGGGTTGAATACTTTTTTTGGGGGGTTGAATACTTTTTGGGGGTGTGTGAATACTTTTTGGGGGGGTTGAATACTTTTTGGGGGTTGTGAATACTTTTTGGGGGGGTGTGAATACTTTTTGGGGGGGTTGAATACTTTTTGGGGTGGTGTGTGAATACTTTTTGGGGGGGTTGAATACTTTTTGGGGGGTGTGAATACTTTTTGGGGGGTTGAATACTTTTTTGGGGGGTTGAATACTTTTTGGGGGTGTGTGAATACTTTTTGGGGGGTTGAATACTTTTTGGGGGGTTGAATACTTTTTGGGGGGGTTGAATACTTTTTGGGGGGGTGTGAATACTTTTTGGGGTGGTTGAATACTTTTTGGGGGTGTGAATACTTTTTGGGGGGGTTGAATACTTTTTGGGGGGGTTGAATACTTTTTGGGTGTGTGTGAATACTTTTTGGGGGGTGTGAATACTTTTTGGGGGGGTTTGAATACTTTTTTGGGGGGGTTGAATACTTTTTGGGGGTGTGTGAATACTTTTGGGGGGGGGGGGGTGAATACTTTTTGGGGGGGTTTGAATACTTTTTGGGGGGGTTGAATACTTTTGGGGGGGGTTGAATACTTTTTTTTGGGGGGGTTGAATACTTTTTGGGGGTGTGTGAATACTTTTTGGGGGGGGTTCAATACTTTTTGGGGGGTTGAATACTTTTGGGGGGGGTTGAATACTTTTTGGGGGGGTGTGAATACTTTTTGGGGGTTGAATACTTTTTTGGGGGGGTGAATACTTTTTTGGGGGGGTTGAATACTTTTTTGGGGGGGTTGAATACTTTTGGGGGGGGGGGTTGAATACTTTTTGGGGGGTGTGTGAATACTTTTTGGAGGGGTTGAATACTTTTTGGGGGGGTTGAATACTTTTTGGGGGGGTTGAATACTTTTTGGGGGGGTGTGAATACTTTTTTGGGGGGTTGAAAACTTTTTTGGGGAGGTTGAATACTTTTTTGGGGGTGTGTGAATACTTTTTTGGGGGGTTGAATACTTTTTGGGGGGTTGAATACTTTTTTGGGGGGGTGTGAATACTTTTTTGGGGGGGTGTGAATACTTTTTTGGGGGGGTTGAATACTTTTGGGGGGGGTTGAATACTTTTTGGGGGGGTGTGAATACTTTTTGGGGGGTTGAATACTTTTTGGGGGGGGTGAATACTTTTTTGGGGGGGTTGAATACTTTTTTGGGGGGGTTGAATACTTTTGGGGGGGGGGGTTGAATACTTTTTGGGGGTGTGTGAATACTTTTTGGAGGGGTTGAATACTTTTTGGGGGGGTTGAATACTTTTTGGGGGGGTTGAATACTTTTTGGGGGGGTGTGAATACTTTTTTGGGGGGGTTGAAAACTTTTTTGGGGAGGTTGAATACTTTTTTGGGGGTGTGTGAATACTTTTTTGGGGGGTTGAATACTTTTTGGGGGGGTGTGAATACTTTTTTGGGGGGGTGTGAATACTTTTTTGGGGGGGTTGAATACTTTTTGGGGGTGTGTGAATACTTTTTTGGGGGGTTGAATACTTTTTGGGGGGGGTTGAATACTTTTTGGGGGTGTGTGAATACTTTTTTGGGGGGGTTGAATACTTTTTGGGGGGGTTGAATACTTTTTGGGGGGGGTTGAATACTTTTTGGGGGTGTGTGAATACTTTTGGGGGGGGTTGAATACTTTGGGGGGGGGTTGAATACTTTTTGGGGGGGTTGAATACTTTTTGGGGGTGTGTGAATACTTTTTGGGGCTGAGTGCTCGCAATGGCCGCGAAGCGGGCATTGCGAGTCGCTGGCCGAAAATCGAACCAGAGGCTCGGCCTCAAAGTTAGCGATTTACCGCTCAGACAGCGACTCGCGCTACATGAGCGGTAAATCGCTAACTTTGTGGCCGAGCCTCTGGTTCTATTTTCGGCCAGCGACTCGCATTGGCCACTACGCGGCAAATGCTTCGCCGTGGTGACGTCACAGAGTGACAAAGCCACGGCGATTTCGGGACCCGACACGAAAGTGCCTACGGCAATTATATAGTAGTCATTAGAGAGAGACTAAGCTTTGTTTAGCCCACTCACAGTGAGAGTAGTGAAGCTTAATGTTGGGGAGGGTGGGGGTGGTTTGGGAGGTGAAGTGGAGAGGTTTGAGTTAATAACTTTGGAGGGGAAAGGGCAGTTATTACAAGTTATACAGGAGAGAAGACAATTGGAGGGGGGGAATGGTAGGCAAGGGGAGGATGGAAGGTTCACCCAGTTTGACTCCGCACTATAGATAAGAGAAGTATAAGAGGGGAAGTGGAGGAGTACTTTAAAATCAATGAGGGTAGTGCAAACACACTAATAACTCTCTACCCTCATCTCTGTCTATCACCCACCCGTCCCCTTCGCTCTGGAAGCAACTTTAGACTAACATCTGCATTAATCTGAACCTCCCATTCCCGACTCCAAGATTCTCTCAAGCTGCACCAATCTTCTAGAATGCTCTACCTCAACAAATTAGGACCTTCCACAACTTACTTATTCAGGCGCTCCCTAAAAACACATCTTTTAGGAAGAAATACCAACTATCTTGGCGAGTGTCTAAATATCTGAATCCATGGGCACACACTGATTTTCCATTGGGAAGAGAGAATATGATGTTTGAAGTCTTTAAAGAGAACGGAATGACAAAAGTGGGGGACATGATACATGAACCAGAGAATAGGTGGATGACGGGACAGGAAATTCTCACTAGATTTGGATTTCCTGCTATACATTGGATGTCATACAGTCAATTGAATCACCATGTTCTGCAGACTTTGCGAGACGTGACCAGAGAGTCAGGTACAAATGAGTGGGACAGCATAGTCAAGAGATGTAAGAGACATTTCTATTTCTACAATTTACCAAGTGACAAAGGAGGCCCTGCTCCCTCGGTCCGGACATGTGTTTAAAGCATGGTCTGACCAACTGAGGGACGCAGACATAGAAGACAAGATTGTTACAGGATAGGGAGAGTTTAGGAAGAATGTACTGAATGATAGATGGAGAGACAGTCAATTACGCATATTACACAGAGCGATCTACGGATTCAATATTCCACCCAACAGACAACACCCAGATAGATCTCAACAATGCCCCAAATCTCAGACAGATCGGACAGATATGCTACATGGACTGTGGTTATGTGACAAAATGCAAAGATTTTGGAATGGCTGTTTCTTCTTGATTCTGCCGCACAGAAAGTAGAATAGTAAGGAATCAAAAATGATTATGTGGCCAAAACGGAATTAATAAAAACTTCAACTCATCCCATAACAAACAAGCCCTCACATAACTGTCGGTAGAAAACATAAAATTATAGCCTTCAAAATTCAGTGATGCAAAAATCCTTTATTTTGTAAGAACATATTTTTTAGCGGGATATTAGCCAAACCTAAAAAAAACACCCCCATATAAATCTGATACTGCTGTGATCGTACTGTCCGAGAAAATAAAGCCGCCTAACCACTTAGACCGCAGGGTGAATGGTGTAAAAAGAGTAATAAAGTCAATTCTTTAACTGCTGCTGATAAATTTATTCTGGCCAAGATTACAAAAGATTTGGACAAGATTACAAAAGAATTTCTGCATTACTCAAGGTTCCTAAGAGCACAGTGGCTTCCATAATCCTTAAATGGCAGACGTTTGGGACTACAAGAAGTCTTCCTAGTCCTGGTCGTCCAGCCAAACTGAGCAATCGTGAGAGAAGAGCCTTGGTGAAAGATGTAAAGAAGAACCCAAAGATCACTGTGGCTGAGTTACAGACATGCACAAAATCAACTATCACTGCAGCCCTCCAGCAGTCAGGCCTTTATAGCAAAGTGGCCTGACAGAAGCCTCTCGTCAGTGGAAGACATATGAAAGCCCACATAGTTTGCAAGAAAATACATGAAGGACTACCAGACTATGAGAAATAAGATTTTCTGGTCTGATGAGACGAAGATAGAACTTTTTGTTGATAATTCTAAGTGGTATGTGTGGAGAAAACCAGGCACCTGCCCAATACAATCCCAACAGTAAAACATGGTGGTGGTAGCAGCATGCTACGGGTGTGTTTTTCAGCTGCAGGGACAGGACGATTGGTTGCAATTGTACAGAGATATCCTGGATGGAAACCTCTTCCAAAATGCTCTGGACCTCAGACTGAGCCGAAGGTTCACCTTAAAACAAGACAATGACCCTAAGCACACAGCTAAAATAATAAAGGAGCGGCATCAGAACAACTCTGTGACCATTCTTGACTGGACCAGCCAGATCCCTGACCTAAACCCAATTGAGCATCTCTGGAGAGACCTGAAGATGGCTGTCCACCAACGTTCACCATCCAACCTGACGGAACTGGAGAGGATCTGCAAGAAAGAATGGCCGAGGATCCCCAAATCCAGGTGTGAAAGACTTGTTGCATCATTCCCAAGAAGACTCATGGCTATACTAGCTCAAAAGGTGCTTCTACTCAATACTGAGCAAAGGGTCTGTATACTTATGACCATGTGATATTTCAGTTTGGGTTTTTTTTATACATTTTGACAAATATTTACATTTCAGTGTTTTTCTTCAGTCAAGATGGGGTGCAGAGTGTACATTAATGAGAAAAAAAATGAACTTTTTTGAATTTACAAAATGGCTGCAATAAAACAAAGTGAAAAATTTATACTTTCCGTACCCACTGTATGTGTTTCACTACTGAAAGGGTTAAGTTGTTAACTGTAATTATTATTTGTTTTACTCTCCATTGCTCTAGGCAGTTGCCCAGGGCATGGGGATTGGCTACGAGCTTGTCCACTTCCGGTTCATTGCTAAGGGAGAAGTAAAAGTCTCCTACAGCGTTGGGCTGTGATTGGTATTAGAAATTTACAAATATGGGTGGCGATTTTTTAATAGGTGAGCAGTGCTGAGAGACCTGACAAATTTATACAATGTACATTAAAGATACTGGAATCACGGCCATATTTTGTGCTTACCGTAGAGATTGCTCCAATACGGGTTTGGAAGCGGCAACCGTCCTCCGACGAGCCGGTTTCACTAAAATATAAATAAAAGCAAATTAGGATTGTCATTCACATACTAGCAGCAATATCCTACTCTCACCATGGAAAGAATATAATCTCAAAGCTACCCAAAATAAATGCTATTTTTCATATATATCGAAATCCATATAGGGTAGCAGATAATGGCAAAAAAAGAGATTTTTGTGAACTCACCGTAAAATAATTTTTTCTTAGCCTCTAATAGGGGGACATAGGACAGTGGGTGTTATGCTGCTGTCCTCTAGGAGGCGACACTAAGTAAGCTCTGAAAAAGATACAGTGGCTCCTCCTCTACAGTATACACCCCTGAGACTCGCCTCAGCTACTCAGTTTTGTGCTTAAAGCAGTAGGAGCAGTAAGCATTGAAAACAAAGCCTATAAAAAGGCACCCATGCATAAGTGCAATGAACTATACAGAAAGTCAACAAAGCCCGCAATGGGCAACAAAGGGGGGTGCTGTGTCCACGAATTAGAGGCTAAGAGAAAAGGATTTTACGGTGAGTACACAAAAATCTCCTTTTCTCCTTCTTCTTATTGGGGGACACAGGAGTCCCTGGGTGGGAAAAGCATAATGTGATAGATTATCCTACACCTTACAGGTGGGCTACTGCCGCCTGGAGGATGCAAGGGCAAAAAAATATGAGTCTGCACACATTGGAAGCAGCAGTGTGAACTGCAACCAATCCCCACCAAAAACAGGATAAACAGGTGCAAAAACAGTATATGAATCACACAAAAGGCGCTCTGCTGTAAAAATATAAATAAATAGCAAGTGCTGTAACAAAAACAGGGCCTTTTGGTTTATACGTTTCTGCAAGAAAACGTACAATAAGCTGTCTCACCCACTCCAAGGTAGGCCCTGATAGAGACAGTCCTAACTCTGTCCCTAGTGCTACGGTAAAAACCTGCCAGTGTGTACATACCTCAGCTGGACAGGGTGAGGGAGAGCACAGGACTATCTCACCTTGTAGGGCTGTGTGGGTGGCAGCTCTGTGTGCAGACTTCATATGGGAGGGGCAGGTGCCTCCAATCTGCTGTTACCAGCAGTGGTGAATACAAGGGCAAAAAAATATGAGTCTGCACACATTGGAAGCAGCAGTGTGAACTGCAACCAATCCCCACCAAAAACAGGATAAACAGGTGCAAAAAACAGTATATGAATCACACAAAAGGCGCTCTGCTGTAAAAATATAAATAAATAGCAAGTGCTGTAACAAAAAAAGAGAATTTTGTTTACGTACCGTAAATTCTTTTTTCTTGAATCATCAATGGGAGACCCAGACAATGGGGTTTAGGGCTCTGCCCTCCGGAGGTCACACTAGGTACTACAAGTTTGTAGACACCGCCTCCTCCGCTTATAAACCCCCACCGTAGGAGACATCCTCAGTTTAGTCCATAAGCTGCGAGGAGAAATTAAACCACACCCGAAACATCGGGAAGAATGCCGTGCACAGACGGTTCAACAACCCGGCAAACACTGTCTCAACAGAGAACAGAACAAGTGCAAAATATGCAACGGAACAACTGGGTGGGTGCTGGGTCTCCCATTGATGATTCAAGAAAAAAGAATTTACGGTACGTAAACAAAATTCTCTTTTTTCTGATCATCATAATGGGAGACCCAGACAATGGGGATGTCCTAAAGCAATACCCCAGGGCGGGAAGAGTTCCTCAACAAGACGGATAACACATGGTTCCCTTTTAAAGGTGGGCAACCGCCGCCTGGAGAACCCGCCTGCCCAAACTCGCATCCGCAGAGGCATGGGCATGCACCATATAGTGCTTAGAGAAAGTGTGCAGGCTGGACCAAGTGGCCGCTTGACACACCTGTAGAGCAGAAGCTCGATGTCGCAAGGCCCAAGAGGCACCTACAGCTCTAGTAGAGTGTGCCTTCAAACCCACCGGGAGAGGCAAACCAGAAGACCGGTAAGCCTCCTGAATGGGAGCCTTGATCCATCTGGCCAAGGTCGACTTGGAAGCCGCGGACCCCTTACAGCGACCCATCGTGAGGACAAATAAGGAATCCGAACTCCTAAAGGAGGCGGTCCTGGACACATAAATGCGTACAGCTCTCACGAGGTCCAGAGTATGGAGGTCGCGCTCAACCTGATGAACGGGAGCGGGGCAAAATGAGGGAGAACAATCTCCTGGTTCAAGTGGAATGTTGAAACCACCTTCGGCAAAAATTCAGGCCGTGGGCGCAACACCACCTTGTCCTGGTGAACCACCAGAAAGGGTGACTTGCACGAGAGTGCAGCCAATTCTGAGACCCTTCTCAGAGACGTAATCGCCACCAGAAAGACCACCTTCTGGGACAGACGAGAGAGAGAGATGTCTCTCAATGGCTCAAACGGCGGTTTCTGCAGTGTCGTCAGGACCATGTTTAGGTCCCAAGGGTCCAGAGGTCGCCTATAGGGCGGGACCACCGAGACACCCCCTGCAGAAATTGACGTACCTTCGGGAGGAGCGCCAAGCGCCTGTCAAACAACACTGAAAGTGCTGATACTTGACCTTTCAGAGAGCCAAGGGATAATCCCAACTCCAACCCCGACTGTAGGAAGGCCAGCAATGTCGGGATAGACAAAGGCCACGGTGAGCGGCCACCAGATGCACACCAGGTAAAAAAGATTTTCCACGTTCTGTGGTATATCTTCCTGGAAACAGGTTTCCTTGCCCGATTCATAGTGGCAACCACTGTAGGAGAGAAACCTCTGGATGTCAGCAGCCAGGCCTCAAGAGCCATGCAGTCAATCTGAGGGCCCTGGAATTGAGGTGGAAGAATGGCCCTTGCGCGAGTAGATCTGCGCGTTCTGGAAGGGCCCACCCGTGTCCGCCTGACAGTTGCCACAGGTCCGGGTACCAAGACCTCCTGGGCCAATCTGGAGCCACTAGAATGGCCACTCTGCATTCCGTCCTGATCTTCCACAGGACCCTGGGAATCAGAGCCAGAGGCGGAAACACATATGGCAGCTGGAATCTGGACCAGCCCAGAATCAGGGCGTCCGCCCCCAGAGACTGGGATCCCAAGACCTTGCCATGTATTGGGGCACCTGATGATTCAGCCGTGAGGCCATCAGATCCACGTCCGGAGTGCCCCACCTGCCGCAGATGTCCCGGAAGACGTCTGGATGTAGAGACCACTCTCCGGCGTCCATCCCCTGTCGGCTCAGATAGTCGGCCTCCCAGTTCTCGACCCCTGGGATGTGAACTGCGGAGATCAGGCAGCCGTTTTCCTCCACCCAGAGTAGAATGCGGTGGACTTCGGCGAGGGCCTGAGCACTTCTGGTCCCTCCCTGATGATTTATGTAGGCGACGGCCGTCGCATTGTCGGACTGTACCCGAATGGGCTGTCCTGACAGGAATTTCTGAAACGCCAGTAGCGCCAGATAGACCGCCTTGATCTCCAGCACGTTGATCTGCAACGCCGACTCCGATCGAGTCCAGAGGCCTTGAGCCCTGTGGTGCAAGAACACCGCCCCCCAGCCCTTCAGACTGGCGTCGGTGGTCACCACTAACCATGACGGTTTTAGGAAGGACCGGCCCCGTGACAGGTGAAGTGGCAGGAGCCACCACTGTAGAGAGTCCCTGGTTGGTTGTGACAGTGTCACCAGCCGATTCAGAGAGATCGTCCTCTTGTCCCATCTGCGAAGAATCTCCAGCTGGAGAGGACGGAGGCGAAACTGTGCGAACGGCACCGCCTCTATCGCCGCTACCATGCGACCCACCAGTCTCATCAATACCCGTAGGGATGACTGTGGAGACAGGAGGACATTCTGCACTCCTGATTGAATCGCAAGCTGCTTGGTTTGAGGTAGGGACACCAGGGCCGAGTCCGTGTGGAAGTCCATGCCCAGATATGTCAATGACTGGGTCGGAACCAGGGTCGACTTCTGAATGTTGATAAGCCACCCGAACTGTTCCAGGGACTTCATGGTCACCTCCAGGCTCACCCGACAAAGGTCTTCCGATGGCGCCCTGACCAACAGGTCGTCCAAATAGGGTATGACGGCGTGTCCCTGCGCATGCAGGAGAGCCATCATGGAGGCCATCACCTTTGTGAACACCCGTGGTGCTGAGGCTAGCCCGAATGGCAGTGCCACAAATTGGAAGTGCTCTTCCCCCACTGCGAATCTCAACCAGCGCTGATGAGCTGGTGCAATGGGGACGTGAAGGTAAGCGTCCCTGATATCGATGGACGCTAGGAAGTCTCCCTGTGACACAGCCGCGATCACTGAGCGCAGGGATTCCATGCGGAACTTCCGAACCAACACGTGACGGTTGAACAACTTGAGGTCCAAAACCGGGCGAAAAGAGCCGTCCTTTTTTGGGACAATAAAGAGGTTGGAGTAAAAACCCCTGAACCTCTCTTCCGTGGGCACAGGGACCACCACTCCGTCTCTGCGGAGTCCCTCCAACACCAGGTAAAAAGCCTGAGCCTTTTCTGGAGATGGAACCGACCGATGGAATCGGTGTATTGGTTGTGACGTCAGCTCTATCCTGTAACCTCTTGAGACTACGTCTCGAACCCACTGATCTTGAATGTGAAGAAGCCACGTGTCCTGAAAGCGGGACAGGCGGCCCCCCACCTGTGGGGAGGCAGGATGAGATAGCGAGTCATGTCGAAGCGGGCTTGGGGGTGGCAGCCGCTGCCCCCGCCGGCTTCTTCTGACGACTCTTGGAACGCCACTGAGTAGCAGGCTTGCCCCCTCGGTCTGAGCGAGTGGACGCCGTTGATGACTGTGAACCGGAGCGAAAGGACCACTGCTTAGGGTTCCTTTTCACGGTGTACCGTGGCTTAGGCTTATTCTGCGGTATCTTAGACTCAGCAGAATCCTTTATCAATTTATTCACAAACAAACCGGGAATCCCGGTGGCTTACCGACCGCAGTAAAGCGGTAGGAGGAAGCGGTGTGTGTGTGTGACCTCCGCGAGTTCCGGTCTCCCTTGCAAGTCGTTCAGATCCCAGCCGGGAAGTGAGGGAGAAGATGGCCGCCGACAGTGAAGATGTGGGCGGAGCCAGGAACACGCGGGAAGAACACACAACACGCCCAGCGGTGATGTCACCATAAGGGCTGCCTCCTCCTCCTCCAGACTGCCTCAGCAATGGAGGTGCTGGAGCCCGCAGCGCGGGAAACAAGAGTGAATATCACCACACACACTCTCAGACTGCTTGTTCACATAAAAACACCCGCAGTCTACAGCCTCAGCCCCTGTGATACACAGGGCGGTCAGCCAGGGTGACCCCAGCACAGGGTCACCGCCAGAACCGCGGACCCGAGGGTAACCGCGCGGTCTGAGTGTCATGACACAAAATGCCAGACACTACCCCCAGGCACAGCAGGAGACACACCAGGTGCCTCAGTGCCGGTCCGGTCTGTAAGCACCTTTAGGGAGGCCTCGGACGGGGGTACAGCACCAGTCCGGAGTGTAAGCACCATTTAGGGAGGCCTCGGACTGGGCTGGCTCCGTCCGGTCTGTAAGCACCATTTAGGGAGGCCTCGGACGGAGCGGAGCTGTGCAAGGCTCCAGGCTCCCCCTATCCAGAGCCTCCATGGAGGGATGGAAAGGAAAGGAGTGCGACAGCGTACCGGGAGAACACTAAAGTGTCTAGGCTAAAAGCCCTCCGGTACCTCCACCAGCGTGTTCCACAAGGGTGAGCGGGGAGGCTGTCGAGGATCCCGAATGGGACCATTTTACCTTGTCTTCATACGCCATCACGTAAGTTGTGAGAATGCAGTGAAGTGCAAGCAAAGCGTGATCCTCCGAGCACACTAAGTTTAAAACTGAGGATGTCTCCTACGGTGGGGGTTTATAAGCGGAGGAGGCGGTGTCTACAAACTTGTAGTACCTAGTGTGACCTCCGGAGGGCAGAGCCCTAAACCCCATTGTCTGGGTCTCCCATTATGATGATCAGAAAACAGGGCCTTTTGGTTTATACGTTTCTGCAAGAAAACGTACAATAAGCTGTCTCACCCACTCCAAGGTAGGCCCTGATAGAGACAGTCCTAACTCTGTCCCTAGTGCTACGGTAAAAACCTGCCAGTGTGTACATACCTCAGCTGGACAGGGTGAGGGAGAGCACAGGACTATCTCACCTTGTAGGGCTGTGTGGGTGGCAGCTCTGTGTGCAGACTTCATATGGGAGGGGCAGGTGCCTCCAATCTGCTGTTACCAGCAGTGGTGAATACAAGGGCAAAAAAATATGAGTCTGCACACATTGGAAGCAGCAGTGTGAACTGCAACCAATCCCCACCAAAAACAGGATAAACAGGTGCAAAAACAGTATATGAATCACACAAAAGGCGCTCTGCTGTAAAAATATAAATAAATAGCAAGTGCTGTAACAAAAACAGGGCCTTTTGGTTTATACGTTTCTGCAAGAAAACGTACAATAAGCTGTCTCACCCACTCCAAGGTAGGCCCTGATAGAGACAGTCCTAACTCTGTCCCTAGTGCTACGGTAAAAACCTGCCAGTGTGTACATACCTCAGCTGGACAGGGTGAGGGAGAGCACAGGACTATCTCACCTTGTAGGGCTGTGTGGGTGGCAGCTCTGTGTGCAGACTTCATATGGGAGGGGCAGGTGCCTCCAATCTGCTGTTACCAGCAGTGGTGAATACAAGGGCAAAAAAATATGAGTCTGCACACATTGGAAGCAGCAGTGTGAACTGCAACCAATCCCCACCAAAAACAGGATAAACAGGTGCAAAAACAGTATATGAATCACACAAAAGGCGCTCTGCTGTAAAAATATAAATAAATAGCAAGTGCTGTAACAAAAACAGGGCCTTTTGGTTTATACGTTTCTGCAAGAAAACGTACAATAAGCTGTCTCACCCACTCCAAGGTAGGCCCTGATAGAGACAGTCCTAACTCTGTCCCTAGTGCTACGGTAAAAACCTGCCAGTGTGTACATACCTCAGCTGGACAGGGTGAGGGAGAGCACAGGACTATCTCACCTTGTAGGGCTGTGTGGGTGGCAGCTCTGTGTGCAGACTTCATATGGGAGGGGCAGGTGCCTCCAATCTGCTGTTACCAGCAGTGGTGAATACAAGGGCAAAAAAATATGAGTCTGCACACATTGGAAGCAGCAGTGTGAACTGCAACCAATCCCCACCAAAAACAGGATAAACAGGTGCAAAAACAGTATATGAATCACACAAAAGGCGCTCTGCTGTAAAAATATAAATAAATAGCAAGTGCTGTAACAAAAACAGGGCCTTTTGGTTTATACGTTTCTGCAAGAAAACGTACAATAAGCTGTCTCACCCACTCCAAGGTAGGCCCTGATAGAGACAGTCCTAACTCTGTCCCTAGTGCTACGGTAAAAACCTGCCAGTGTGTACATACCTCAGCTGGACAGGGTGAGGGAGAGCACAGGACTATCTCACCTTGTAGGGCTGTGTGGGTGGCAGCTCTGTGTGCAGACTTCATATGGGAGGGGCAGGTGCCTCCAATCTGCTGTTACCAGCAGTGGTGAATACAAGGGCAAAAAAATATGAGTCTGCACACATTGGAAGCAGCAGTGTGAACTGCAACCAATCCCCACCAAAAACAGGATAAACAGGTGCAAAAACAGTATATGAATCACACAAAAGGCGCTCTGCTGTAAAAATATAAATAAATAGCAAGTGCTGTAACAAAAACAGGGCCTTTTGGTTTATACGTTTCTGCAAGAAAGCCCGCAATGGGCAACAAAGGGGGGTGCTGTGTCCACGAATTAGAGGCTAAGAGAAAAGGATTTTACGGTGAGTACACAAAAATCTCCTTTTCTCCTTCTTCTTATTGGGGGACACAGGAGTCCCTGGGTGGGAAAAGCATAATGTGATAGATTATCCTACACCTTACAGGTGGGCTACTGCCGCCTGGAGGATGCGACTACCGAGACTTGCATCTGCCGAGGATTGTGTATGCACACCGTAATGTTTCACAAACGTGTGAAGGCTGGACCAGGTGGCTGCCTTGCACACCTGTTGTGCAGATGCTTGGTGCCGAATGGCCCAAAATGCCCCACCGCGCGTGTAGAATGCGTCCTTATGCCTGACGGGAACGACAAGCTTCTTAACTGGTATATTTCTTGAATAGTGGCCCTGATCCATCTGGCCAAAGTGGCCTTGGATGAAGGCATAACCTTTCTGAGACCTTCCGGGAAGACAAAAAGCGAGTCCAACCTCCTGAATGGTGCCATCCTGGATACATACACACAAAGAGCACGAACAAGATCCAGAACGTGCAGAGCCTTCTCGACATGATGCACCGGTGTCGGACAAAAGGATGGCAAGGAAATCTCTTCGTTTAGGTGAAAAGATGAAACCACATTTGGGAGGAACGAGGGCACCAGTCGAAATACCACTTAATCCTGATGAAAAACCAGGAAGGGTGCTCTGCAGGAGAGCGCTGCAAGTTCTGATACCCGACGGATGGAGGTAATTGCCACCAGAAACACAACCTTCTGGGAAAGAAGGCGGAGAGAAATTTCCTTGAGGGGCTCAAAGGGAGGCCTTGGCAGTGCGTCCAAGACCATGTTGAAGTCCCATGCTTCTAACGGTCTCTTGTAAGGGGGAACTAGGCAGGAAACCCCTTGGAGCAAAGTCCTTACCTGAGGATTAGCCGCTAGGCGGCGCTGAAGCAGCACAGATAGTGCGGATATCTGTCCTTTGATGGAACCTAGGGAGAGTCCGGCATCCAGTCCGGATTGAAGAAAAGCCAAGATGAGGTGGCTGGTCGCGAGATCTGCACCAGATCCCAAAAATCTTCCATGTGCAGTAGTAAATTCTAGCAGAAACGAGCTTTCGCACCCTGATCATAGTTTGTATTACCTCTGGGGAAATTGGACCCTGAGAGAGAAGGTCTGAGCAGTCTGGAAGGCGCCAGGGGACGTTGGTGGAGAGCTGAACTAGCTCAGCATACCAGGTGCGTCTGGGCCAGTCTGGGGTCCCGAGGACGACTGGGACTCCTTCTGATTTGATCTTTCGCACCACTCTGAGTATGGGAGGCAGAGGGGGAAAGATGTAAGGAAGACGAAAGTGTGCCCAGGATTGGACTAGGGCATCTGCTCCCAGGGATTGCGGGCCGTGATAGCGGGCCATGAAGTTGGGTACTTTCTTGTTAAGTTGTTACACTATGAGATCAACGTCCGGAGTTTCCCACCAGTGGCATATCAGCTGAAAGACCTCCGGATGTAGGGCTCATTCCCTCGATGCAATGCCCTGGCGGCTGAGGAAGTCCGCTGTCCAATTGTCGATCCCTGGAATGTGCACTGCTGAAAGAACCGACCGGTTCGATTCGGCCCAGGGGAGGATGGGTTCAACCTCGTGCATTGCTTGTTTGCTGCGGGTCCCTCCCTGGTGGTTGACATATGCCACTACTGTGGCATTGTCCAACTGTATGCGGATGTGGCGACCTGCTAGCAACCGATGAAAGGATTGTAGTGCCAGGAATATGGCATCTATCTCCAAGAGATTGATGGGCAGGGTGGACTATGAGTGAGACCATCTGCCCTGAGCCGTGTGGTGACGGTACACTGCTCTCCACCCTAGTAGGCTTGCGTCGGTGGTAAGCACCTTCCAACGGGCGGGGAGGAAGGATCTGCCCTGCAACAGGGAGGACGGGCGTAGCCACCAGTGAAGGGAGCGCCTGGTGGCCGGCGACAGATGAAAAGCGCTGTCCAGAGAGAAGGGGCTCTTGTCCTAGGCTGTGAGATCTAGCTGGAGAGGTCTGACGTGTAATTGGGCAAACGGAACAGCTTCCGTTGCCGCAATCATCCGGCCTAATACTCTCATTGCAAACCGGAGAGAGTGAGGTGACGGGCGAAGAAGTGTCCAGACTCCCTGCCGTAGGCCACAGGACCTGTCCTGAGGGAGAAGCACCAACTTGCAGGATGTGTTGAAAAGCATTCCTAGGAAGGTTAGTGTCTGGCTCGGGACTGGGGAGGATTTGGACAAGCTGACTAGCCATCGTAGGCGAACCAGGTGTCTACTGCAATGTGGATGTCTGTTCGCAGTCCCTGAAGGAAGGAGCCTTAATGAGATCATCCAGGTATGGAAGAAGACACTATTCCTCGCGAGTGGAGGATGGTCATAATCGCCGCCATGACCTTGGTGGATACCCTGGGAGGTGTGGTGAGTCCGAAAGGTAGTGCCACAAACTGAAAGTGTTCCTAGTTGATGGCGAAGCGTAGGAATTTCTGATGCGCTTGGGATATCGGGATGTGTAGGTACGCATCTCGAATATCTATAGAGGCGAGGAATTTTCCTTTTTTCATGGGTGAGATGATGGGGCGGAGAGATTCCACGCGGAAGTGGCGCACACAAACTAACTTGTTAAGCTGTTTCAATCCAAGATAGGTCGTACCGAACCTCCCTTTTTGGGGACGACAAAGAAGCTTGAGGAAAATGCCTGGAAACGTTCGTCTTGAGGAACAGGGATGATGACTCCCGCTAGTAGGAGTGAGACCATGGCGTGATAAAAAGCGCAGGCTTTTGCCGGGGACCGTGGTGGGACGGATGGGAAGAATCAATTTGGTGGGTGGGATAGAGACTCGATGTGGTAACCGGAAGACACCAATTCTCTGACCCACCTGTCGTCTGTAACAGCGAGCCAGACTTGTTGAAAGCGGGAAAGTCGGCCGCCAACGTGGGAGGTGCCTTCCGGGAGTGACGAGTCATGAGCAGGGGTATCTCTGGGATATTGACCACTTAGGTTTATATTGCCTGGAGTTGGATTGCCAATTCGCATTTGATTTTGGGGGGGCTGGGATGTCCTGTCTCTACGTGGAAAGCGACTGTTGGTCTATGCCGGCCGGGAGGTCAACCAGCCAAACGAGTTCCAAAAGGAACGAAAGCGAGTTTATTGGTGGTGCACATAGGGCCGCTTAGGTTTGTGTTGGGGGAGGAAAGTGCTCTTACCTCCCGTGGTGTCCGAAATAAATTTATCTAATTTTTCGCCGAAAAGACGGCCACTAAGGTAAGGAAGTCTCGTTAGGGAATTCTTAGAAATGGAATCTGCCCTCCACTCACGGAGCCAAAGAGCTCGCCTAATGGTGACGGTAATGGTAATAGTGTTTGAAGCCGCCACAGCCGTGCAATTGGCCGTGTCTAGGGATGCATGTACCAGATACTCCGCTGCAACTCAAATTAGTGCCGCTAAATCCATCAGCTCCGGGTCAGGGTATCTAGTGCACAGGGCGGCATGGAGATTACCTGCCCAAGTCATAATTGCCTTAGCAACCCATACTGAAGCGAAACAGGGGGATAATGATGAGCCTGTGGCTTCGAAGACAGAGCATGCCATTTGCTCCACCTGACGGTCTGTTGCGTCTTTAATGGAGGAGCTGTCAGGGATAGAGAGAAGGGTCCTTGTGGCCAGACGGGAAACCGGGAGGTCTACCTGAGGAGAGTCTGACCAGTCCTGGGTCAATGCAGGTAAAAAAGAGAATTTTGTTTACGTACCGTAAATTCTTTTTTCTTTAATCATCAATGGGAGACCCAGACAATGGGGTTTAGGGCACTGCCCTCCGGAGGTCACACTAGGTACTACAAGTTTGTAGACACCGCCCCCTCCGCTTATAAACCCCTACCGCAGGGAACATCCTCAGTTTGGTCTACAAGCTGCGAGGAGGAAAATAAACCACACCCGAAACCTCGGGAAGAACACCGTGCACAAACGGTTCAACAACCCGGCAAACACTGTCTCAACAGAGAACAGAGCCAATGCAAAACAAGCAAAGGAACAACTGGGTGGGTACTGGGTCTCCCATTGATGATTAAAGAAAAAAGAATTTACGGTACGTAAACAAAATTCTCTTTTTTCTGGTCATCATAATGGGAGACCCAGACAATGGGGATGTCCTAAAGCAATACCCCAGGGCGGGAAGAGTTCCTCAACAAGACGGATAACATGGTTCCCCTTTAAAGGTGGGCAACCGCCGCCTGTAGAACCCGCCTGCCCAAATTTGCATCCGCAGAGGCATGGGCATGCACCATATAGTGCTTAGAGAAAGTGTGTAGGCTGGACCAAGTGGCCGCCTGACACACCTGTAGAGCAGATGCTCTATGTCGCAAGGCCCATGAGGCACCTACGGCTCTGGTAGAGTGAGCCTTCAATCCCACCGGGAGAGGCAAACCAGAAGACCGGTAAGCCTCTTGAATGGAAGCCTTAATCCACCTGGCTAAGGTTGACTTTGAAGCCGCGGACCCCTTACAGCGACCTGTCGTAAGAACAAACAAAGAATCCGAACTCCTAAAGGAGGCGGTTCTGGACACATAAATGCGTATAGCTCTCACGAGATCCAGAGTATGGAGGTCGCGCTCAACCTGATGAACGGGAGCGGGGCAAAATGATGGGAGAACAATCTCCTGGTTCAGGTGAAACGTTGAAACCACCTTTGGCAAGAATTCCGGCCGTGGACGCAACACCACCTTGTCTTGGTGAACCACCAGAAAGGGAGACTTGCACGATAGTGCAGCCAATTCTGAGACCCTCCTCAGAGATGTAATCGCCACCAGAAAAGCCACCTTCTGGGACAAACGAGAAAGGGAAACCTCCCTCAGAGGCTCAAATGGCGGTTTTTGCAATGCCGCCAGGACCATGTTAAGGTCCCACGGATCCAGAGGTCTCTTGTAGGGTGGAACCATCCGCGACACCCCCTGCAGAAATTGACGGACCTTCGGGAGAAGCGCCAATCGTCTGTCAAACAGCACAGAAAGTGCTGAGACCTGACCCTTTAAGGAGCCAAGGGATAATCCCAACTCCAAACCCGACTGTAGGAATGCCAACAATGTCGGGATGGACAAGGGCCACGGGGACCGACCCCCAGAGGCACACCAGGTAAAAAAGATTTTCCACGTCCTGTGGTACATTTTCCTGGAAACTGGCTTTCTAGCCCGATTCATAGTGGCAACCACTGTAGGGGAGAACCCCCTGGATGTCAGCAGCCAGGCCTCAAGAGCCATGCAGTCAATCTGAGGGCCTTGGAATTGAGGTGGAAGAATGGGCCTTGCGCGAGAAGATCTGCGCGTTCTGGAAGAGCCCACCTGTGTCCGCCTGACAGTTGCCACAGGTCCGGATACCAGGACCTCCTGGGCCAGTCTGGAGCCACTAGAATGGCTACCCTGCATTCCGACCTGATTTTCCACAGCACCCTGGAATCAGAGCCATAGGAGGGAACACATATGGTAGATTGAATCTGGACCAAGTCAAGATCAGGGCGTCCGCTCCCAACGACTGGGGGTCCCATGACCTCGCCATGTATTGCGGAACCTGATGATTCAGCCGTGAGGCCATCAGATCCACGTCCGGAGTGCCCCATCTGCTGCAGATGTCCCGAAAGACGTCTGGATGAAGGGCCCACTCTCCGGCGTCCATCCCCTGCCTGCTCAGATAGTCGGCCTCCCAGTTTTCGACCCCTGGGATGTGAACTGCGGAGATCAGGCAGTTGTTGTCCTCCGCCCAGGATAGAATGCGGTGGACTGCGGCCAGAGCCTCTGCACTCCTGGTTCCTCCTTGATGATTTATATAAGCGACGGCCGTCGCGTTGTCGGACTGAACCCGGATGGGATGTCCTGAGAGGAATCTCTGAAAGGCCAGGAGTGCTAGATAGATCGCCTTGATCTCCAGCACGTTGATCTGTAATGCCGACTCCGACAGAGTCCAGAGGCCTTGGGCCCTGTGGTGTAAGAACACCGCACCCCAGCCCTTCAGACTGGCGTCGGTGGTCACCACTAACCATGACGGTTTGATGAAGGACCGGCCCCGCGACAAGTGATGTGGTTGAAGCCACCACTGCAGGGAATCTCGGGTCGGTTGTGACAGTGTCACCAGCCGATTCAGTGAGATCGTCCTCTTGTCCCACCTGCGTAGTATCTCCAGCTGGAGAGAACGGAGGCGAAATTGTGCAAACGGCACCGCCTCTATCGCCGCCACCATGCGACCCACCAGCTTCATCAACCCACGAAGGGACGATTGTGGTGACAGGAGCACAGCTTGCACTCCCGATCGGATCGCCACCTGTTTGGATTGTGGCAGAGACACCAGGGCTGAGGACGTGTTGGAGTCCATGCCCAGATAAGTCAAGGACTGGGTCGGAACCAAGGTTGACTTCTGAACATTGAGGAGCCAACCGAATTGTTCCAGAGACCGCATGGTCACATCTAGGCTCGCTTGACAGAGATGTTCCGATGGCGCCCTGACCAGCAGGTCGTCTAAATAGGGAATGACGGCATGGCCCTGCACGTGCAGGAGAGCCATCATAGAGGCCATCACTTTTGTGAACACCCGTGGTGCCGAGGCCAAGCCGAACGGCAGCGCCACAAATTGGAAGTGTTCCTCCCCCACTGCAAATCTCAACCATCGCTGGTGAGCCGGTGCAATGGGCACGTGAAGGTAAGCGTCTCTGATATCTATGGACGCCAAGAAGTCCCCCTGTGACACAGCCGCGATCACTGAGCGCAGTGATTCCATACGGAACTTCCGAACCAGCACGTGGCGGTTGAACAACTTCAGGTCCAGAACCGGGCGGAAGGATCCGTCCTTCTTTGGGACGATAAAGAGGTTGGAGTAAAAACCCCTGAACCTCTCCCCGGAAGGCACCGGGACCACCACTCCGTCTCTGCGGAGTCCCTCCAACACCAAAGAAAAGGCCTGAGCTTTTTCTGGGGAGGGGACCGACCGATGGAATCGGGATATCGGTTTTGACGTCAGCTCTATCCTGTAACCTCGCGAGACCACGTCTCGAACCCACTGATCTGGAACGTGAAGTAGCCACTCGTCCTGAAAGCGAGACAAGCGGCCCCCCACCTGTGGGGAGGCAGGAAGAGAGAGCGAGTCATGTAGAGGCGGGTTTGGGGGTGGCAGCTGCTGCCCCCGCCGGCTTCTTTGGACGACTCTTAGAGCGCCACTGAGAAGCGGGCTTGCCCCCTCGGTCCGTGCGAGCGGACGGTGCTGATGACTGTGAGCTGGACCGAAAGGACCACTGTTTTGGGTTCCTCTTAACGGTATACCGTGGCTTAGGTTTATTCTGCGGTATTTTAGACTCAGCAGAATCCTTAATTAGCTTGTCCAGCTCTGTGCCAAAAAGCCTGTCACCAGAGAACGGAAGATTCTGCAGAATCTTCTTAGATGTGGCATCTGAGTCCCAAAGACGTAGCCACAACAACCTGCGGATCGCTATAGCATTGGCCGAAGCCACAGCTGAGCGAGTGGCAGTTTCCAGAGTCGCCGTTCTGGCGTAGTCCGCATAGGCCCTCGCCCTCTCGGTAAGTGCCAGGACCTCTGGACTGGACCTTGCCAGGTCAGTGATACCATCCAAGCAGGTAGTAATCGCTTGTAAGGTCCAGACCGTGGCAAAGTTAGGGGCAAATGACGACCCCACCGCCTCATAGGAAGACTTGGCGAGTTGCTCGACCTGTCTATCAGTAGCATCCTTCAGTGAGGAGCTATCAGAGGCAGAGAAAAGGGAGCGTGCAGCAATCCTGGTCATGGAAGCATCCACCTTCGGGGACTGCGACCACTCCTGAAGCACCTCCTGGGGAAAGGGGAAGCGATTGTCCTTGGGTTTGCGGACATAACGCCGCCCAGGATGTAACCTGGGGGCTCTAATCACCCTTCCAAAATTAGTATGGTCCATAAAGGAGCCACTTGGTCTAGCCTCCGGCCGCAGCCATTGATAGACCTCCTTCGGGTGCACCGTCACCTCCTCAGGGGGTGTCACGAGACGTAAGGTCTCGTTGATAGAGGACACCAGATCCTCCACCCCATCTGGTGGCTCAGACACAGATACAGACCCGAAAGTCGAACCCCCATCATCTTCCTCACCATCAGAGGAACGCTCCTCCTCAGAGAGAGTCTGGAGCTCGGGTGAAGCCTCACGACGAGCCCGCTTAAGGGGTCTCACAGCAGAAGAGGGAGACACCCGGGGGTAACTGGAAGGAGTAGCTGGGCTATCCAGTCTCCTATTAAGTGCCTCCAGGGATTGCGACATGGAGGACAGCTGAGACAACAGAGATTCATTGATCCTGTTCTGAGTCTCCCAAGGCCCTGAGATCACCTGAACCTCGGGGTATAGCACCGGAGCTGCTGACTCAGCAGTGCCAGCCCGGGCCTCTGGGCGTCCGCAGTTATTGCAGGACCCCTCCACCAGTGTTCCATTGCACGTAGCACATGTAACGGTGGCCTCGGCCGCCTTAGCAGCAAGCTTCCTAACTGAGGACATGGCCACAGTAGGGGTAGATAAGCCCAATTGCAGACAATAAAACCGGAGATCCCGGTGGCTTACCGACCGCTGTAAAGCGGTATGAGGGAGCGGTGTGTGCGTGTGACCTCCGCGCCGTCTTCCGGTCTCCCCTCTAGGAGTGCAGACGCACGCTGCATACAGTTCCCAGCCGGGAAGTGAGGGTAAAGATGGCCGCCGACAGAGAACCTGTGGGCGGCGCCGAAGACACGCGGGAAACACACGCACACGCCCCGCGGTGACGTCACCGCACGGGCTGCATCCCATCCTCCAAGCATCCTTCTCATGAGGGAGCTGGAGCCCGCAGGGCGGGAAACAGTGTAAAATACATTGTACACAGACTGCAAATACATATCACACATCCGCAGCCTACGGCCTCAGCCCCTGTGACACACAGGGCGGTCAGCCAGGGTGACCCCAGCACAGGGTACACCCGCAGAACCGCGGGCCCGAGGGCAACGCGCGGTCTGAGTGTCATGAAACACATAAAGTGCCAGACACTACCCCCAGGCACACCGGAGACACAGAGTGCCTCAGTGCCGGTCCGGTCTGTAAGCACCATTCAGGGAGGCCTCGGACGGGGGTGCAGCACCAGTCTGGAGTGTAAGCACCATTTAGGGAGGCCTCAGACTGGGCCGCTCAGCCCAGTCCGGAGTGTAAGCACCATTTAGGGAGGCCTCGGACTGGGCTGGCTCCAGTCCGGTCTGTAAGCACCATTTAGGGAGGCCTCGGACGGAGCGGAGCTGTGCAAGGCTCCCATCTCCCACTCACCAGAGCCCCCCAGAGAGGGATGGAGAGGAGTGTAACAGCGTACCGGGAGAACACCAGGTGTCCAGGCCCTAGGCCCTCCGGTACCTCCACCAGCGTGTGCCACTAAGGGTGAGCGGGGAGGCTGTCACCGGTCCCGACTGGGACCTTATTACCTTGTCTTCAGACGCCATCACGAAAGTAGTGAGAATGCAGTGAAGTGCAAGCAAAGCGTGATCCTCCGAGCACACTAAGTTTAAAACTGAGGATGTTCCCTGCGGTAGGGGTTTATAAGCGGAGGGGGCGGTGTCTACAAACTTGTAGTACCTAGTGTGACCTCCGGAGGGCAGTGCCCTAAACCCCATTGTCTGGGTCTCCCATTATGATGACCAGAAAAACGGAGCTTAAACAGGAATGGTTTCCACGGTCCGCGCTGCTGCTATTCAATCAAAGTACTTCACAAAAGGTTGTTACCATCATCAGGTTCTTTATTCATCCATACCAACGCGTTTCAGTGCTGTCCCAGCACCTTCCTCAGGGTATATTCCCTGAGGAATGTGCTGGGACAGCACTGAAACGCGTTGGTATGGATGAATAAAGAACCTGATGATGGTAACAACCTTTTGTGAAGGTGCTGGGACAGCACTGAAACGCGTTGGTATGGATGAATAAAGAACCTGATGATGGTAACAACCTTTTGTGAAGTACTTTGATTGAATAGCAGCAGCGCGGACCGTGGAAACCATTCCTGTTTAAGCTCCGGTTTTTCCCGCGATTTTGACGTGATGGTGGAGGTTCTGCAGCAGCTGCTAAAGCGCTCAAACTGGTTGTGGGTTTCACAACCTGCGCCTCGTGTCTCCCTTTTTTTCTATAATGCAGGTAAAAAGGGGTAGCGAGCTTCCATTGCCTTGCGGTTTCCGAATCTCTTGTCCGGTTGGGATCTATGTTTCAGAAGGACCTCCTGAAATTCAGGATGATCTGCAAAATATTTGTGCAGCCGTTTTGCCCTCTTGAAGGAAACCGCATAATCTGGAGTTTCGCAAGGAGGGTCAATTATGTCCAGTGCTTGATTAACAGCCGTGACAAGGCCCTCGACCATGGCCAGCGTGTCTGATGAGTCTAGTTCAAAGGATGCGTCTAAGTCTGGGTCTGAGTCTGGGTCCAAACATCTATCGGACAATGGAGGCCCACGGCGGCTCTCCCTGGTGTGAGAAGCATGAGAGCTGAGGGAGGACGCTGGAGAAGGACTCCTTTGGACTCTCTTTCATCCAGCATCAGATACCGATGGCATGGGTTCGCAAAATGTGCATCTAGATGGGTTACTCTCATCCATGTTATCATCCTGCATTGCGGACTGACCTGAGGTGCAGGGTGTGGAGCGACTGAAGAGCCTGGATCAGTGTGGAGGAGAGTTTTTCTATTGATTGCGTTATGGATTGGGACAGGAGAACTGCCCATTCTGGTGCATTTGGGGCACTGGGTGGTGCGGTATCAGTGGTGGGCTCTGGCATAATAGTAGGGGTACAGTCCTGGCAGTGTGAGGTAGTACTTCCACTAGGTAGAGTAGCTCTACATGTAGTACAGGAGGTATAAATAATGTGAACGTCTTAGCAGACTTTTTGTTCCTTGACCCCGACATGGTGCCTATTAGAGAATTTGGAATGCCTGCACTGCTGCTTCTGCTCTGTGGTGTAAAAGATGCAGAGGTAGGAGAGAGGGGTAGAGAAAGAGAGCTGCAGCAGAAAGCACTGCTGAGCTCTTTATCACTGTGGTGCCTGCCCGGAGGAAGCGATCAGCCCAGAAAACCTGTGTCCACCATCACTGTAAGGAGCTGGTCTATAGCGTGCTGCAGCGGCAATGGCGGTAGCTGAGTGAAGGGCAGAGGAAGAGGGGCGGGTCTGAGTGCAGAAAATGCGCGCAGAGCAATCTCACGGTGAGCGAGAGGTGCCAAGGAATAGACCGTTCCGTCCCCGTTGATGTTGGGGTGCGTGTACGCTAGAGTGACGTCACCTAGAAGGCAGGCTGGGGTCAGATATGGGCGGCGATGATAGCGCAAGGCCGGAGCCGGGGCCTGGAGTAGATTGCGGCCTCAAAAATAGCGGTAGGCTGGTGCGGAAGTCAATAAACCATGCCGGAACCTGCAATAAGGGCCCGAAGTCTCTGCCCGTCTGTGGAGAAGGGCCATAGGGCAGGGTTCGTACATGTGCCAGGCTGCGCCACACAGTGATCCCGAGGGTCCTTTGGCCATCCTGGCTCTGAAGGATTCCGGTCTGCGCCTCACAGTAACACAGAGGGTCCTGTGGCAGGCAATGCTGTGGTGGGCTCCGGCTGCGCCGCACAAAGGTTACTGTGGCGATCATACCTGGTAAGGGGCCTCACCCTTGGAGATATCGTTGTACAGCCTCTTGACCGGCGGATGTGGGGAAATGGTGGCATTGTTGTGAAGGAATTTTGTGATGGAATTTTTTCCCCCAATGTGGAGCTTAGTGTTGCCACATGGGTTTTTTTTTGCCTTCCTCTGGATCAACATGTTAGGCTATGGGTTGAACTAGATGGACTTAAAGTCTTCCTTCAACCTTAAAAACTATGTTACTATGTTACCCAGAGCCCCAACTGTGGGGACTGGGGAGGGATGCAGGGCAGTGCTGGTGGTCTTCACTTCAACCCAGCTCCCCAATTGTGGGGGGCCGAGGAAGGATTGGGTAGCCCTGATGTCTGTCACTTCGACCCAGAATCCTAACTCTGGGATCTGGGGAGGATGATCGCTGTATCCCCATGCCCTTTCTGGATTCTTCTTTTGTGGATAAAAGTGTATAAAAAATAAAAATAAAATAAAAAAAGGATGTCTGCCTCCTAAAGACAGTAAGCAAAAACTGAGTAGCTGAGGCCAGCCTCAGGGGTGCATACTGCAGAGGAGGAGCCACTGTTTCTTTTTCAGAGCTTACTTAGTTTCGCCTCCTAGAGGACAGCAGCATAACACCCACAGTCCTGTGTCCCCCAATGAGACGAAGGAGAAATGGATAAGGCTGGAGTTCATAAGAATTAATCTAGCCAAAGAAACTCTCAAAAATGCCTAATAACTTTATTAAAGAACATAAAAACAAGTTATCAGAAAAGATAAAAATATGAATCACACACAGCAAAGTGGCGACATATTCACAAAAATTGATGGTATGGTGTGGTATATGGGGTACAAAGATAGTGGGGCCATTCTTCATCAATGGAAAACTCAATGCCACTGGATATCTGGATCATGTAGCAATTTCAGATGTCCATTGGCATTAAGGTTTCTATTGATGAAGAATGGCCCCACTATCTTTGTACGCCATATACCACACCATACTATCAATTTTTGTGTTCCAACAGTCTTGGAGGGATCTATCCACTGTGGGTTAGTGTCAGATCAATAGCGATGGTTTTGTTTGTTAACTTTACCATTCACAAAAATGTTTTCCTCATCACTCATCTGAAGGCAATTGTCTATGCTGTGAAGATACGAGATGTGCAGCATCTGAACAACGGATACTGGAAGCCTGTGCTAGCATTTCTTCTACTGTGTTGCCATCAGTGTGTCAAGAGTGGGAGAAGAAGGTTGCAGTAAGGGCTCGGACACACATCAGTGAAACTCGTCCGAGTTTACTGTGCGGAAAAATCGCATTGCTCTCGGACCAATGTTAACTAATGTCCGAGAGCACATTTCCGAGTCTCATACGCTTTTTCTGCATCCGATTCTCGGATTGCGAGTCAATCGCAACATGTTGCGATTCTATGCGAGTCACGGACAAGACTCGCCAATGCAAGTCTATGGGTCCGACAAAAAACTCGGATTGCACTCAAACCACACTCGCACCATCCAAGTGTGATGCGAGTTTTAATTGATACATTACCATGCTGTAGCTCAGACAACTGTACAAAATGCACCTGTAAATGATTATACATTAACTAGCTGCTGAGGAAAAAAAAACAGATTGCACTCGGATAGCACTCGCAAGCCACATTGACCAAAAGTCAGATGACACTCGTCCAACTCTCGGATCCAAGAATCGGAGCATTTTTAAACTCGGATGTGTGTCCATAGCCTTAGGGTACGGACACATATCCGAGAAACTCAGATGACTGTAGTGCGAGTTAAAATCACATTGCAGTCGGACCAATGTTATTCAATGTCTGAGAACACATTTCCAAGTGTCAGACGTTTTTTTCTCATTCCATTCACTGATGTCAAAGCAGTCGCAACATGCTGCGACAGTATGCGATTCACATCCGAGACTCGCCAATGCAAGTCTATGGGTCCTACAAAAATCACAGACCACAGTTGGACCACAGTCGGACCATCCAACTCTGATCAGAGTTTTTACTGCTGAAACAATTGCCAAGCTGATTTCATTCAAAAATCGCATACAACTCACGGATTGCACTCGGACCACTCTGATTACTGTTGGACAGCTCTCGGATGTGATCTCAGGTAATGTCACACAGTAGCATCACTGTTGGATGCAAAACTGACCAAAACTCTGACAAAAGTCGTCCGACTCTCGGATCCGTGAATCGGATTGTTTTTTCACTCGGATGTGTGTCCGTACCCTAACAATCCAACACAATGGGCAGCACGCTGAACACATTTTATAAGTGATCATAAACTTGTAAAAAAATTAATGAATAAAGTTACGTTAAAACCAAGCACACCATTGTGTTTCTTATAAAATTCTCAATACGTTTGATGTGTCACATGACCTTTTTTTTCATTGAAAATAATAAAGTTGGATCCAAAATGGAAGACATCAAAATGGCTGCCATGGTCACCCACCCACCTGGAAAAGTTTTCTCCCTCCCGTATACTAATGTGCCACAAACAGGAAGTTGATATCACCATCTATTCCCATTTTATTTAGGTGCATCCATATAAATGGCCCACTCTGTAAAACAAAATCTAAGGCTACATTCACACCGCGAGAAAATGATCACTGAAATGACACCCCAGCAAAGTGTATGGGTGTCCATGTTTGTCGTTCAGACTGTGCTCTTCTATAGTGATCGGTTTTTTCCCTTTAGGAGAGCTCCGTTTTTGAAGATGACGTCAATTTGAGCGGAGTTTTTCTCCAGTGTTAGGCGGCCGTCACACGGTGAGATATCTTTAGCGATATTGTAAGCGATCACGTGCACGCGCAATCGCTTACAATATCGCTCACATCGCTGGTGAGATGTCACACAGACAGACTCACCAGCGATGTGGAGCCGCGATCTCGCTGGTAACTATGGTACACATCGGGTAACTAGGCGCCGCGCGTCGCTTAGTTACCCGACGTGTACCATAGTTACCATCTCCCAGCATAGGCTCTGCCGCTGGGAGATCGTTCATCGTGGTGTTATACACCACGATGATGCAGATCGTGGCATCGTTCATCGCTAGATCTGAGAACCGAACCTCAGATCAGCGATGTCACGATCAAGCGATTTACCATCGTAAATCGCTTGATTACATGCAACGATATCTTGCCCGATATCGCTTAAGCGATCAAAAAGGAGATCGCTTAAACGATATCGGGCAAGATATCGTTCCGTGTGACGGCCCCCTTATTCTCATAGATCTTCAAAATGGGGAAAAACGCAGCAGAAATCGCATCCAATAACTGATCTTTATTTGGTGCGTTTTTTTCACAGCTCCTGTTTTGCAGCTAAAAACGCAGCAGAACAGAAGAGAAAAAAAATGCAGAGTCTGAATGTAGCCTAAGAATAGACATAGGAAAACATACATCCAAACACATACAGCGCACAAACATACATCTTACCTGCAACCGTGCGCCGAAAATAAAATGGCGGGAACGCCACTTCAAATTTATAACAAGGTTTGGGCTTCCCTATCAGACGGGCGCTTCTCCTGGGGAACGTATTTGGAGCATCAAGATCACTGAATGACAAAAAAAAAATTAAAAATGAGTTAACCCCTTCACCTTCAAGCCTGTTCTCACCTTCCTGCCAAGGCCGATGTTTTCAATTCTGACCAGTGTCACTTTATGTGGTAATCAATCTGAAATGCCTCAATATATTCCACTGAGACGATTTCTGATAGGCTGTAATTCATGTTAAGGCCCGTTACACGCTTCAATGTCCCAGCGATCCCACCAACGATCGGGATCGCTGGGACATTGAAGGCTGATCGCTGGTGAGTTGTCACACAGGCAGACTCACTAGCGATCCAGACCAGCGAGCACGCTGCTATCCAAGGTAAACAGCGGGTAACTAAGCGCCGCGCTCTACTTAGTTACCCACTGTTTACCTTGGATACCAGTGTTGCTGTGCGGCTCTGGGAGCTCGCTCATCGTTGGTCTTCTGCTGTCACACGCAGCGATGCTGCGCGTTCAGCGGGGAACCAACGATAGATTTATGAACCGGTTCATAAATCTGCGATCAATGACTCATCGTTGATAGGTGTCATACGCAACGGTGTCGATTAGACATAGCTGAAATGTCACCAAACCGGAGACGTTGCAACGATATCGTTACCGATATCGTTGTGTGTGACAGGCCCTTTAGTTTGATTTATATGATTTGTGTTTATTTATGAAAAAATAAATTAACAAATGAATACTTTGCAATTTTCAAACTTTGAATTTTAATAACTTTAAACCAGATATCATACCACACAGAAAAAGGAGAATTTTGTGTACTCACCGTAAATTCCTTTTCTCTTAGCCTCTAATTGGGGGACACAGGACCGTGGGTGTTATGCTGCTGTCCACTAAGAGGCGACACTAAGCAATCTGCAAAAGAGTAACAGTGGCTCCTCCTCTGCAGTATACAACCCTGGAGCAGGCACTGCCTCCCCAGTTTTGTGCTAAAGCAGTAGGAGAATTAACAAGGTTAACCAATACCAACAAAGCCTGGCAAGGCCACAATGTAACAATATAAGAGTAACAAAAAACCACTAGTAACAAGGCCGGTACGGCCAACAGGGTGGGTGCTGTGTCCCCCAATTAGAGGCTAAGAGAAAAGGAATTTACGGTGAGTACACAAAATTCTCCTTTTCTCCTTCTCCTCATTGGGGGACACAGGACCGTGGGACGTCCCAAAGCAGTCCCTGGGTGGGAAAGACAATAGAACTAATGATACTGAACAAGTCAGTGAAGAGATAAATACCTACAGGTGGGCAACTGCCGCCTGAAGGATGCACCTACCCAGACTAGCGTCCGCCGAGGACTGGGTATGAACATCGTAGTGCTTGGTAAAAGTGTGTAAGCTCGACCAGGTGGCCGCCTTACACACTTGGAGAGCCGAAGCTTGGTGCCGAACGGCCCAGGAGGCCCCCACGGCTCGGGTAGAATGTGCCTTGATCCCCGCTGTAAGAGGAGTAGTTTTCATCTTGTAGGCTTCTTGGATAGCTGATCTAATCCACCTAGCCAGTGTAGCCTTGGAAGCTGGCATACCCTTACGAGGGCCTTCCATCAGAATGAACAGAGTGTCTGACTTACGGAAATGTGCAGTTCTGGACACATAAATGCGAAGCGCCCTGACGAGATCCAAAGTATGCAAGGCTCGTTCGAACCTGTGAACCGGAGCCGGACAAAAGGAAGGCAATGAAATATCCTCATTCAAATGAAAAGAGGAGACAACCTTAGGCAGGAATGACGGCAATGGACGGAGGACAACCTTGTCCTGATGGAACACCAGGAAGGGTGGCTTACAGGAAAGCGCTGAGAGTTCTGACACTCGGCGAAGAGAAGTGATAGCCACTAGAAAAACCACCTTCAGAGCCAGAAAGTGGAGGGAGATGTCCCGAAGAGGTTCAAAGGGAGGTTCCTGCAGAGACGTAAGTACCAGGTTAAGGTCCCATGCATCTAAAGGTCGTTTGTACGGAGGGACAATGCGATTAACTCCTTGGAGAAAGGTTTTAACCTGCGGTTTAACAGCAAGGCGACATTGAAAAAGTACTGAAAGAGCTGAAACCTGACCCTTAAGGGAACCTAGGGAGAGACCAGACTCTAACCCCGACTGAAGGAACCCTAGAACTAGCGGCAAGGAATAGGGAAGAGGGGGTTGATCTCGAGAAGATCACCATGCGAAGAAAGCTTTCCAGGTGCGATGATACATTTTTGCCGATGCCGACTTCCGTGCTCTGATCATGGTCTGAATAACGGCAGGGGAGAAACCTGCTTGGGTCAGTACCCAGGTCTCAAGGGCCACGCTATCAAATTCAGGGCGTCTGAATTCTGGTGGTAAAACGGGCCCTGAGACAGAAGGTCGGGACGACAAGGGAGGCGCCAAGGAACGTCCGCTGCGAGCTGAACGAGATCGGCGTACCATGCCCGTCTGGGCCAGTCTGGGGCTATGAGAATGACTTGAATGCCCTCTTGCTTGATCTTCCGCACCACTCTGGGAATGAGAGGCAGAAGAGGGAAGATGTAAGGCAGCTGGAACTGAGACCAGTTCTGAACTAGGGCATCCGCCCCTAGCAGTCGTGGGTCGTGAGATCTGGCTATAAACATGGGAACCTTCGTGTTGAATCGAGATGCCATCAGGTCTACGTCCGGAGTCCCCCAGCGACGGCATATTTATTGGAACACGTTGGGATGCAGGGACCACTCTCCCGAGTCCATGCCCTGGCGACTGAGAAAATCCGCTTCCCAGTTTTCCACTCCCAGGATATGAACTGCTGACAGCGTTGAGTTCGTCGATTCTGTCCAGTGTAGAATGCGTTGCACTTCGTGCATGGCCTGGAGACTGCGGGTTCCGCCTTGATGGTTGATGTATGCCACGGCCGTTGCATTGTCCGATTGAATCCGGACTTGTGTTCCTGCCAGCATGGAATGAAAGGCCTTCAGAGCTAGAAATATGGCTCGGATTTCCAGGAGATTGATGGGCTTGGCAGACTTTGCTGGGGACCATGTTCCCTGCGCCGTGTGATGACGATGTACCGCTCCCCATCCACTGAGACTTGCGTCGGTGGTGACTATCTTCCAGCAAGCTGGTAGAAAGGTCCTTCCCCCTGTGAGGGAACGAGGTTTGAGCCACCAATGGAGGGAACTCCTTGCTGCAGGTGACAACCGGAATAATCTGTCCAGGGCAGAAGGGTTCCTGTTCCACGAAGTCAGAATCACCCATTGGAGAGGCCTGAGGTGAAGCTGAGCAAAGGGCACCGCTTCCATGGAGGCAATCATCCTGCCCAAGACTCTCATGGCGAACCGAAGCGATTGAGGAAACGGCAGTAGAAGACTGGCTGTGGAGCCCCTGTCGAAGGGCCTTCGCCTTGTCCTGAGGGAGGAGGACCAGACCTCTGGGGGTGTTGAAACGCATCCCGAGGAATGTTAGAGATTGTGATGGGACTGGTGATGACTTCTGCAGATTCACCAACCAGCCTAGCTGACGCAGGGTGTCCACCGTGATGGAAACACTCTGCTGACACTCCCTGAAGGAGGGGGCTTTGGTGACCAAATCGTCTAGGTATGGTAGGACTACCATTCCTCTTGTGTGCAGTATGGTCATGACAGCCGCCATGACCTTGGTGAACACCCTGGGAACTGTCGCTAGGCCGAACGGGAGGGCCACAAACTGATAATGGTCCTGGTCGATGGCGAATCGGAGAAACCGCTGGTGAATTGTCGCGATTGGGATATGGAGGTAAGCGTCCTGTATGTCGATGGACGCGAGAAATTCGTCCTTCTCCATGGACGCTATGATGGAGCGCAGTGAATCCATGCGGAAATGCCGAACCTTCACGAAGGAGTTTAACTGTTTTAGATCTAGAATGGGGCGAACCGCCCCTCCCTTTTTGGGTACCACAAAAAGGTTTGAGTAGAACCCTTGGAAGCATTCGGCTGGCGGTACCGGTATGATGACACCGGCTTTCAAAAGGGAATCTACCGCCTGAAAGAAGGCGCGAGTTTTGGGCGGATGAGTAGGTGGGATTGACAGAAAAAAACGATTTGGAGGATGGGCCGTGAATTCTATGGTGTATCCGGAAGACACTAAGGTGTGTACCCACTTGTCGTCGGTAGAAGCGAGCCAGACCTGACGAAAACGAGAAAATCGGCCGCCAACCTGAATAGTGTCTCCCGAAGGGGGAGAGTCAAGAGAATCTGCTGGGCTTTGAGCCCTTAAATCTAGACTGGCGGGAATGGGACTGCTAGTTTGCACCAGTCTTCCGTGTCGTCTGGGTGCGTTCCCTACGGGGGGTCCTATTGGCCGCCGTCAGGGGCTTCGAGACTGACCAACCAAAGGAGTTCCGAAAGGACCGGAAACGGGTTTGTTGGCGACGAGTGAAGGGTCGCTTAATCTGACGTTGTGGAAGAGAGGTACTCTTACCCCCAGTGGCATCTGAAATCAATTGATCCAGCTTTTCTCCAAATAAACGGCCACCATTGTAAGGAAGACAGGTGAGCGACTTTTTAGACGCTGCATCTGCCTTCCACTCTCTCAACCAGAGGGCTCGCCTGATAGTTATGGCGTTGGAAGCCGCAGCCGCAGCACAGTTAGCTGAATCGAAGGCAGCATGCATTGAATATTCGGCGGTAACCGCTATTTGAGCAACCTGGTCTAACAAGGCTGGATCGACCTGCAAGGACCGAAGGGCCGAGTGTACAGAGTTAGCTCTAGTCATAATAGCCTTTGAGGCCCAAACTGAAGCAAAGGCTGGCCCTAGAGAAGAGCCTGAGGCCTCAAAGACGGACTTCGCCATCTGCTCCACCTGACGGTCAGTGGCGTCCTTTATGGATGAACTGTCCGGTAAGGACAGGAGGGTCTTAGTAGCGAGACGAGATACAGGAGGGTCCACCTGTGGCGGATCTGTCCAATCCTGGGTGACCTTAGGAAAAAAAGGATAACGCGTTTCCAGAGCCTTACGGTTACCAAACCTTTTGTCAGGGTGTAACCTATGTTTTTTGAGGATTTCCTGGAACTCTGGATGGTCCGAGAAATGCTTATGTGGTCTCTTGGCCCTTTTAAAGGACACCTTATGCTCCGGAGCATCAGCCGGAGGGTCTGACACCTCCAGAACCTGGTTGATGGAAGTAATCAAATCCTCCACCAGCGCCACCGTATCGGTTGCATCTAAGTCTAGGGACTCATCTAAGTGAACGTCTGAGTCCGAAGAACAGAGACCTCCTTCGGATCCTGCGAGTCATCTTGACGCCTGCGGGATGCAGAGGCTGCAGAGCCCGCAGGGGATTCTGGAGATGGAGGTGGTCTCTTACGGCCAGAGTCGGAGACTGACTGGGCAGGGTCGGCAGTCTGTCGTGGTTCCGACACTTCTGGCTGAGACGCAGAAGCCTGAACGGCAGTTTCAGGTGGCGAACGGGCTTGCATAAACTGCAGCAGTGTGGCAGACAATCTGTTAATGGACTGCGTCATATTCTGAGACATAACCGTGGCCAACGCAGGGGTAGGGTCAGGGGCACAGGTAGAAGCCCGGGTAGTGGGGGTCTCAGTATCTGCAGCCGGCGTGCAGCTCTCACAATGTGGCGAGGTGCATCCTGCAGAGAGGTCAGCCTTACAAACAGTGCAGGTAGCATAGTAAGTGCTGACTGCCTTGGAGCTTTTCTTACTCCTATTGCCAGACATTGTGGTATGGGCTACAGTGAAAAAATAGAGGTAACCAGGAGTCCCCTGTGTAAGTAGGCACTCTCTAGCTGTCCAGCTAGGTGCCTGGGCCCTTAGTGGAGGGGGCTGAATAGGGTCACTGTGGGTTAAAACAGTGCCTGCTGCAGAGAGGGGATGTGGAGTTGGGGAGAGAACCTCTGCAGAGGTCTTACCAGCTCCACTCCTGTGACAGGCCGCCCGGATCCTGTGTCCCCCCCGGATGGCTGAGCGCAGGGTCCACGTGTTGGAGGCTAATGGCGTCCGTGGAGAAGGAAGAAGGGGCGGAGAAAACGGGCGGGCTCCAGGCTGGAAAACGCGCCCGTTCTCGGCTCCGCCCCCAGTATGACGCGCGGTCAGCGTCATCCGGCAGGGCGAGACAGGGGCAGCGCAGGGGTTGCGGCCTCCGCGCTAGGCTCAAGCCGGGGCCTCAATTAGTTGAGGTCCCCGGAAATAGTGAGGGGCCGGCGCGGAGGCGCGAAAAAAGGCACTGGGGGGCCCAGAAAAACGGGGAAAAGAGGTCCCAGGGGCAGAGTGCAAGGTACTGGCGGGGGAACCGCCAGTATATCAAGGGCATGCTCCACACTGTATGCAAGCTGCTCCTATGGATGCAGCTGCAATGCCCCTCTGCTGTGCCCCTGTCAGCTTTGCAGGCTGTGCACAAGTATTGTGCCTGAAGCCTGGCTGCTGTAAGTGCCCTCTCATCCAGCCTCAGCATCTTGCAGCCTGTATGTCTTCTGCAGGCTCCTGAATAATCTGCTAGTCTGCGCTGCTGCAGGCAGCCATGCAATCTCCAGCCCGTGCAGCCAGGGGCTGCTGATACCTGGTGGTGCCACTGCCTAAAACACCCAGGGGTGATTAGGGGGACGTCATCTGGCAGGCCGTCAGCTTCTACTTCACCTCAGCCCGGAAGGGAATGAGGAAGGAGGGTGTTATGCTGGGCTGTCTCAACTTTAACCCAGCAACCCAACAGTGGGAGGCCGAGAAAGGAGTACAGAATCTTGGACAAAGTGCTTCAGTGTCCGCGCTGCTACTCCGAGACTAATGAAACACAGGCAAGGGAATGTCTGGATCAGATACAGACTTTATTTTATGTTATATTGGAGAATAAAGGCTGTATCTGATCCAGACATTCCCTTGTCTGTGTTTCATTGGTCTCAGAGCAGCAGCGCGGACACTGAAGCACTTTGTCAAAGATTCTGCATTACGATCACGGTCACCGTTGAGAGTGCGGTCCCTGCAGCAGCTGCCTGTACGCTATTCTACCAGTTGTGGGTTTCACAACTGACTAAGGTGAGCAATTCCACATCACATAGTGAAAGTGTCATCTGAGATAAGACCCTATATGCGCACTCTTTTTTTCAGAGAAAGGAGTACGGCATATGTAAGGATTCTCAACCTCATCCCAGCACCCCAACACTGGGTGGCCGAGGAAGGAGCATGCCGGGGGCCACGCCGGACCCACTTTTCTTCATTGGAAGAAAAAAGATGAGAAAAAAATAGAGAGTAAAAATAGTCGTGTGCCTCCTTCGACACTAAGCAAAAAACTGGGGAGGCAGTGCCTGCTACAGGGGTGTATACTGCAGAGGAGGAGCCACTGTTACTCTTTTGCAGATTGCTTAGTGTCGCCTCCTAGTGGAAAGCAGCATAACACCCACGGTCATGTGTCCCCCAATGAGGCGAAGGAGAAAAGGAGATTTTTGTGTACTCACCGTAAAATCCTTTTCTCTTAGCCTCTAATTGGGGGACACAGGACTATGGGTGTTATGCTGCTGTCTACTAGGAGGCGACACTAGGCAGAATCTGCAAAAGATTAACAGTGGCTCCTCCTCTGCAGAATACACCCCTAGACAGGCACTGCCTTAACCAGTTTTGTGCTAAAGCAGTAGGAGGAACGTAACAATGATAACATATGTAACCATGCCTGTAAGAAAGCAACTATGTACGAGATCAAAAACAATATGAGAACTCAAAAACGGCTCAAAATGGGCAACAGGGCGGGAGCTGTGTCCCCCAATTAGAGGCTAAGAGAAAAGGATTTTAAGGTGAGTACACAAAAATCTCCTTTTCTCCTTTGCCTCATTGGGGACACAGGATCATGGGACGTCCCAAAGCAGTCCCTGGGTGGGAATAGCAATGAAACGAATATTGTATAAAGTCAGTACCCTACAGGTGGGCTACTGCTGCTTGCAGGACGCGTCTACCCAGGCTTGCATCTGCTGAGGACTGGGTAAGGACCCTGTAATGTTTTGTGAACGTGTGTAGGCTAGTCCAGCTGGCTGCCTTACACACCTGTTGTGCCGATGCCTGGTGCCGAATGGCCCAGGAGGCCCCTACCGCACAGGTAGAGTGTGCTCTGATACCAGCCGGAAGTGGCGAATTTTTGAGCCTGTAGGCCTCTTGAATGGTGGATCTGATCCACCTAGCAAGGGTAGCTTTTGAAGCTGGCATGCCCTTGCAGCTGCCTTCTAGAAGCAGGAAGAGAGAGTCAGACATCCGAAAAGGCGCAGTCCTAGATACATAGATACGCAATGTCCTGACAAGGTCCAGCGTATGCAGAGCCTTTTCAACCCTATGAACCGTTGCTGGACGGCAAGGAAATTTCCTCATTGAGGTGAAAGGTGGATACAACCTTCGGGAGGAAAGAGGGGACCGTACGGAGAACCACCTTGTCCTGGTGAAAAAACAGGAAGAGCGGTCTGCAGGAGAGCACTGTCAGTTCTGACACACGAGAGAGGCGATTGCCACCAGAAAAAACACCTTCTGGGATAGAAAGTGGAGTGGAATTTCCTTAAGGGGCTCAAAGGGTGGTTCTTGCAATGCTGTCAACACCAAGTTGAGATCCCACATCTCCAGCGGTCGTCTGTAGGGGAAAACCAAACGGGAGACCCCTTGAAGAAATGTCTTCACTTGCAGTTTAGTTGCAAGGTGCCGCTGAAAGAGAACTGAGAGAGCGGAGACTTGGCTCTTAAGAGAACCTAGGGACAGTCTGGTCTCCAGACTCGACTGCAGAAACCAAGTACCCTGGGCAGGGAAAAAAGGATTTCCAGGTGCGGTAGTAAATCCTAGCAGAGGCTGGTTTCCTCGCACTGATCATGGTGCCAATGACGTCCTGTGAGAGCCCTGCTTGGGTCAAAATCCAGGTCTCAAGGGCCATGCCGTCAAATTCAGAACTCCTGAATTCTGGTGGTAGAACAGGCCCTACGACAGAAGGTCTGGATGATCTGGAAGGCGCCAGGGGCATCAGCCATGAGGTGAACGATGTCGGCATACCATGGGACTGGGACAGTCTGTGGCGATAAGGATGACTGGGACACCTTCCTGTCTGATTTTCCGCACCACTCTGGGGATCAGAGGCAGAGGTGGGAAGATGTACGGGAGTTGGAATTGAGTCCAGTCTTCGACTAGGGCATCTGATCCCAGTGACCGGGGGTTGTGTGATCTGGCCATGAAGTTGGGAACTTTGGCATTGAGGTGTGATGCCATTAAGTCCACATCTGGAGTTCCCCAGCGATGGCAAATTTGTTGAAAGACTTCAGGATGCAGGGACCACTCTCCTTAGTCTATGCCCTGGTGACTGAGGCAGTCTGCTTCCCAGTTGTCCACTCTCGGGATTTGCACGGCTGACAAGACCGATCCTGTCGATTCCGCCCAGTAAAAGATGTGTCTTACCTCTCGCATTGCCTGGGCACTCCGGGTTCCGCCCTGGTGATTGACGTATGCCATGGCCGTGGCTTTGTTTGACTGTATCCTGATGTGAGAAGCCGCCAGGAAGCACTGGAATGCTTTCAATGCCAGGAAGATGGCTCAAATCTCCAGGATGTTGATGGGCATGGTAGTTTCTGCTGGAGACCATTTGCCCTGTGCTCTGTGGTGTCGGTACACCGTGCCCCATCCCATCAGGCTTGCGTCGTGGTCAGAATTTCCCAGTGACCCGTTAGAAAGGATTTCCCTTTCGAGAGTGAAATTAGTCTGAGCCACCAATGTAGAGATTGCTTGGCTGTTGAGGGCAGCCGGAAGGTCCTGTCCAAGGAAAAGGGGCTCTTGTCCCAGGACTTGAGTATGGCCAGTTGGAGAGGCCTGAGGTGAACCTGGCCAAAGGGAACCGCTTCTATTGCAGCGACCATCCTGCCCAGAACTCTCATGGCAAATCGGAAGGATCGAAGTGACGGTTGAAGAAGGGTGCGAACTCCCAGACGGAGAGCATGTGCTTTTCCCTTGGGAAAAAATTTAGAGAGAGGGGGAGCGCACTAAGGCGGTAAATGAGTGACACCAGCGTGTTATTAACAAAGGTAATCCACTCACCTGGTATGGTTGTGAGAGTCACAACCACCTGTAGAAGTTTTGGCCGCTTCAGATCCCGGGATGCAAATACATACAGTATAGGAGCCGTGGGCTAGCGGTGACACCAGTGGATATTGGAGTGTGGGATCTCTAATGTGAGTTCAAACCCCCGCACCAGCTCTAATGTTCCTTTATCAAAATGATCTAACCTAGATACTTTTAAATAATTTTAGATGATGACCTCAGAAGCTATAAGCAGCTAGAATGGGAAATCAGATTGCTTTATCCATTTTTTAGCCGTTGAAACATGGGTTCTATGCTGCTATCCCTTTTGCTGAATTGCACATTGATTTATACATTTTAATACATGTTAATCATTGATTTTAGCATTTTATATCATAGAAATGTCTTTTTATCCACAGTTTTATAATAATTTTTCATCAGGATCTTAATTTCTAGGATTTTATCCAATGTGGGCGTTCCCACAGGAACTGACATCACCATGATGTCATTGGTTGTAATGTATATAATGGCTTCTTGTGAACTGACTGTAACATTTCTGCCCTGATGAAGTGGCCAGGTGGCCACGAAACGCGTTGGCTTGAGTGTAAATAAAGGTTTGCTTGCATCCTCGGTTTTCCCTGTGGTCTAGCGCGGACAAACCCCGGCTCTTTTTCTATACTGTATGTATTTTCCTTGGGAAGGAGCACTAGACCCCTGGAAGTGTGCAATTGCATGCCCAGAAAGATCAGGGACTGACTTGGGATTGGTGACGACTTTTTCAGGTTGACCAACCAGTCCAGGCGACTCAGTGTGTCTACCGTGATGGAGACGCTGAGTTTGCAATCCTTGAAGGTGGGATCCTTGATAAGCGCTGGGTCCTCTGCATCCGGCCACTGTGCAGCCTTGGTGCTGGCTGCTGCAGGGGCACAGGCAGTCTGTGCCCCTGGTAATGCTATGACTGCCCCATTGCTAGTCCCCAGGCCCCATCAGGAGTACACAGCGAAGCTGTGTCTCCTGGGTGTGCTTGCAGCAGTATGTGCTGCAGCCTAGGTTCGACAGAATGCTTCAGCGGAGCTGAGGTTTCCAGGGTGCTGCTGCTGCACCTTCTGGCCCAACCTGTGGTGTCTCAACCTAAGGATCCCCGAGGGGTGTTTAGGGAGGGATGCTGCCGTCCACTATCAGAGGGCTCCTACACAACCTCGACTTCAACCCAGGGACCCCAACAGTGTGGAAATGGGGAAGGAGGAACCATTGTCTCGACTTTAACCCAGCACCCTAACAATGGGGTACCGAGGAAGGAGCGGCATGTGGGGTGAGGGTCTCAACTTCATCCAGTCACCCACAACGGTGGGGGGCCGAGGAAGGAGTCTCTCAGAGACTCACTTTTCTTCTTCTTGAACGAAAAATCTCAAAAGTGAAAACATTTTTTTAGAAAAATTTATTTTATGTGTGCCTCCCAACGACACTAAGCAAAAACTGGTTAAGGCAGTGCCTGTCCAGGGGTGTATAGTGCAGAGGAGACGCCACTGTTAATCTTTTGCAGATTCTGCCTAGTGTCGCCTCCTAGTGGACAGCAGCATAACACCCATGGCCCTGTGTCCCCCAATAAGGCGAAGGAGAGAGCTAATAAAACACATTTTTCACATGTCTACATCATATCAGAACCATTTGTGAAACATTTTCTTTTTTTAATGTTGGAAGGGTTAAAGGTTTATCAAGCAACTTCTCATTTTTTTCAACAAACATCTGCAAAACAAATTGTTTTAGAGACCATATCCCATTTGGAGGGACTGGAACTGATCTAGGGGTGCAGCGTTCATATTGATATCACAGGTGTGCTACAGAATTTTATACCATTGGGCAGTGAAGAAAGAAGAATTACAGCAATTTTTCAGATTATAAGATGCTCCTTGTCTACATGAGAAACTCCATAGAGACACCAGAAAATAGGACTATCTGGTTTTGAGCTTTTAAAAAGCTCAAAAACGGATCAGGAAACGCTCCTCAAAGGAGCCTATTATAAAAACCGGATTGCTTCACAAGCAATGCAGTTACCGCCTCCGGCTCTGCAGCCTGCGTGAAAAATCATGCAGGCTGCAGTTTTCAGAGCGGTTCTGTGCCCCGCAATGCGGGAACCAGATTGCTCAGGATGTGTAATCCTGAGCAATGCGGTTACCACATATACTTTGCTTATCCCGGCGACAGCCGGGATAAGCAAAGTGTTCTCTATTTATTTAAACTTGTATTTTTATTAAAAACTGTATGTATACTGTCTCTAGGGGGTGCCCATTACCCCTAGAGACCTAGCACCCACTCAGGTGGGCATATAATGATTTTATATCTTATGTACAGCAGCCGGCTCCTGGCGGCTGCTGTACTGTTTTATGAATATAGTCGGCGGCTCTCATCTGACAGCTGCACATACTATAGCTATTGTAGCTATAGTATGTGCGCTGTCCGAGGTCCTGAAGCCATTTACAGTAGATCTATGGGCAGCGCTGCCCATAGATGTTACTGTATAAGGCTTCAGGACCTTGGACATCGCACATACTATAGCTGTCAGAGGAGAGCTGCCGACTTCATTCATAAAACAGTACTGTACATAAGATATAAAATCATTATATGCCCACCTGAGTGGGTGCTAGGTCTCTAGGGGGAATGGGCACCCCCCTAGAGACAGTATACACACAGTTTTTAATAAAATTAACCCTTTCACGCCACAGAGAACAGTTTGCTCATCCCTGCGGCAGCAGGGATGAGCAAACTATCCGGTAACCGGATTGCTCCGGATTACACATCCAGAGCAATCCGGTTACCGGGTTGCGGCTTCAGTAATCCGGTTCCCAGATTGCTGGTTGTCAGAAGCTAGTTGTGTTCACCGCATCCTGATCTGGATGTGGTGAACGCAATTTGATTGTTAAGTGTGACCCTAGCCTATCACATAGGCCTCTCAAAGTGACTTCCACTATCATTGGGTCCCTAAAAAATTGGTTTCGTATATTTAGTTGACATTTTGCTGATAAAATTCCTAACAAATTTTTTTATAAATGATGCTGATGTAAAGTAGACATGTGGTGTTATTGCATTTGTAAACGTTACATTGCAGCACAACTAAGGGGATACACACTTTATTACCCTCCCCCAGCGAATTCACGGTGAGCTCCAGTGATATCTTCCTTCCGTGCACTGTACTGACAGGACCTGGACATGTGACTCAGACTAAGTCATATCGTGCAGGTCCTGCCGCTGCACGGAAGGAAGAAATCACCGGAGTTCACCGTGGGATTGCCGGGGAGGGTGAGTATTGGAGTGTTTTTGGGGTAGAATGGAGTCAATGGGGAAAATGCTAATTGGCATGCTAGTTTTAGAGCGCATTCAATCTCTCCACCAAAAACGGATCACCTACAAACGCACATGTGGACACAGCATTGTTAAAATCACATTGACTAGAAAATAAATGCTGTGAGTGATCGTTTTTGCGGCTGATCACCAAAAACGTAGCACAAACGCCCAGTGGGCATATAGCCTAAAACAAGGGAAATGCATAGTTTCAATAATTTCATGAACACAAATCATATCTAACTAAATTTACCACTAAAATGAAGAACACAATGTGTCTCAAAAAAACAACAACTCTCAGAAGCACTGGATTGTGGAAGCATTCCAGAGTTACCACCAAATAAAGTGACTAGTCAGACAAATTTGGCCTAGTCAGGGAGGAGAAAACAGGTTAATCTTAAGTTTTAGTTTAAATTTAAATAAATAAAAGTTATTTCAATTATTCAGCCTTCATTTCTATTATTAAATGCAGTCACAAGTACTTACAAAGGGGTCTCCTCCAATGTCCTCACTTCTCCAATGGCCTCCTGAGAAGTTCTCCTTCTCACTCTCCTGTAGAAACAAACATATTACATAAACATTAATTTCCCCTTTAGGATATGCGCACACGTTTGGGTATTGCACAGACTGGTGGCCATATTTCTCACCTACTAGGCGGTTCTTCCTCACATGGACGCTTCCGATTTTCTAAAATATAAACCAAAAAAGATTAGGTTTTTCATTCACATACTAGATTACACATCAGCACAGGAGAGATCTCCATCTTTTATTATGGAAAGAAGCAAAACCTGTTCTACAGAATGTTGGCAGAAGTATTGGGATATTATTACACATTGGACCCAAAGGAGCTTTCATGACATTTTATTGTAAATCCATAGTCATTTTTATAAAATCATTTTTGTTATTCTACTTGGCCCCGTACGGCGTCTCAACACTGAAGTGTCAGATCGCTTCTGCAGTATAGAGCCATGCTGATTTTTGGTGCTGTAGAAATGTTCATCTCCTGTGAATATCGGCACTGAGCAGAGGGGAATAGGGCAATCCCACCATAAAGTGTTAGATTGCGCTGTAAGAATTTTGACAGTGCGATCTAACAGTTTAACAGATCGGAGATCCACCCACACCTGATAACTGCAAATGTCGGCTGGTCAGATTAGCCAGCACATGCAGGGAATGATGCGTGCGTTAAATGAAGGATACTACCAAAAGAGTTACCTATACGTCCTTGGGTGAAAGGGTTAAAATTAGTTTTTTCTACCTTTTCTGAGAGCAGCAAGATATAGGCAAGGAGACCCTGAATTCAACAATTTATATCACTAATGGCCACTTTACACGCGGCAACAGGAAGATAGAAACCGGCAGGTGTCGGAGATAATTGTACCTTTTACCTTCAAAACACCTTGCAGTGGCTGCGTGTAATTCAGGTATCTGCAAGGTGTTTTGAAGGTAAAAGGTACAATTGTCTCCGACACCTGCCGGTTTCTATCTTCCTGTTGCCGCGTGTAAAGTGGCCATAAAGGTATCATTACACAATAAGACGTTGAAACGATCTCACTAATGATCTCGGGGGCGAGCGGTCTGGGGCTGTGTGATGTCTTATCTTCTGCGTCTTGAGCTGATCTTTCTAAAGGTACTGTTACACGCTTCAATGTCGTAACGATCTCACTAATGATCTCGGGGGCGCGCTGTCTGGGGCTGTGTGATGTCTTATCTTCTGCGTCTTGAGCTGATCTTTCTAAAGGTACCGTTACACGCTTCAATGTCGTAACGATCTCACTAACAATCTCGGGGGCGAGCGGTCTGGGGCTGTGTGATGTCTTATCTTCTGCGTCTTGAGCTGATCTTTCTAAAGGTACTGTTACACGCTTCAATGTCGTAACGATCACACTAACGATCTCAGGGGCGCGCGGTCTGGGGCTCTTTGTGTGTGTGTTATCTTCTGTGTCTTGAGCTGATCTTTCTAAAGGTACTGTTACACGCTTCAATGTCGTAACGATCTCACTAATGATCTCGGGGGCGCGCTGTCTGGGGCTGTGTGATGTCTTATCTTCTGTGTCTTGAGCTGATCTTTCTAAAGGTACTGTTACACGCTTCAATGTTGTAACGATCTCACTAACGATCTTGGGGGCGCGTGGTCTGGGGCTCTGTGTGTGTGTTATCTTCTGCGTCTTGAGCTGATCTTTCTAAAGGTACTGTTACACGCTTCAATGTCGTAACGATCTCACTAATGATCTCGGGGGCGCGCTGTTTGGGGCTGTGTGATGTCTTATCTTCTGCGTCTTGAGCTGATCTTTCTAAAGGTACTGTTACACGCTTCAATGTCGTAACGATCTCACTAACGATCTCGGGGGCGCACAGTCTGGGGCTCTGTGTGTGTTATCTTCTGCGTCTTGAGCTGATCTTTCTAAAGGTACTGTTACACGCTTAAATGTCGTAACGATCTCACTAACGATCTCGGGGGCGCGCGGTCTGGGGCTCTCTGTGTGTGTGTTATCTTCTGCGTCTTGAGCTGATCTTTCTAAGGTACTGTTACACGTTTCAATGTCGTAACGATCTCACTAACGATCTCGGGGGCGCGTGGTCTGGGGCTCTGTGTGTGTGTGTTATCTTCTGCGTCTTGAGCTGATCTTTCTAAAGGTACTGTTACACGCTTCAATGTCGTAACGATCTCACTAATGATCTCGGGGGCGCGCTGTCTGGGGCTGTGTGATGTCTTATCTTCTGCGTCTTGAGCTGATCTTTCTAAAGGTACTGTTACACGCTTCAATGTCGTAACGATCTCACTAACGATCTTGGGGGCGCGTGGTCTGGGGCTCTGTGTGTGTGTTATCTTCTGCGTCTTGAGCTGATCTTTCTAAAGGTACTGTTACACGCTTCAATGTCGTAACGATCTCACTAATGATCTTGGGGGCACGCGGTCTGGGGCTCTGTGTGTGTGTTATCTTCTGCGTCTTGAGCTGATCTTTCTAAAGGTACTGTTACACGCTTCAATGTTGTAACGATCTCACTAACGATCTTGGGGGTGCGCAGTCATTAGGACATCGTTGGTGAGATGTCACACGTATAGATATCGTGAACGACGCACCAGCGATGTTGCGAGCAGTGATCTTTCGCACAACCCAGCGAACGATACTTGTTCACTGTTGTGAATGAGCAAAGTCGTGAACGACATCGTTATCATGGTGTCACACTGAACGATGCAGCAGGTTGGCTGATTGTGGATCGTCTGATTTGAGAACATGTTCTCAAATCTGGATTCAGCGATCCAACGATTTATCGTATCCATATTTCAGTGTCACAGGCAACGAGGTAGTAACGATGTGGCTTGAACGACTCCAAACCCGTGAGTGATATCATTCAGGATATTGTGCCATGTAACGGGGCCTTTAGATTCATCTTTAGATTTATCCATATTGTAAAGCTAAAAACGCTACCCCCCACCCACATCAGGCTCTCTCTATAAAATGTCTATAGATAGTGTGCTGCCAATGACAAGGCGGGCAGAGTCAGACAACATGGCAGAACCAGCTAGTCAGAACACTGATAATGTCCTAGTGATAAAACACAAAGGAGTAAGCACAGGAGCTTTACATGTGACACATTGTTGAATTTTGTGTTGTAATCTCTACCTCATTTGTCCTCAGATTACATAGCAAAAGCCTGCTGACAGATTCCCTTTCATGGAGGTGGCCAGCTGCTGTACTGATAGTGTGGCACCCAAGAGAAACTGAACTATTTTTCTCTGTCATTCAGGCATGCCAGGAGAATTTAGTCACCGCTCACAACACCTAGAGCGATAACTGTAAGCACGCCCCTGCACAGACTGACAGACGGCTTTGGAATTCATCAGTTCAACAGGCCACACATCAGGAGGCCACACCTGAAACAGGCCTCCTTTGTGGCGACAACAATAAAAATGCCAAAGGGAATGTGGTGACTGCATTTTTAGATCTCATCTTCATCCTAATTATCATGTATTTAGGGAGAATCAATCTGTTTGGGGAGATATCAAAGCACTGAGATACATGCAATGTAAGCAGATATGAGAAAAGAAGGGCCCACCAGTCTACCAGGAAAGGTCTCAATGCTCTTAGATCAAGAACCCACAAACCCCAGTCAGGGTTAGGAATATTACCCCCGGAAGTGGAGGACAGAGGAGGCCCAGCGTGTGTCGCCACCTATGTGTCTTCGTCAGTTGTGTCTGAGTATTGTCAATAAATCACCTGTTCACCAGCAATGATTGAGCGCGTTTAGTAAGGATTCTGTCCCTCTCTTTCAGTACCTTTGGTACCTAATCCATAACATAAGATGTCATATGACTGGCGATCCTTTATGTTTGCATTAATAATGAAAATGCAAATTACTAAATAAAACTGAGGTCTGGGAACTTGCTATCTACCGTCTGGAGAGGAGTTTGCCTGCAACCATAAGAAGACAATTAAGTAGAAGAGGAGATTTAAAGCCGCATCTGACTTTGAGGAGCTACCTAAAGGTGGCGCTAGAGTTCATCCACGTCCTCACTGAAGTGACAGTTTCTATATTTCCTAGAGGAGGGATGCGGCTTTAAATCTCCTTAACTTATGGTTGCAAGCAAACTCCTCTCCATAAGGTAGATAGCAAGTTCCTCAGACCTCGTCTTAGCCCACTCACACAGCCAGATCAGAATATCCCACACACTACACTGATGAGGGGCAGTTACCCTGAAACGCAGCATCTGTAGTTTGGGGTTCTGATCTGACACAAACCCTTAGTCAAATTAAAAGGCTTGTCAGAAAGTCAACTATGACTTTGAGGAGCTACCTAAAGGTGGCGCTAGAGGTCATCCACTTCCTCACTGAAGTGCAAATTTAAATAAAACTGAAACAACCTGTATATGTATATGACTGGTGTATAAGCCGAGGGGGGACTTTTCAGCACATTTTTTGTGCTGAAAAACTCGGCTTATACACGAGTATATACGGTACGTACATTATATACAAAATAAATAGTAACACCAAAAGGACAATATTCAGTCCAGGCCTGGGCTACAGAGCTGACACTCTAATATCAGACCTCAGTGACCACTCTGTACTATATACTCCTTTATATCCAGGCCTGGGCCGCAGAGCTGATGCTCTAATATCAGACCTCAGTGACAGCTTTGTACTATATACTCCTGCATATCCAGGCCTGGCCTGTAGATGACACTCTATCAGACTTTGCTGCATAAGGATCTGCATGCAGTTGAGTGTTGGTAATCACTTGGTGTGTCTACAACAAAATGGCTCCTCACTGTGAGTGACCCTAAATGTCATTGTCTATTATCCATTTGTAAACACCCAGAAGGGGAGGGGGGAGGAGAGATCACATATGGCGCAAATCCAGCCCATGTAATGTATGCATGCTGTACACTAGGTTTTCATGGCAAATTTCAGTAGCTGCTCCCCCTAGTGTTTTAAAGTGGAACATATCAAACTTTTTAAATGATTTTTCATGTTACTCCATTAAAAAAAAAAACATGATAATATTGGAAAAACAAATCAAAACATTAATACTTTACATTTTTGCAATAGTTGAAAAAAAATAATTTTTTTGATGGCACCTTCCCTTTAAAGCTGGTTTCACACTGATCAGGTTCCATCCAGTTTGGGTGCCAAAACCAGGAGTGTCTCCAAAACTCAGAACAGGTGTCAATCTTTCAATTATAGTTTTTCTCTGTAAAGTTCCTCTCCTGGTTTTGGCACACAAACTAGATCAACACTGATCAGGAAAAACCCTGCAGTGTGAAAGCAGCCTAAGGCCGGCTGCACACCATGGTTTCTGCATCAGGTTCTGTCCGGTTTGAACCAGACAAAACCTGATCCGGTTTTGCCTCCCATGTGTCCCTATGGTGCCGGATTGGTCCTATTTGGTCATCAGGTTTTGTGTATTCTGTGCCTGATCTGGTTTTGTCAGGTTTTTCACTGGGCGCAAAATCGGAGCCTGCATCATTTTTTGGCTCCGGTGCAAAAATCGGACAGTCCCGGATCCGGCACGGTCCATCACCCTTAACATGGGAGTCTATGGGCGAGGGATCCATGAAAAAATCGGATAGTTTCCCAGATCCGGTTTGTAACAGAGCATGCTCTGCAATCCTGCTGTCCACAGTTCAGCACCAAGGACAGCACTATTTCATGCAGTCTCTGAATTCAGCACCTCGGACAGAGCCTGAGCACATACAGCCAGACTTCAGCACCATGGACAGCAGCAGAAAACGAATCCGACAAAAAACAGGATGGGAGAGCATATTTGGCCACACTTTGTGCACATCCTGTCCTGTCAGGTTCTGTCCAGTGGATCCTGGAAAAAACAGGATCCACACAGATAGTCACAACCCGTGGTGTGAAGCCGGCCTAAGAAAAGATACAGGAAAACATGAACAACGCACAAACATGCATCTTACCGGAAATCAGAGGAAGAGGACGCTCCATTTCTGGGGATGGATCAGGCCAGTCATCGTCCTCCGGAAGAGGAGGTAGATCTCCTTCAGGCCTGGCCTCGTCCTCCGGAAGAGGAGGTAGATCTCCTTCAGGCCAGTCATCATCCTCCGGAAGAGGAGGTAGATCTCCTTCAGGCCTGGCCTCGTCCTCCGGAAGAGGAGGTAGATCTCCTTCAGGCCTGGCCTCGTCCTCAGGTATAGAAAGATTCTTCCTGAATGACACAAAAAAAAGTAAAAATCTGTTAACCCCTTCACCTTCAAGCCTGTTTTACCTTCCTGACCAGACCAATGGTTGTAATTTGGACCAGTGTCACTTAAGTGGGAATCACTGATTCTGAGACTCTATATTTTCATAACACGTAATTCATGTTTTTGGTAAAGTTTAGTTGATATGATTTATGTTTATATACTGTATGTAAATATAGAACATTTTACAAAAATCTTTTTAAAATGTTAAAATTTTTATGTAAATTTTTATACCATTAAACCAGATATTATAGCACAAAATAGCCAATAAACCATAATCCGCACGTCCATATTACATGTTTTGAAACATTTGTTTTTTCAATGTTAGAAGGGTTAAAGATTTATCAGCAACTTCTCATTTCTCCAACAAAATGTACAAAATATTTTCTCAGGGACCAGATGATGTCTGAAGTAACTTTGAGGGGCCGGTGTGATGGGGGCCGCTGTTAACATGGTGTCACGTCTGCGTATGTTCTGTCAAAGTGCTGAAAACAACATTGAAGGCCTGTTGCACATCTAATGCTGGGTTGCGTTTGCCTTCATTTACATTGCTATGCGTTTTTGCGTTTGCTGAAAATGACATGCGTTTTTGCGTTTCCATTAAACCCTAGGGGACCAAAAACGCATGTGTTTTTAGCGGTAAAAATGCATAGAAAAGCAAATAAAGGCAAACGCAACCCAGCATTGGGGCAGGGACACACTGTCCAACAGACATGCGAGTCTCTCGGACAAGACTCGGATGAGGCTGGAGCAGTGACCCTGAACGGCCTCTCCCTCTCTGGACGTGGCTGTCAGCTGCTTGTGTCTTTGTGCAGCTCCACACTCCCTGTCCTGACAGGGAGAGGCCATTCAGGGTCACTGCTCCAGCCTCATCCGAGTCTTGTCCGAGAGACTCGCATGTCTGTCGAACACTGTGTCCCTGTCCTTAAGGTACCGCTACACACAGAGATATATTGCTTGCAACTCACTGGTTGCAGTGAAATCATGGACACATTGTTCCATTTTGTTGCCGTGTACAGTGAGTTGCAAGCAATATATCTCTGTGTGTAACGGCACCTTTAGATGTGAAAAGGGCCGAAGACGTTTATAAGCCCTTCAGGTGCTTCACAGCAATGAAAACAATGTGAAAGGAAGAAAATGAACACATTCTTTTTCCCACACAAATTGTTTTAGCTCCAAACATTCAATTTTTATAAGGTAAATACTCTTATATCCAAAAAAAATGAGAAAAGTATTCCAGGAGTGATCCCTTCATTGGCTAACCAGTAAAGGCACCAATACACGCCACCACTATCCTTGGCAACCGGTATCAACCGTACGTGCACGCGCACGTTTTTAACGGTTGCTAACGATCGCCGATACCGCATGTACACGCCGCCATTGCGTTGTCAACTCAAGGTATCGTGGTTCCCTGGAAGTTCCAACAGATCCTGCGGATAACATTCTGTTGAATCCCGTCGCCACTTCACATGCTGCAACCACTAAGGGAATGTGGGCGTACATCTTTCGCGCCGCAAGTACATAGGCGTGACAGAGTTGTGTATTCCGTGACGCTAACACGCTGATTGGACAACGCAATAGCATCATGATTGGGCAGCCTGCGCAGGAAGGCTGGCTAATACATGACGCCATTCCAATTGTGGAGTGTGAATGGTCAGCTCTTTAAATATGGCGCCCTGTGAAGGGACAGCCAATGGTTACACAGTAGCCCCCACCAATCATCGCTGATGGGGCGCAAAATCAAAGACGCTGTGGCACGCCCCGGGGAAATCACTAGGCGACGCAGATTCCATCCCTGTCGCCCGTTTACACGCCAATACCAGGGCAATTCTCCCTTTGTGTTGCCTTGGATTTTTGAACACGGCTCGGAAACAAGTACCCGAAGCAACTGCTAGAAACCCGATCACTTTCCCAATTTACACGCCGCCACTTCGCAGCAATTTCAACGCAACAGACACAAAAATCCCGAATGAAAGGACAGTTGCTACGACGCAGTGGCGGCGTGTAAAGGTACCTTAAAGGTATCACTCCAAGAATACTTTCCTCATTTTCATACCTTCAAGGCACAGTACAAAGCTAGGAAGGGAAGGAGCCCCATATCACAGTGCAGATTTTGCTGTTAGGACCGTTCACACGCTGAGTTGTTGGTTGACTTCCAAAATCTGCACGTAGTGTCAGAAATCCACACCGAACACAAGTCCCCATGGTGCGTTTTTATGTGCTGCGGATATAGTGTTATTTGCCATTGACTTTTTATGACTCAGGCCTATTTCACATCTAATGCAGCTTTGCGTTTTGCTTCATTTGCATTTCTATGTGTTTTTACCACTAAAAATGCATCCAAAACGCATGCGTTTTTGCCCTCATTGATTTCAATGGAAACGCAAGCAAAACACATGCAAAAACGCATGTGCATTTTATAAACGCAGCCAAAAACGAAGGTCAATGTGTTTAGGGCTGCGTTTGCAAAAACGTATGCCTTTTTGCGTTTGGAAAATGCACGTGCATTTTTGCATGCGTTTTTGCATGTGTTTTGCTTGCGTTTCCATTGAAATCAATGAGGGCAAAAACGCATGTGTTTGGATGCATTTTTAGCGGTAAAACGCATAGAAACGCAAATGAAGCAAAACGCAGCCCATGCTTAGATGTGAAAAGGGCCTCAGCAATTTTGTCCTCAAATCTGCAGCGTATCTACATGAAGAATTGACATGCTTCAGATTTATCTGCACTAAGATTTCAGCCGCGGCTCTTTCAGCTGCGCTGTCCAGCTGCTGTACGAGTGCTGTTTAAATTTCAGAGCCGCACCCGGCATCCTGGAACCGGGTCATTTTTCTGCCGGATCCGAACCCATAAACTTCCACGTTATGGGCGCAGGATCACCTCGGATCCGGTTTTGTTTGATTTTTGCCCTGGATACAAAAATGCTGCAAGCTCCGATTTTGTGTCCGGGGCAAAAAACGAAAACAGCCGGATCCTGCTGGACAGACACCAGACGGGTGGCAAATAACTCACATTCAGCCCAATAGGGGCAAAATCAGACCCGGGGCTGTCCAGTACATCCAAAACATCGTGGTGTGAAGCTGGTCTAAGGGGTCTAGTTTCCAAAATGGAGTCATTTGTGTTGGGTTACTACTCTTCTGGTAGCACAAAAGGTCATCAAATTCAACATTGAGATAAAAAAGGGGGGGAACAAGAGGCGCAATAGTGCCCTATCAATGTGGCACTGAGTGTATAAGTGGTGAAAACAGGGATTCACTCACCTGGGGCAGTTGTGTAACCCACAACTGGCTTGAAGGCGTTTTTGATGATTGTTACCAGATAGCCGCTGCAGGATTTCCACCATCCACACAAGTGTGGAGATACATCAGATGATAGGGAAGAAAATGGTGTGTCACAGTCCGCGCTGCTACGATCATCCACTCCAAAGAAAACACGTGAAGATGGAACTTCCACAAAATATTTTATTTCCTCCTGCCTCCTACGCGTTTCGGTGCCCTCCTGGCACCTTCCTCAGGGAAGGCACCGAAACGGTAGGAGGCAGGAGGAAATAAAATATTTTGTGGAAGTTCCATCTTCACGTGTTTTCTTTGGAGTGGATGATCGTAGCAGCGCGGACTGTGAAACACCATTTTCTTCCCTATCATCTGATCAAATTCAACATGGTTCCCACAAAATATAGAAACAAAAGAAAATGGCATTCCTTTATTCTGGAGCTCTACTGTATGCCCAAACATTAGTTTTATCCAACATATGGGGAATCGGAATACTCAGGAAAAATTGCAAACAAATTAGGGGTCCATTTTTGTCCTGTTACCGTGAAAGTGAAAAATTTAGAGCTAAAGCAACGTTTTTGTGGGGAAAATGTAAATGTTAATTTTTCACGGCTCAATGTTATAAAATTGTATGAAGCGCCTGTGAGTTCAAGGTGTTCACCACACTTCACGATGAATTCACGGTGAAATTTCCACAATAGTCACATGTGAATGTTTCCACTATTTAAAGACATCAGCAGGTCTGCAAGTACGAAATGGCATCCGCTAACTATTCCGGCCAATTTTGCACTCCAAAAGTCAGAGGGTGCTCCGTCCAAGCAGCTGAGCGGTGCCGTTTCATTTTTGGATATTTTCTGTCACATAGACACCTCAGTCACTTCCACTATGATGTGGCCTCTAAAAATGGGATTTTGTAGATTTACCGTATATACTCGCGTATAAGCCGAGTTTTTCAGCCCAAAAATTGGGCTGAAAAGTACCCCCCTCGGCTTATACGCGAGTCAGTGCTGTATACCGATGTATACATCGGTACATACCGATGTATACATCGGTATACAGCAGCCCCCGCATCCCCAGTAATCCAGGGCCCCCCCAGCGTCTCTCCGGTCACCTGAAAAGCAAACTATACTTATCAGTGTCCGCTGTCCGCGCCCGCTCGCCTCTGCCCGGTCTGCCGTCTGCGATCCTCCATCTTCATGCGGCGTCTTCCGGGTTCCTGTGCTCGTCGCAGGGAATGACGTCATTCCCTGCGACGAGCACAGGAAACCGGAAGACGCCGCATGAAGAAGGAGGATCGCAGACGGCACTGTCACGGCAGAGGCGAGCGGGCGCGGACAGCGGACACTGATAAGTATAGTTTGCTTTTCAGGTGACCGGAGAGACGCTGGGGGGGCCCTGGATTACTGGGGCCCTGTATACTACCGCTGGGGCTGCAATATACTACCACTGGGGCTGTATATACTACCACTGGGGCTGTATATACTACCACTGGGGCTGAATATACCTGTGGGGCTGCTGTATACTACACTGGGGCTGTATATACCTGTGGGGCTGCTGTATACTACCACTGGGGCTGTATATACCTGTGGGGCTGCTGTATACTACCACTGGGGCTGTATATACCTGTGGGGCTGCTGTATACTACACTGGGGCTGTATATACCTCTGGGGCTGCTGTATACTACACTGGGGCTGTATATACCTCTGGGGCTGCTGTATACTACCACTGGGGCTGTATATACCTGTGGGGCTGCTGTATACTACCACTGGGGCTGTATATACCTCTGGGGCTGCTGGATGCTACCACTGGGGCTGTATATACCTGTGGGGCTGCTGTATACTACCACTGGGGCTGTATATACCTCTGGGGCTGCTGTATACTACCACTGGGGCTGTATATACTTCTGGGGCTGCTGTATACTACCACTGGGGCTGTATATACCTCTGGGGCTGCTGGATACTACCACTGGGGCTGTATATACCTCTGGGGCTGCTGGATGCTACCACTGGGGCTATATATACCTCTGGGGCTGCTGTATACTACCAATGGGGCTGTATATACCTCTGAGGCTGCTGTATACTACCTCTGGGGCTGCTGTATACTACCACTGGGGCTGCTGTATACTACCACTGGGGCTGCTGTATACTACCACTGGGGCTGCTGTATATACCTTTGGGGCTGCTGTATACTACCTCTGGGGATGCTGTATACTACCACTGGGGCTGTATATACCTCTGGGGATGCTGTATACTACCACTGGGGCTGTATATACCTCTGGGGATGCTGTATACTAACTACTGGAGCTGCTGCTGTATATACCACTGGGGCTGCTGCTGTATACTACCACTGGGGAGGCTGCTGTATACTACCATTGGGGGGCCTGTATACCACACTGCTGGGGGCTGTATACCTGTGCTGGAGTCCACCCTCAGCTTATACACGAGTCAATAGGTTTTCCCAGGTTTTGGGGGCAAAAGTAGGGGGGTCGGCTTATACACGGGTCGGCTTATACACGAGTATATACGGTAGTTGGAAAAATGAGAAATTGTTGATAAAATTTGAACCCTTCTAAATTCCTAACAAAACAATTTCATAAATGCTGTTGATATAAAGTAGACATGTGGTAAGTGTTATTTATGAACTATTTTGTGTTGTATAAAACTAATTGGCTTTAGGGCATTAGAATTCAAAGTTTGAAAATTGTAAAATGTTCATTTTTGATCTTTTCATACACACAAATCGTATTTATCACTAAAATGAAGGACAATGTGTCACGAAGAAAAAAATCACACAATCCCTGGATATACAGAAGCATTTCAGAGTTAGGCCAGGTCCACATCACATTCAGGCTTTCCATCCCGGCGGCTGCGCTTGTCATCAGCATTAACACAATGTAACGTCAGTGTTCGCTTGCGTTAACGCTGCCATAGAGATGCACTGGTGAACGCATCCAAAATGTGCTTGTGTTTGGAAATCTGCACTTACTCATATCACATTGCATAACGCTGCATAACGTTACATTGTGTTACTGCTGATGACAAGCGCAGCCGCCGGGACGAAAAGCCCGAACGTGATGTGGACCTGGCCTTACTCCCACATTAAGTGACTAGTCAGTAAAATGTGGCCTCGTCAGGGAGGAGAAAACATGTTAATAATAAGGTTTACTATGTCTATTATTGCATGCTTATTACATGCTTTATAATTATTGCATCCTGTCACAAGTACAGGATGATGTCTCATCTGCCTGTAGAAACACTTTTCCGTTTAGGATATGCGCACACATTTAGGTATGGCACAGAGATTTCTTAACCATCAGCGATCAGCTAATGTGTAACGTGACAGCATCAGCTGATCGTGACGTCACATCATCAGCTGAGAGTTTAAACCACCCGCCAATACCGATCGGTGTTAAACTCTTAGCTGATGCTGTCAGGTGAGGCATCAGCTGATCGTGACGTCACATCATCAGCTGAGAGTTTAAACCACCCGCCAATACCGATCGGTGTTAAACTCTTAGCTGATGCTGTCAGGTGAGGCATCAGCTGATCGTGACGTCACATCATCAGCTGAGAGTTTAAACCACCCGCCAATACCGATCGGTGTTAAACTCTTAGCTGATGCTGTCAGGTGAGGCATCAGCTGATCGTGACGTCACATCATCAGCTGAGAGTTTAAACCACCCGCCAATACCGATCGGTGTTAAACTCTTAGCTGATGCTGTCAGGTGAGGCATCAGCTGATCGTGACGTCACATCATCAGCTGAGAGTTTAAACCACCCGCCAATACCGATCGGTGTTAAACTCTTAGCTGATGCTGTCAGGTGAGGCATCAGCTGATCGCTTTAAATCGCCCGCCAACACCGATCGGTTTATCTGAAGAAAGCCTTACAATACACTGTAAAGATACCAGAATGGCAGCCATATTTCGTGCTTACTTTCTCAATGAAGGGCCCCGTTTCTTTTTCTGTACCGGCGTAACTAAAATAGAAACCAAAGAAGATTAGGATTCTCATTTTCGGGGCGTGCCTTATATTTACAGCCACATTAAACCCTAAACCTCCCCTAGTACATCTTATTTTCAGGGAAACACAATATTTGCAAGGCAGACTGCAGGTTTAGGGGCCCCAGGGGACGTGTCATTTAGAGCTGCATCCTGTGCATGCCCTACGAATGCGCAGTTCATGGATCACGGACCAGACGTACAAATCCACCAGGATCCTGCTTCCCTGTCTGTGATTCATAGGGCCCCACTGTGAATTGATCTCTGCAGCCTCCTGGTTTTTGGACAGGGGAGAGGACGCTAAGGGCCGCTTCACACTGCGGCGTGATCCGGTCCGGGGCTGTCCGGTAGGACCCTGTCAGCCGTGGACCGGATCAGCACACAGGACTGGGGGGCTAATATGCCCTCCGGTCCGGTGTGCAGCGCACGCAGCTGCAGCCACTGACAGGTCAGGACCGCGGTGCCCGCGGTCCTGACTTATCGGCAGCAGGAACTGCGTGCGCTGCACACCGGACCGGAGGGCATATTAGCCTCCCAGTCCTGTGTGCTGATCTGGTCCACGGCTGTCAGGGTCCTACCGGACAGCCCCGGACCGGATCACACCGCAGTGTGAAGCCGGCCTAAGAGAGCAGACTAAAACCAGGAGGCTGCAGAGATCAAGACCGCACATGGGGGTAGACATCTACTGTGAGAGGTAAAATGCAAACGCATACAGAAAGAACTTAGAAAGCATTTGTGTACAGAGTAACACTAATAATGAATGTTAAGGAGAAGGTGTCCACAGTTAAAAAAGGATAAAGCCCTCACAAGTGAACACTATATATACAGGAGAAAGGGGGTCTCCTTTAATAAGAAACCACAAGATACCACTAAGCCAGCCCAATATACAATATTAATAGAAGTGCATGCAAAAGTACTGTACCAAGAGAATAACATAAGAATAGAACACTAGTGCAGGCACAATCCCAAACGGGACAAGGTGCTTAATAGGATTTTATTTAACACCAGCACTATAATATAATACATTGGGACAGGAATAATAACCTGGGAACCTGAGAGATAATAAAATCCTATTATTGTTTGATAAGGCTGGTTTCACATAACGATTTTGTGCCTGTCCGTGGGATCCGACTTTGAAGGGGGATCCCACGGACAGGCACGGATCCATACGGATCCCTGCAATCGGATGGCAAATAGCCATCCGATCTGCAGGATCCGTGTGGATCCTGCGGTTCCCTGTCTCTCCCTACTCCTGCCTCCTCCATCTTCTTCCCTCTCCTACTCTATATGATGTGCCCCCGCTATTCTATCTGTGTCCCCCGCTATTCTATCCTCCTCTATCCCTATCCTGTCCCCTGTCCTGTCCCCTGTCCTCTCCCTGGGTGTAAAAAAATAAAAAAACTCCTCCGGGAGTATACATTACCTGTCACCGCTCCCACGCTGCCGCACGATCAGGACTGAAGAGCCTGTGATGATGTAAGAGACCCGGTCACATGACTCGTCAGCTGACCGGGTCATGTGACTCTGACATCATCACAGGTCCTTTAGCCCTGATCGTGTGCAGCGTTGGAGCCGGTGACAGGTAATGTATACTCCCGGAGGAGTTTTTTTATTTTTTTACAACCAGGGAGAGGACAGGGGACATGACAGGGGACAGGATAGGGATAGAGGAGGATAGAGAAGCGGGGGACACAGCAAAGAATAGCGGGGGCACATCATATAGAGTAGGAGAGGGAAGAAGATGGAGGAGCAGAGCAGGGAAAGACAGGCAGTACGGAGCCGACATCGGATCCGAGGTGAGCTCGGATCCGATGTCCATAAGCTCCTATGCTGTGGGCCCTCGGATCAGCCTCGGATCAGCAGTGATCCGAGGCTGTCCGATGTGAGTCACGGACACAAAATCGTAGCAGGCTACGATTTTGTGCCCGTGATTACATCGGATGGGATCGGATGGTGCCAAAATCGGATGCCAATAGTGGCACATCCGATCCCATCCAATTCCCATAGGGGAACATGGGGTCCGATTTCAGATCCGATTGTATCCGTTTTGAAACGGATACAATCGGATGACCGAAAATCGTTATGTGAAAGCAGCCTTAGAGGACTATAAAAGTAATACAACCCACAGAGAGGACGACCAGCAACCATATATGAGGTAACAGAATTACTTTCAAATAGACCATCCAATTAGCTATTAAACATACAGAGATACTAAAGATTTGATATCCTCAAATTTAACAGAGAATCCAAGCAATCATCCCAGTAGAAGCAAGCAAGGTAAGACAGCTGTGCATCTGTTTACAAAGACCAGTAACTATACCTCTAAAGAGACACCAACATGGCCGGCTTCACACCGCGGTGTGATCAGGTCCGGGGCTGCCAATGTGAATCGGACAGCCCCGGACCCGATTTGCAAACAGAATATGCCCTCCGGTCCGGTTTGCAGCCGGATGCCTTAATTCCAGCCACAGCTGCTGATTTTTCAAGATCTCGGCTGGCAGGGAGCTGATGGTGCTGAAGTTTAGCACCACCACTGCTAAACTTCAGCTGCCAGTGTCCGATTCCCGGATCCGATGGTTTTGTCAGACCGGGGCCATCTGGCGCCATAGACTCCCATGTTAGGGAGCGCCGGATCGCCTGAGATCCGATTTCCAAGCAACATTTTGGTGTCCGGGAGGAAAATCCGAATTCACCCGGATCCTCCCGGACAGAAGGAAACTGGATGGCACATAGCTGCATGGCACATAGCTGCCATCCGATTCCATCCCGCCCCATAGGGCTACATTAGTGCAAATTAGGGTCCAGGACTGTCTGGTTTACACCGGACAGCCCGGACCTGATGGTGCCGCGGTGTGAAGCTGGCCTTAATCATTTCAGGGCGAACAAGAGCAGAATATCCACCACAAGTTTGATGATTCAACCCTGAAAACTTTTTACCATTAAAAGGAAGCAAATTTAATGAAAATTCTATATATTTCTCTTTAGGAATAAAGTAATAGAGAAATATAGTGCTTTAAACATATGTATCTAGATATGTGATATTTTTATATATATTTTTTATATTTTAAATATATTTTAAGCAAAATAAAAATCCAGATAAATGGTTAAAAAATAAGGTTTGTGATAATTTTTTATTGGAATTGTCTACGAAGATACCAAACAAATAAGCCATTGATAAGAGGTCACTATACAAAGCGCTGGACCCATCCATATTAGATTGACAAATCACATTGACCAAAATGTACCCAATATGCAGGGCTGCGGAGTCGGCAAGCAAAATCAATGACTCGGACTCCTCAATTTCTCTGACTCCGACTCCTTCATACATGGCTCATTTTTAAGGTGATAAATTTATTGTAGTTCATGCTAACATCAGGCTTTTAATAATTATTATGATACAATCATCAAGATAGAACCTTGGATTACGAGCATAATTCGTCCCAGGAATGTGCTTGTAATCCAAATCACTCTTTTATCAAAGCAAATTTTCCCATAAGAAATAATTGAAATGTAGATGATTCGTTCCACAACCCTAATATATCTACTGTATTCATATAACACTATTACAGGTCTGCAATTAATTGCAGCTCTGTGGTATATGTAGTCTACATATGAGCAGGAATTGAATCAGTTACATTACCTAAAGTTGGTTTAGGAACAGTGTCTGTCACACATGTACAGTATATAGTATGGAGGCTCCATGTTCAGAGCGTTGTGAACACGCAAAGGCCAAGACCCAGAAGTGAAGAAAAAACCACAATTGATGGCTTATGTGCATGTGCTAGAAGTGGTGAGTTTAGCTAGAACTGTGCTGTATCTGTGCAGGGAGGGTAGTACAGTAAGTAAAGGGGTGGGGAGAGCTCATACTGTACTGTATCTGTGCAGGGATGGAGGTACAGTACTGCAGAGGGGTGCGGAGAGCTCGTACTGCACTGTATATGTGTAGGGAGGTACAGTACTGTAGATGGGTGCAGAGAGCTCGTACTGCACTGTATATGTGTAGGTAGGTACAGTACTGTAGAGGGGTGGGGAGAGCTTGTACTGTACTGTATCTGAGCAGGGATGGAGGTACCGTACTGTAGAGGGGTGCGGAGAGCTCGAACTGTACTGTATTTGTGCAGGGAGGGAGGTACAGTACTGTAGAGGGGTGAGGAGAGCTTGTACTGTATACGTGCTGGAAGGTACACTACTTTAGAGGGGTGGGGAGAGCTCGTACTGTACTGTATCTGCGCAGGGAGGGAGGTACAGTACTGTAGAGAGTTGAGAGAGTCATTCTGTACTGTATCTGTGCAGGAAGGGAGGTACAGTACTGTAGAGGGGTGAGGAGAGTTCGTACTGTACTGTATGTGTGCAGGTAGGGAGGTACAGTTTTCTAGAGCAGTGGTCCCCAACCTTTTTTGCACCGGGAACCGGCTCTATGCAAGATCACTTTTCGGGCCTGGCAGGACGGGATTGCACAGGGGTTGGTTTGCACAGGGGTGGGGCTTTGATCATATGGGCAGGGCTATAGAGAAGGGGTGGAGTTTAGTACCCTGTTTCCCGGAAAGATGCGCTACGTCTTATTTTCAGGGGATGTCTTATTTCTCCATACCTTTACAGCCCCCAATATGGTCTCCCCATCATTCCCTTGCAGCCCACAATATCCCCATCATCTCCTTGCAGCAGTCCAAAATAACCCCATCATCCTCTTGCAGCAGTCCCCAATAACTCCATCATCTCCTTGCAGCAGTCCCCAATAACCCATCATTCCCTTGCAGCAGTCCCAATAACCCCATCATCCCTTGCAGCTGTACCCAATAACCCCATCATTCCCTTGCAGCCCCCAAAAACCCAGTATTCCCCTTGCAGCCCCCAATAACCCAATCCTCCCCTTGCAGCAGATTCCAATAACCTCATCATCCCTTGCAGCAGTCCCAATAAACCCTATCATCTCCTTGCAGCAGTCCCCAATAACCCCATCATCCCCTTGCAGCAGTCCCCAAAAAACCCATAATTCCCAATAACCCCATCATCCCCTTGCAGCTGTACCCAATAACCCCATCATTTCCCCTTTCGCAGCAGTCCCCAATAACCCCATCATCCCTTGCAGCAGTCCCCAATAAACCCATCATCCGTCTTGCAGCAGTCCCCAATAAACCCATCATCCTCTTGAAGCAGTCCCCAATAATCCCAATATCTCCTTGCAGCAGTCCCCAATAACTCCATCATCCCTTGCAGCAGTCCCCAATAACCCCATCATCCCCTTGCAGCAGTCCCCAATAACCCCATCATCCCCTTGCAGCAGTCCCAAATAACCCAATATCTCCTTGCAGCAGTCCCCAATAACCCATCATCCCTTGCAGCAGTCCTCAATAACCCCATCATCTCTTGCAGCAGTCCCCAATAACCCCATCATTCCCTTGCAGCAGTCCCCAATAACCCCATCATTCCCTTGCAGCAGTCCCCAAAAACCCCATCAACCCTTGCAGCAGTCCCAAATAACCCCATCACTCTCTGGCAGCAGTCCCCAATAACCTCATCATCCCCTTGCAGCCCCCCAATAACCCAGTATTCCCCTTGCAGCCCCTCATAACTCCCATCATCCCCTTGCAGCCCCCAATAACCCCATCATCCCCTTGCAGCCCCCCAATTACCCCATCATTTTTTGCAGCCCCCCTAATAACACACACTTACCGTATATACTCGTGTATAAGCCGAGTTTTTCAGCCCAAAAATTGGGCTGAAAAGTCCCCCCCTCGGCTTATACACGGGTCATACGGTATGCTGTGGGGGGGAAGGCTGTGACCAGGAGCTGGAGGAGGCAGGAGGGGGCCGCGGTGACCGCAGGCGGTCACGTGGGGCCGCCTCATTAGTGCAATGAATATGCACGGCATCCCCCCGTCCATCAACGGCGGGGGGATGCCGTGCATATTGCAATACACAGCCCCCCTCCTTAATATGGGTCCCCCAGTATTAATAAACAGCCCCCCCCTCCTTATCATGTACCCCCAGGCTGCGGCAGCTGTCAAAATAACAAACACTTTATACATCACCTTCCGGCGCTGCTTCTCCGCTCCTCCGGTCCTCCGCTCTCCGCTCGCCGCTTCTTCTTTCTTCTTGTGCCGGTGTCCTGTGACCGGGCGCAGGAGATGACGTCATTTCCTGTGCGCGGTCACAGAAGTCGGCACAAGAAGAAGAAGAAGCCGGCGAGCGGAGGAGCGGAGGACCGGAGGAGCGGAGAAGCTGCGCCGGAAGGTGATGTATAAAGTGTTTGTTATTTTGACAGCTGCCGCAGCCTGGGGGGACATGATAAGGAGGGGGGGGGGGCTGTTTACTACCACTGGGGCTGTATATACCTCTGGGGCTGCTGGATACTACCACTGGGGCTGCATATACCTCTGGGGCTGATGTATACTACCACTGGGGCTGTATACTACCACTGGGGCTGTATATACCTCTGGGGCTGATGTATACTACCACTGGGGCTGCTTGGGCTCCTGTATACTACCACTGGGGCTGCTGGGGCTCCTATATACTACCACTGGGGCTGCTGTATACTACCACTGGGGCTGCTGTATACTACCACTGGGGCTGCTGGGGCTCCTATATACTACCACTGGGGCTGCTGTATACTACCACTGGGGCTGCTGGGGATGCTATATACTACCACTGGGGCTGCTGTATACTGCCACTGGGGCTGCTGGGGCTGCTATATACTACCACTGGGGCTGCTTGGGCTCCTGTATACTACCACTGGGGCTCTATATACTACCACTGGGGCTGCTGTATACTACCACTGGGGCCTATATACTACCCTGGGGTGTGTATACTACCACTGGGGCTGCTGGGTGTTATACTACCACTGGGGCTGCTGGGGATGCTATATACTACCACTGGGGCTGCTGTATACTACCCTGGGGCTGCTATATACTACCACTGGGGTGCTGGGGCTGCTATATACTACCACTGGGGCTGCTGTATACTACCACTGGGGCTGCTATATATACTACCACTGGGTGCTGACCCTGGGGCTGCTATATACTACCACTGGGGCTGCTGGGGATGCTATATACTACCACTGGGGATGCTATATAGTACTCCACTGGGGATGCTATATAGTACACTGGGTGTGGGATGCTATATACTACCACTGGGGCTGCTGTATACTACCACTGGGGCTGCTGTATACTACCACTGGGGAGGCCTGTATACCACTGGGGGGGGCCTGTATACCACACTGCTGGGGGCTGTATACCTGTGCTGGGGTCCACCCTCGGCTTATACACGAGTCAATAGGTTTTTCCAGATTTTTGGGGCAAAAGTAGGGGGGTCGGCTTATACACGGGTCGGCTTATACACGAGTCTATACGGTACATATACATTCTTGTGATGAACGAGCAGTAAAATGCTTGGATGCTCGGGATAAACATATCGAGATGCTCGGGTGCTCGACCCGAGCAACTGAGCCCAATCTTATCCTATGGGGAAACCCGAGCATTTTGCCGGCGGCACCGAAAGCATAAATGATACTTGCGATCCTGCTGCCACCGGCTCCTGCAGCCCCATGGTGCCATCCGATCACCTCCTGTCCCCCGCTGACAGGCAGCAGGCATGGGGACAATGGGGTGATCGGATGGCATCAGGGGCCTGCAGGAGCCGGTGGCAGCAGGATCGCTCATCGCCCAGCGGTGTCAGTGCCGGAACTTTAAACAAAGCTGATCTGACAGCTGATTCAGGTCCGTGAATCTGATATTGATCATCTGATCGGTTTACCGGCCAGCAAACAGATCAGATGATATTGGATCCGGATTGGACGTCGTGGCACCCTTGAACCTGGACTACTTCGGAGGGGTAGGGTTCTTTCTTTTCTTTTTTTTTATCCAATAAATTTTTATTCAAAATTTCCATCATATCAGGAAAAACAAACAAAAGGACATGCATACATTCGTCAGAACATAACATAACTCAAGAGGGGAAGGGTTGGGAAGGGATGGTGGAGATGTCTGATAATGTACGATTGTTCAAGAATATCTCAGGATTAACCAATTGGCAAGGCTAAAGGCAAACCATGATTTCAAGACACGAATTCTGACCTTATGATCTAGTGAAAGGTAGTATTTGTGATGGTAAATCTTGTTTAATGGCAGCACGACGTCATTTAAGGCGGGAGGGGTATGCCAGTGCCACCCAGACGCTAAGGCAATTCTAGAAGCTGTTAGAATGGTCGAAACGAGTGCCGCTAGATCATGTGGAAGGGAGTCGATTCCAACGTTGAGGATTGTAGTTGGGGAGAGAGGGGGAAATTAATGCCTGTGAGTGTTTTCAACAAACTAGCTATCACCGCCCAGAATGGAACTATTTTCGGACAGTGCTACCACATGTGTGCAAGAGTACCCCTTCCTCCACACTGCCTACAACACAGAGGGGGGATGTCAGGTGAAAAGCAGGCAAGTTGGGTAGAGGAATAATACCAGCGAAGGTGAATTTTTTTTTTCAAAGGCGATTGATACATCTGGTCGCTCCAAGGACCATCCTCAAGGCGGCCCTCCATTCCTCTTCAGAGGCTCGGAAGGACAAGTCCTCTTCCCATCTGCGCATGAAACCAGGCTTAGAGGAGAAGAGCTGGGCGTTGATGGTTTTGTAAATGTCAGAAAGGCCTTTGTGTTTGGGAGGAACAGATAAAAGGAACCTCTGGTAATTTGATGGTTTCTGAGGAAGTTTTGGGAGTGTCAGGAGACCGGACGTCTTAAAGAAGTGGGAAATTTGGCTGAATTGGAGGAAACTGGTACGAATTCTTAGGAAACGGGCGACAAGGAGTCAAGCGGGAGGGTTCTTTTCTTTAATAAAGATGGAGTTCCTAATTGTGTTCTGTTTTATTTCTAAAAGAAATATTTTTTCTCTGAGTTGCGTTCTTTTTCAATATGATTACTAGAAATTCATGGTGGTCATGTCTAATATTGGCGTGATCCCATGAATTTTGGGCTTAGGGCCAGCTGATAATACAAAGCCCTTTATTACCCAGGGCCCTGGACGAGTCGGGTACAGTGCCAGAAGATGGCACTTTCTATGAATGCGCCATTTTATGGGGCGGCTGCGGACTTCAATTCGCTGGCGGGGGGCCCAGAAAGCCTGGGCCATCCTGCGCTGCGGATTCCAGCCCCCAGCTGCCTAGTTGTACCTAGCTGGACCCAAAAATAGGGCAAGCCCCACGTCAATTTTTTTTATTATTTCATGAAATAACCCCGAGTTATCCCCTACGATGCCGCAGTACTTCGGGCTCTACTTCAGGGATCAAGGGGAAAGAAGCTTTGTTTGTCCGGTTGGTATCTGATGTAGCAGAGTCGAGACTGTTCAGTACAGACATGAGGGTCAAGGGGTTAATAAAGTTGCAGTCCCTAAATGGAATAGTGTATTTTTTTGTTTTTGTTTTTTAATGAACTAGTAAAAAAAAAAAAATTGACGTGGGTTTCGCCCTATTTTTGTATGCCAGCCAGGTACAGCATGCAGGTACGGGCTGCCCCCAACCCCCAGCTGCCTATTTGTACCTGCCTGGAAACATAAATATAGGGATGCTCTTTTTTTTTAATTATTTCATGAGCTTCATGAAATAATTAAAAAACAAATATGTGGGGCTTCGTCCTATTTTTGGGTCCAGCTAGGTACAACTAGGCAGCTGGGGCTGGAATCCACAGCGTAGGGTGGCCCAAGCTTTAACTTTCTGGGTCCCTTTCCCCCTCCCTGCTGAGAATTGCAGTCTGCAGACTTCCCAGAAAATGGCGAGTTCATTGAAGCGCCATATTCTGGCGCTGTACCCGACTCATCCAGGGCCCTGCTGCAGTGGCTCACTGGGTAATAAAGGGGTTAGGGTCAGCTGTGTATTAGCAGCTGGCCCTAAGCCCGAAATTCATGGGGTCACGTCAATATTAGACATGACCACCATGAATTTCTAGTAATCATATTGAAAGAAAATGCAACACCAAGATAAAATATTTTTATTAGAAATAAAACAGAACACAATTAGAGACTCCATCTTTAGTAAAGAAAAGAACCCCACCCCCTCCGACATAGTCCAGGTTCGAGGGTCCCACGACGTCCAATCCGGATCCAATATCATCTGATCGGTTTGCTGGCTGGCAAACCGATCAGATGATCAATATCAGGTTCAAGGACCTGAATCAGCTGTCAGATCAGCTGTGTTTAAATCTCCTGCGCCGACACCGCCAGGAGATGAGCTGCTGCCATCACTGTGAGATAAACAGCGTCCGTCGCCGGGAGATGAGTGGCGAGTGCCGCTCATCTCCCGGCGACAGGCGACACTCATCTCCTAGCGGTGTCGGTGTGGAAGATTTAAATACAGCTGTCAGATCAGCTGTGTTTAAATCGCCAACCGCCAGCACGAGCACAGCGTGGTCGGGTCTGATATAGAGCTGATGACGCTGGGAGACCAGACAATCACTGTAATGACACAACCAACATGGCTGTGGCACTACAGTGTCTGGTAGCCAATCCCTGAATGTGGGCTGGCTCTGTAAAGAGCGCTATCATGCAGGGACGGGGAGCAGTGCATCTCGGCGGGACTCGTGCTCGCTGAGCTTCCGGAGTACGCTGATGCTCGGGCGAGTACCGCCGAACATGATCGCTCATCACTAATACATACACACACATACATACACACACCACTTTACACACACCAACTTATCTGTCCAACTTCTGACCAACTTGCTGGTTGCAGTAAAATCATGGACACATTAATCCATTGTACACAGTCACAAAATGGAGCAATGTGTCCATGATATCACTGCAACCAGCAAGTTGGTCAGAAGTTGGACAGATGAGTTGGTGTGTGTAAAGTGGCCCTTACACATACACTCAAACATACACACATACATACTCACATATACATACACACACACTCATACATAAATACACACTCACATATACATACACATACATACACTCACATACATAACAAACATACACAGACTCACACATACATACACTCATACATAGATACATACACACACTCACACATTCATACACTCACTCACACATACACACACACTCACACATACACACACACTCACACATATACACACACTCATACATAAATACACTCACATATACATACACATACATACACTCATACATAGATACATACACACACTCACACATACATACACACACACATTCATACACTCACTCACACATACACACACACTCACACATATACACACACACTCATACATAAATACACTCACATATACATACACACACCCACACATGCATACACACACATTCATACACATACAGACACACATACACACAAAACTGTAACAGCCGGCAATACAGTAATAAAGAGATTTAACCCCTCACATGCCGCTCTATGTGGCCAACATGTCTCTAGGGAGGGTGGAAATGTTGCCCACATATAATATTAACATTAACCCATTGTTCATTCCTGCGGCTGCAGGGATGAACAAGGCATATGGCAAACGGATTGCACATTATGAGCAATTTGGTTACCGGATCCGGGTTTAGGGACACATTTTGAAGCCAGAATGTGTCTGAAGGCACATGCGATTACCGCATCCAGATCTGGATGCGGTAATCGCAATGTGCCTTCCAAATGTGACCCTAGCCTTAGTACTTTACAAAGTGACACTGGTCAGAATTGAAAAAATTGGCCTGGTCAGAAAGATGAAACTAGGCTTGGGGCTCAAAGGGTTAATAGAGGTACCCAGCTGCTGTACTGAAAGTGAGAGGAGTAATGTAACTCTTCTTCTCTGTCATACAGGCATGACTGGAAAATGTAGTCACCGCTCACAACACTTGGGGTATGTGCCCAAGCTGCATATTTGGGGAAGACATTTTCTGCATCTTCTGGCAGAAAAAGGCACCAAATATTGGATATTTTTGGTGCGTATTTTTGCCATGTGCTTTTTTTTAATGAAGGTAGGCTGTGTGCTCACGACCAGGAATTGCAGCAGCTTGGATGCAGCGTCTTGTCGCTGCATCAAACACGCTGTGTTGTATAGTACCAGTATAGTGGATAGGAATTTAAAAAATCCCACGTTCACTATGCTTCTCCCGACTGCAACATCTTTTCAGCTGCGGTGCGGTTTGCCGGACTTCCACAGTGCCTCCACAGGCTTAATGGCTGGAAGAAAAACGCAGGGAAATCTGCTCCAACAATTGACATGCTGGAGATTTTTTCTACAATCAAATCTGCACCAGATCTGCGAGAAAAAAAATAAGCATCAGGTGCACAACGCCTACTTGTTCTCATAGACTTTGATGTCTTCAGGATAGGCATGCAGATTTTGGTGCAGATTTAATGCCCAAACGCATTAACAAAAAATCTGTGTACACATCACATAGGCTTAGGCTAGGGTCACACTTAAAAGGCACAATGCGGTAACCACATCCATTACCGTGTGCCTTCATACTATCATGTGATAGTAAAATTGCAACCCTCATTCCGAATCTGGATGCAATTTTCAAAACCACATCCGGATCCGGTCCCATAGGCGCCCATGTTAAAAAAAAAAAAGAGAATTTTGTTTACGTACCGTAAATTCTTTTTTCTTTAATCATCAATGGGAGACCCAGACAATGGGGTTTAGGGCACTGCCCTCCGGAGGTCACACTAGGTACTACAAGTTTGTAGACACCGCCTCCTCCGCTTATAAACCCCTACCGCAGGGAACATCCTCAGTTTGGTCTACAAGCTGCGAGGAGGAAATAAACCACACCCGAAACATCGGGAAGAATGCCGTACACAGAACGGTTCAACAACCCGGCAAACACTGTCTCAACAGAGAACAGAGCAAATGCAAAAACATGCAAAGGAACAACTGGGTGGGTGCTGGGTCTCCCATTGATGATTAAAGAAAAAAGAATTTACGGTACGTAAACAAAATTCTTTTTTCTGGTCATCATAATGGGAGACCCAGACAAAGGGGATGTCCTAAAGCAATACCCCAGGGCGGGAAGAGTTCCTCAACAAGACGGAAAACACATGGTTCCCTTTAAAGGTGGGCAACCGCCGCCTGGAGAACCCGCCTGCCCAAACTCGCATCCGCAGAGGCATGGGCATGCACCATATAGTGCTTAGAAAAAGTGTGCAGGCTGGACCAAGTGGCCGCCTGACACACCTGTAGAGCAGACGCTCTATGTCGCAAGGCCCAGGAGGCACCTACAGCTCTAGTAGAGTGTGCCTTCAAACCCACCGGGAGAGGCAAACCAGAAGACCGGTAAGCCTCCTGAATGGGAGCCTTGATCCATCTGGCCAAGGTCGACTTCGAAGCCGCGGACCCCTTACAGCGACCCATCGTGAGGACAAATAAGGAATCCGAACTCCTAAAGGAGGCGGTCCTGGACACATAAATGCGTACAGCCCTCACGAGATCCAGAGTATGGAGGTCGCGCTCAACCTGATGAACGGGAGCGGGCAAAATGATGGGAGAACAATCTCCTGGTTTAGGTGAAACGTTGAAACCACCTTCGGCAAGAATTCTGGCCGTGGGCGCAACACCACCTTGTCTTGGTGAACCACCAGAAAGGGTGACTTGCACGAAAGTGCAGCCAATTCTGAGACCCTTCTCAGGGACGTAATTGCCACCAGAAAGACCACTTTCTGGGACAGACGAGAGAGAGAGATGTCTCTCAGTGGCTCAAACGGCGGTTTCTGCAGAGCCGCCAGGACCATGTTGAGGTCCCAAGGGTCCAGAGGTCGCCTGTAAGGCGGAACCACCCGAGCTACCCCCTGCAGAAATTGGCGGACCTTCGGCAGGAGCGCCAAGCGCCTGTCAAACAGCACTGAAAGTGCTGATACTTGACCTTTCAGAGAGCCAAGGGATAATCCCAACTCCAACCCCGACTGTAGGAAAGCCAACAATGTCGGGATGGACAATGGCCACGGTGAGCGTCCACCAGAGGCACACCAGGAGAAAAAGATTTTCCACGTTCTGTGGTATATCTTCCTGGAGACAGGTTTCCTAGCCCTATTCATAGTGGCAACCACTGTAGGAGAGAATCCTCTGGATGTCAGCAGCCAGGCCTCAAGAGCCATGCAGTCAATCTGAGGGCCCTGGAATTGAGGTGGAAGAATGGGCCTTGCGCGAGTAGATCTGCGCGTTCTGGAAGAGCCCACCGGTGTCCGCCTGACAGTTGCCACAGGTCCGGGTACCAGGACCTCCTGGGCCAATCTGGAGCCACTAGAATGGCTACCCTGCATTCCATCCTGATTTTCCACAGGACCCTGGGAATCAGAGCCAGAGGCGGGAACACATATGGCAGCTGGAAGCTGGACCAACTCAGGATCAGGGCATCCGCCCCCAGAGACTGAGGATCCCACGATCTCGCCATGTATTGGGGCACCTGATGATTCAGCCGTGAGGCCATCAGATCCACGTCCGGAGTGCCCCATCTGCCGCAGATGTCCCGGAAGACGTCTGGATGAAGAGACCACTCTCCGGCGTCCATGCCCTGTCGGCTCAGGTAGTCGGCCTCCCAGTTCTCGACCCCTGGGATGTGAACTGCGGAGATCAGGCAGCCGTTTTCCTCCACCCAGGCTAGAATGCGGTGGACTTCGGCGAGGGCCTGAGCACTTCTGGTCCCTCCCTGATGATTTATGTAGGCGACGGCCGTCACATTGTCGGACTGCACCCGAATGGGGTGTCCTGACAGGAATTTCTGAAACGCCAGGAGCGCCAGATAGACCGCCTTGATCTCCAGCACGTTGATCTGCAATGCCGACTCTGACTGAGTCCAGAGGCCTTGAGCCCTGTGGTGCAAGAACACCGCACCCCAGCCCTTCAGACTGGCGTCTGTGGTCACCACTAACCATGACGGTTTTAGGAAGGACCGGCCTCGTGTCAGGTGACGTGGCTGGAGCCACCACTGTAGGGAGTCCCTGGTCGGTTGTGACAGTGTCACCAGCCGATTCAGCGAGATCGTCCTCTTGTCCCATCTGTGAAGAATCTCCAGCTGGAGAGGACGGAGGCGAAACTGTGCGAACGGCACCGCCTCTATCGCCGCTACCATGCGTCCCACCAGTCTCATCAATACCCGTAGGGATGAGTGAGGTGACAGGAGGACTGCTTGTACTCCTGATTGGATCGCCATCTGTTTGACTCGTGGCAGAGACACCAGGGTTGAGGCTGTGTTGAAGTCCATGCCCAGATATGTCAAAGACTGGGTCGGAACTAGCGTTGACTTCTGAATATTGAGGAGCCAACCGAACTGTTCCAGAGACCGCATGGTCACATCCAGGCTCTCTTGACAGAGGTGTTCTGATGGCGCCCTGACCAGCAGGTCGTCTAAATAGGGAATGACGGCATGTCCCTGCATGTGCAGGAGAGCCATCATGGAAGCCATCACTTTTGTGAACACCCGCGGTGCCGAGGCTAGCCCGAATGGCAGTGCCACAAATTGGAAGTGTTCTTCCCCCACTGCGAATCGCAACCAGCGCTGATGAGCCGGTGCAATGGGTACGTGAAGGTAAGCGTCTCTGATATCTATGGACGCTAGGAAGTCCCCCTGTGACACAGCTGCGATCACGGAGCGCAGTGATTCCATACGGAACTTCCGAACCAACACGTGATGGTTGAACAACTTCAGGTCCAGTACTGGGCGGAAGGATCCGTCCTTCTTCGGGACGAATAAAGAGGTTGGAGTAAAAACCCCTGAACCTCTCTCCGGAAGGTACCGGGACCACCACTCCGTCTCTCTGCGGAGACCCTCCAACACCTGGTAAAAAGCCTGAGCTTTTTCTGGTGACGGGACCGACCGATGGAATCGGGATATCGGTTTTTGACGTCAGCTCTATCCTGTACCCTCGCGAGATCACGTCTCGAACCCACTGATCTTGAACGTGAAGCAGCCACTTGTCCTGAAAGCGAGACAAGCGGCCCCCCACCTGTGGGAGGCAGGATGAGAGAGCGAGTCATGTAGAGGAGGGTTTGGGGGGTGGCAGCTGCCGCCCTCGGCCGGCTTCTTTGGACGCTCTTAGAGCGCCACTGGGAAGCGGGCTTTCCCCCTCGGTCCGTTGCGAGCGGACGGTGCTGATGACTGCGAGCTGGAACGAAAGGACCACTGTTTTGGGTTCCTTTAACGGTATATACCGTGGCTTAGGCTTATTCTGCGGTATCTTAGACTCAGCAGAATCCTTAATTAGCTTGTCCAGTTCGGTGCCAAAAAGCCTGTCACCAGCAAACGGAAGATTCTGCAAAATCTTCTTGGATGTGGCATCTGAGTCCCAAAGACGCAGCCACAACAACCTGCGGATCGCTATAGCATTGGCCGAAGCCACAGCTGAGCGAGTGGCAGTTTCCAGAGTCGCCGTCCTGGCGTAGTCCGCATAGCCCTTGCCCTTTCGGTAAGTGGCTAGGACCTCTGGACTGGATCTTGCCATGTCAGAGATACCATCCAAGCAGTAGTAATCGCTTGTAAGGTCCAGACCGTGGCAAAATTAGGGGCAAATGAAGACCCCACAGCCTCATAGGAAGACTTGGCGAGCTGCTCGACCTGTCTATCAGTAGCATCCTTCAGTTGAGGAGCTATCAGAGAGGCAGAGAAAAGGGAGCGTGCAGGCAATCCTGGTCATGGAAGCGTCCACCTTCGGGGACTGCGACCACTCCTGAAGCACCTCCTGGGAGAAGGGGAAGCGATTGTCCTTGGTTTTACGGACATAAACGCCGCCCAGGATGTAACCTGGGAGCTCTAACCACCCTTCCAAAATTAGTGTGGTCCATGAAGGAGCCACTTGGTCTAGCCTCCGGCCGCAGCCATTGATAGACCTCCTTCGGTGCACCGTCACCTCCTCAGGGGGTGTCACGAGACGTAAAGTCTCGTTGATAGGAGGACACCAGATCCTCCACCCCGTCTGGTGGTTCAGATACAGACACAGACCCGAAATTTGAACCCCCATCATCTTCCTCACCATCAGAGGAACGCTCCTCCTCAGAGAGAGTATGGAGCTCCGGGTGAATCCTCACGACGAGCCCCTTAAGGGGTCTCGCAGCAGAAGAGGGGGACACCCGGGGGTAACTGGATGAGTAGCTGGCTATCCAGTCTCCTATTAAGTGCCTCCAGGGATTGCGACATGGAGGACAGCTGAGACAGCAGAGATTCATTGATCTTATTCTGAGTCTCCCATGGCCCTGAGATCACCTGAACCTCAGGGTATAGCACCGGAGCTGCTGACTCAACATGCCAGCCCGGGCCTCTGGCGTCCCGCAGTTATTGCAGGACCCCTCCACCAGTGTACCATTGCATGAGCACAGGTAAAGGTGGTTTACTGGCCGCCTTAGCACAACACTTCCCAGCTGAGGACATCGTCAAAAGAAGGGAAAATAAGCCAAATTGCCCACAACAAAACCGGAATCCCGGTGGCTTACCGACCGCAGTAAAGCGGTATGAGAAGCGGTGTGTGTGTGACCCCGCGACGGTTTCCGGTCTCCCCTCTGGAGTGCAGACGCACGCTGCATAAGAATCCCCAACCCGGGAAGTGAGGGTAAAGATGGCCGCCGACAGTGAAACTGTGGGCGGCGCCGAAGAGGAAAGCGGGAAACACACACACACGCCCAAGCGATGACGTCACCGCACCCGGGCTTTCTTCCCCTCCTCCAAGCATCCCCAGCATGAGGGAGCCGGAGCCCGCAGCGCGGAAAGGGGTTTTAAACACATTATACACAGACTGCATGTACACCCATCCACAGCATGAGGGACAAACATCCGCAGTCTACGGGCCTCAGCCCCTGTGACACACAGGGCGTTTAGCCAGGGTGACCCCACACAGGGGTACACCCGCAGAACCGCGGGCCCGCAGGGTAACGCGCGGACTGAGTGTCCTGAAAACCAAAATAAAGTGCCAGACACTACCCCCCAGGCACGCAGGAGACCCCAGAGTGCCTCAGTGCCGGTCCGGTCTGTTAAGCACCATTTAGGGGAGGCCTCGGACGGGGGTGCAGGGAAACCCGTTGGTCTGTAAGCACCATTTAGGGAGCCTCAGACTGGGCCGCTCAGCACCAGTCCCGGAGTTGGGAAGCACCATATAGGAGGCCTCGGACTGGGCTGGCTCCTGTCCCCTCGTAAGCACCATTTAGGGAGGCCCCGGAAGGACGGAGCTGGCAAGGCTCCCACTCCCACTCTCCAAGCCCCCCCGAGGGATGGAAGGAGCGTAACAGCGTACCGGGAGAACCAAGTGTCCGGCCTAGGCCCCTCCGGTACCTCCCCCAGCGTGTGCCCCTAAGGGGGAACGGGGAGGCTGTCCCGGGGCCCGATGGGGCCGGGATTACCTTGTCTTTGCCCACAGTAAGTAGTTTAGAATGCAGTGAATGCAAGCAAGCGTGATCCTCCCGGGACATAAAATTTTTAAAAAGAGGTGTTTTCCCCGCGGTAGGGGGGTTTTTAACGGGGGGGGGGCGGGGGTCTACAAACTTGTAGACCTAGTGTGCCTGGGGCAGTGCCCCAAACCCCATTTTCTGGGTCTCCCCTTATGATTACCAGAAAAGCCCCCTTTGGGCCCTACTTTCACATTAGCGTTTGTGAACGAAAGCGTTTTATGTCCCAGAGGGAAAACGCGGGGAACAATTCTGGTGAAGCAGATCAATTATGTGCATGTGTTAAAAAAAAATTTTAAACCATAAGAGGCATTCCCTCCATTATAAACGCGGCCCGGGGGGGAACGAGAGGGGAGAGAGAGAGACGTGAAAAGTGTGTTTTCACCCATTTTAAAACCCCCCATCAAATAAAAAAGGATGGGAGCCAACCGAACTGTTCCAGAGACCGCATGGTCACATCCAGGCTCTCTTGACAGAGGTGTTCTGATGGCGCCCTGACCAGCAGGTCGTCTAAATAGGGAATGACGGCATGTCCCTGCATGTGCAGGAGAGCCATCATGGAAGCCATCACTTTTGTGAACACCCGCGGTGCCGAGGCTAGCCCGAATGGCAGTGCCACAAATTGGAAGTGTTCTTCCCCCACTGCGAATCGCAACCAGCGCTGATGAGCCGGTGCAATGGGTACGTGAAGGTAAGCGTCTCTGATATCTATGGACGCTAGGAAGTCCCCCTGTGACACAGCTGCGATCACGGAGCGCAGTGATTCCATACGGAACTTCCGAACCAACACGTGATGGTTGAACAACTTCAGGTCCAGTCCTGGGCGGAAGGATCCGTCCTTCTTCGGGACGATAAAGAGGTTGGAGTAAAAACCCCTGAACCTCTCTCCGGAAGGTACCGGGACCACCACTCCGTCTCTGCGGAGACCCTCCAACACCTGGTAAAAAGCCTGAGCTTTTTCTGGTGACGGGACCGACCGATGGAATCGGGATATCGGTTTTGACGTCAGCTCTATCCTGTACCCTCGCGAGATCACGTCTCGAACCCACTGATCTTGAACGTGAAGCAGCCACTTGTCCTGAAAGCGAGACAAGCGGCCCCCCACCTGTGGGGAGGCAGGATGAGAGAGCGAGTCATGTAGAGGAGGGTTTGGGGGTGGCAGCTGCCGCCCCCGCCGGCTTCTTTGGACGACTCTTAGAGCGCCACTGGGAAGCGGGCTTTCCCCCTCGGTCCGTGCGAGCGGACGGTGCTGATGACTGCGAGCTGGAACGAAAGGACCACTGTTTTGGGTTCCTTTTAACGGTATACCGTGGCTTAGGCTTATTCTGCGGTATCTTAGACTCAGCAGAATCCTTTATCAGCTTGTCCGGTTCGGTGCCAAAAAGCCTGTCACCAGCAAACGGAAGATTCTGCAAAATCTTCTTGGATGTGGCATCTGAGTCCCAAAGACGCAGCCACAACAACCTGCGGATCGCTATAGCATTGGCCGAAGCCACAGCTGAGCGAGTGGCAGTTTCCAGAGTCGCCGTCCTGGCGTAGTCCGCATAGGCCCTTGCCCTTTCGGTAAGTGCTAGGACCTCTGGACTGGATCTTGCCATGTCAGAGATACCATCCAAGCAGGTAGTAATCGCTTGTAAGGTCCAGACCGTGGCAAAATTAGGGGCAAATGAAGACCCCACAGCCTCATAGGAAGACTTGGCGAGCTGCTCGACCTGTCTATCAGTAGCATCCTTCAGTGAGGAGCTATCAGAGGCAGAGAAAAGGGAGCGTGCAGCAATCCTGGTCATGGAAGCGTCCACCTTCGGGGACTGCGACCACTCCTGAAGCACCTCCTGGGGGAAGGGGAAGCGATTGTCCTTGGTTTTACGGACATAACGCCGCCCAGGATGTAACCTGGGAGCTCTAACCACCCTTCCAAAATTAGTGTGGTCCATGAAGGAGCCACTTGGTCTAGCCTCCGGCCGCAGCCATTGATAGACCTCCTTCGGGTGCACCGTCACCTCCTCAGGGGGTGTCACGAGACGTAAAGTCTCGTTGATAGAGGACACCAGATCCTCCACCCCGTCTGGTGGTTCAGATACAGACACAGACCCGAAATTTGAACCCCCATCATCTTCCTCACCATCAGAGGAACGCTCCTCCTCAGAGAGAGTATGGAGCTCGGGTGAATCCTCACGACGAGCCCGCTTAAGGGGTCTCGCAGCAGAAGAGGGGGACACCCGGGGGTAACTGGATGGAGTAGCTGGGCTATCCAGTCTCCTATTAAGTGCCTCCAGGGATTGCGACATGGAGGACAGCTGAGACAGCAGAGATTCATTGATCTTATTCTGAGTCTCCCATGGCCCTGAGATCACCTGAACCTCAGGGTATAGCACCGGAGCTGCTGACTCAACAGTGCCAGCCCGGGCCTCTGGGCGTCCGCAGTTATTGCAGGACCCCTCCACCAGTGTACCATTGCATGTAGCACAGGTAATGGTGGTTACTGCCGCCTTAGCAGCACACTTCCCAGCTGAGGACATCGTCACAGTAGGGGAAAATAAGCCAAATTGCCGACAACAAAACCGGGAATCCCGGTGGCTTACCGACCGCAGTAAAGCGGTATGAGGAAGCGGTGTGTGTGTGACCTCCGCGACGGTTTCCGGTCTCCCCTCTGGAGTGCAGACGCACGCTGCATAAGAATCCCAACCGGGAAGTGAGGGTAAAGATGGCCGCCGACAGTGAAACTGTGGGCGGCGCCGAAGAGACGCGGGAAACACACACACACGCCCAGCGATGACGTCACCGCACGGGCTGCTTCCCATCCTCCAAGCATCCACAGCATGAGGGAGCCGGAGCCCGCAGCGCGGGAAAGAGTGTAAACACATTATACACAGACTGCATGTACACCATCCACAGCATGAGGGGACAAACATCCGCAGTCTACGGCCTCAGCCCCTGTGACACACAGGGCGGTCAGCCAGGGTGACCCCAGCACAGGGTACACCCGCAGAACCGCGGACCCGAGGGTAACGCGCGGTCTGAGTGTCCTGAAACACATAAAGTGCCAGACACTACCCCCAGGCACGCAGGAGACACAGAGTGCCTCAGTGCCGGTCCGGTCTGTAAGCACCATTTAGGGAGGCCTCGGACGGGGGCGCAGCACCAGTCTGGTCTGTAAGCACCATTTAGGGAGGCCTCAGACTGGGCCGCTCAGCACCAGTCCGGAGTGTAAGCACCATATAGGGAGGCCTCGGACTGGGCTGGCTCCTGTCCGGTCTGTAAGCACCATTTAGGGAGGCCTCGGACGGAGCGGAGCTGTGCAAGGCTCCCATCTCCCACTCTCCAGAGCCCCCCAGAGAGGGATGGAGAGGAGCGTAACAGCGTACCGGGAGAACACGAAGTGTCCAGGCTCTAGGCCCTCCGGTACCTCCACCAGCGTGTGCCACTAAGGGTGAGCGGGGAGGCTGTCACCGGTCCCGATAGGACCGTATTACCTTGTCTTCAGACGCCATCACGTAAGTAGTGAGAATGCAGTGAAGTGCAAGCAAAGCGTGATCCTCCGAGCACACTAAGTTTAAAACTGAGGATGTTCCCTGCGGTAGGGGTTTATAAGCGGAGGAGGCGGTGTCTACAAACTTGTAGTACCTAGTGTGACCTCCGGAGGGCAGTGCCCTAAACCCCATTGTCTGGGTCTCCCATTATGATGACCAGAAAAGGATCTGGTTTTGCAACCGCTCCGAAAAATGCAGCCTGCATGATTTTTCCCGCAGGCTGTAAAACCGGATGCGGTAACCGGATGGCAAATAGTGCAATCCGGTTTTTCTATTGAAGCCTATAGGCTGCGGATCCGGATGCAGTTTTGATCATTTTTAATGCTTAAAACCGGATCAGGGTCTGCAAGCCCAACCACAGATGTGACCCTAGCCTTAGGCTGGGGTCACACACACAAATATCTGGGCAGATATTGTTCACAGATCTCTGGTTGCAGTGAAATCATGGACACATGGTTCCATTTTGTGGCTGTGTACAAATGGAGCAATCTGTCCATGATTTCACTGCAACCAGAGATCTGTGAACAATATCTGCCCAGATATCTGTGTGTGTGACCCCAGCCTTAGAGTGATAACTGTAAGCACGCCGCCGCACAGACTGAGAGCCGGCTTTGGAAAGTATCAGTACAGGCCACAAATCAGGGGGGGCCACAAATCAGGGGGGCCACAAATCAGTGAGGGCCACACCTGAACCTTGCCTCCACTTTTGAAACACCAATGGAAATATCAAAGGGAATGTGGTGACTGTATTTTTACATTTAATCTTCACCCTAAGGGCCGCTTTACACACACCAACTTCTATGACCAACTTCTGAACAGATCTCTGGTTGTAGTGAAATCATGGACACATTGCTCCATTTTGTGGCTGTGTACATATGGAACAATGTGTCCATGATTTCACTGCAACCAGAGATCTGTTCAGAAGTTGGTGTGTGTAAAGCGGCCCTAAGGCTACTTTCACATTAGCGTTTGTGAACGCAGCGTATCATGTGCATGAGGAAACGCAGACACAATTCTGTGAACGCAGCATCAATTATGTGCATGTGTTCATAAAATTTTATCCATAAGAATGCATTGCCTCCCATTATAACGCGGCCGGGAACGAGAGAGAGAGAGAGAGACGTGCTAAAGTGTGATTACAGCCATGTTAAACCCCCATCAAACTCAAAATGATGGGAAAAAGCACAACACTATTCAGAGTGGCTTCACACCACGGCAAGGTCCGATCCAGGGCTGTCCGCTGTAAACCAGACAGCCCCGGACCGGATTTTGGCCCCATAGTATCCTATGAGGACGGATGGAGCTAGATGGCAGCTATCTGCCACCCGGTTTCCATCTCTCCGGGAGAATCCGGGAGAATTTGGATTTTTCTCACGTTCGTCTTTGTGTCCAGGGAGAAAAATATCCTCAGCTTGCCTCTCCCGGATTCTCCCAGATGGGAGCCTATGGGGCCGGATTGCCCCGATCTGGGAAGCTCCGGGAACCGGACACCTGCGGCTGCACGCCGCTGTTATTTCAGGACCGCGGCTAGCTCCCCGAGAGCCGCAGTCCTGAATCATCAGAAGCCATATTTGCCCTCCGGTTCTGTGTGCTGATCCGGTCCGGGGCTGTCAGGTTTATCCCAGACAGCCCAGTATCTGATCACACTGTGGTGTGAAGGCGGCCTTAGTGTTCAAATCTAGGACAAAATCTAAGAATGAACACAGGAAAACAAGCGTACCACCAAGTATCTTACCCGGTACAGTCCGGCGGAAATAGAAGGCGGGGATTATGTCCTCGAACTTGTAAGTTCTCTTCTCTTGGGCCTGGAGCCGCCGGCTTCTCCTGAGCTGTGGCCTTATTGAAAGATCATGGAAGAATGACACAAAAAAAAGGAAAAGAATTATTAATATAATTTAGCACGCATCATTTCTAAAGTCCTTATTTAACATGTTAGAAGGTGTAAACATTCAGCAGCAATTTTTCATATTTTCAACACAATGTACAACGCGTTGTTTTTATGATGGAGCACTCCACAAAGCGTGTTTTTATGATGGAGCACTCCACAAAGCGTGTTTTTATGATGGAGCACTCCACAAAGCGTGTTTTTATGATGGAGCACTCCACAAAGCGTTGTTTTTATGATGGAGCACTCCACAAAGCGTTGTTTTTATGATGGAGCACTCCACAAAGCGTTGTTTTTATGATGGAGCACTCCACAAAGCGTTGTTTTTATGATGGAGCACTCCACAAAGCGTTGTTTTTATGATGAAGCACTCCACAAAGCGTTGTTTTTATGATGAAGCACTCCACAAAGCGTTGTTTTTATGATGGAGCACTCCACAAAGCGTGTTTTTATGATGGAGCACTCCACAAAGCGTTGTTTTTATGATGGAGCACTCTACAAAGCGTTGTTTTTATGATGGAGCACTCCACAAAGCGTTGTTTTTATGATGGAGCACTCCACAAAGCGTGTTTTTATGATGAAGCACTCCACAAAGCGTGTTTTTATGATGGAGCACTCCACAAAGCGCTGTTTTTATGATGGAGCACTCCACAAAGCGCTGTTTTTATGATGGAGCACTCCACAAAGCGTGTTTTTATGATGGAGCACTCCACAAAGCGTTGTTTTTATGATGGAGCACTCCACAAAGCGTTGTTTTTATGATGGAGCACTCCACAAAGCGTTGTTTTTATGATGGAGCACTCCACAAAGCGTTGTTTTTATGATGAAGCACTCCACAAAGTGTTGTTTTTATGATGGAGCACTCCACAAAGCGTTGTTTTTATGATGGAGCACTCCACAAAGCGTTGTTTTTATGATGAAGCACTCCACAAAGCGTTGTTTTTATGATGAAGCACTCCACAAAGCGTTGTTTTTATGATGGAGCACTCCACAAAGCGTTGTTTTTATGATGGAGCACTCCACAAAGCGTTGTTTTTTATGATGAAGCACTCCACAAAGCGTTGTTTTTATGATGAAGCACTCCACAAAGCGTTGTTTTTATGATGGAGCACTCCACAAAGCGTTTTTTTGATGATGGAGCACTCCACAAAGCGTTGTTTTTATGATGGAGCACTCCACAAAGCGTTGTTTTTATGATGGAGCACTCCACAAAGCGTTGTTTTTATGATGGAGCACTCACAAAGCGTTGTTTTTATGATGGAGCACTCCACAAAGCGTTGTTTTTATGATGGAGCACTCTACAAAGCGTTGTTTTTATGATGGAGCACTCCACAAAGCGTTGTTTTTATGATGGAGCACCCCTACAAAGCGTTGTTTTTATGATGGAGCACTCCACAAAGCGTTGTTTTTATGATGGAGCACTCCACAAAGCGTTGTTTTTATGATGGAGCACTCCACAAAGCGTTGTTTTTATGATGGAGCACTCCACTTTTGCAGAGACTTTGAGGGGCCTTCAGAGAACCAACAAACAAGACCACATGTACAAACCGCGCCCTTCAAGGGATTCACAATCACATTGGAAAGTTTGCTATCTCTTCAATTACTTCATGGAAAATAACGCTAATTGGAGGAACTACTGAGAAATGACATTTTGTTGCTGTTTAGTAAAATATTTTTTATTTTCACAAGGGTAACAAGAGAATTTGGAGCCCAATATTTGTGGTGTAATGCCTCTTGTGTATGTCAGTACCTGATATCAGGTTGGGAATTACTGTTTGAGCACACCATAGGGCTTAGAAGGAAAGGAGCGCTATTTGACCTTTGGAGAGTCATTTTGGCTGAACTGCTTAGATGTCCCATGTCGCGTTTGAGAAGTCCCGGGGGTGGCAAAAAACACAATTCATCACAAGCAACCCCCCTTTTGGAAATTACACCCCTCTGGGTTACAAATGAATCTATTTTGATTCCACAGGTGTTTTGGAGAAATCAGATGCAGTTGGTGTTGCAGATTAAAATTTGTAATTACCGCATGCCTGGGTTCACACTTGGGCATCAAATACTGGATCCTTTTTTTAAAGGGTGTTTTTTGGCTGCTTTTTGACTCTGCTCTGCTTTTTTTGGAGTTTGTCATTTTTTCCCAAAAATGTAAGAAAAAACGGGATCATTTTTCCCATAGGGCCCCATGTTAAAAAAACCTGATCAGTTTTTTTACTGCTAGCAGTGTTTTAGGGGTGCAGTTAAAAAACTGACACCATTGCAGTCACACTTGAGTGCGGCATCAAGTTTTGGACTTGGGAAAAAAATGGACAAAATGATGCAAAAACCTGATCCAAGGCTCAAGTGTGACCGTGGCCTATGCCATATTGGTGCCAAAAACATTGTGCTTGTTGTGACATACAAAATGTTAACTGTCAAAGGGGTTGTCCATGACTGACAACCCCTTTATTTCCACATGTCTCCCCCAGGTTAGATAAAAAAGCCTGTTCTCGCCTCCCATGCTGGCACCATTCTAGCGCTGTGGGTAGTCGGGGGTTCTCGTGATGTCTAAGGAGCCCAGCATCCAATCACTGCTGACTTCTAATGCCACGCCTTCAGATCAAATGAGCAATCCACAGGAGCTGAGCAGTAGCTGTAGCGTCACTTGCTGTTGATTAAGGTAGTTTCACACTTGCGTATTTTGCAATCTGTGTCCATCCGTTCTGAAATGGATGAACACTGATCCTTTTTGCCTTCTATGCTATCTCCTATGGACATGGATTGGTCCTGCATGGCCATCTATGGTCTCTGTTTTGTAAAGGATCAGTTTGTCTGCATATTTTACATGCACCCAAAAGTGCAAAATATTGCAGTTTTGGGCTTGCATGAAAAGTCTGCAAGACCACGGACAGACACGAATCCATGACTATATGTCAAGATTTATAATGGAAGCTGATGGAAACCTGGTCCATTTTCTTGGACTGAGCATGCTCAGAAGCCAGAAGGAATATCCCCCCCCCCGTACCAGATAACAGAAAACAGATCTGTTATGGCAAATTAGTTCAAAATAGGAAGCGGCACTCACGGATCTTGGTTCCAAGTTCTGTTATGGCAAAGTTGTGTTGCGATCAGTGGCCATCCGCGTCTGTCCACGACTGTCAATGTTGATTGCATGACTTTCATGCAAACCACAAAGATTGAAAAATATGCAAGAGTGAAAGTACCCTAACCTAGGGGAAACACGTGGAATCACATGCGGTTGTCCTCGTAGTGCTCGACCCCTTTAAGTGAGCTCTCATTGCTAATATCAAAGATGTGGATGCTAAAGGCGTTTTAGGCACACTGTGGCTCACCATGGATGGGGCCATTTGGATTTAGGAGCACAGATTTTATTTAGATGGAAGCCATGTCACTGTTAGGGTGCCGTCACACCTGGCGACGGCACCGGAGATGTCGGCGGCGACTGGCGGGAGCGCACACGTTTTTGGTGCCTCGCCAGCGTCGTCGCCCCCCATATACACGGGGAGACACCTCCGCCGATGCCCCGGCGAGCTGACAAAACCCCAGCAGCGATGCAGTACAAAGGGAGCCTATGGCTCCCATCGCCTGTCAGGTCGCCAGCGGCCGTTTACATGGGACGATGTGGACACATCGCCCCAGATCGGCTGCCTGCTCTCGCATCACTGATGTGAAACCAGGCGAGCACGCAGAGGCGCCGACATCGTCCCTTTACATTAGGTGACGCAGGGGCGATATCGGCGCTGATAGGCCACGCCCCTACATCGCCTAATACATCGGCGGTGCCATCGCCAGGTGTGACAGCACCCTTACAGAGCCTTTGTCATATCTGCAATGAGGAAACGCCCTATATTTCTGCTGGAAGATGGCAGACTTAAGTGACGGCTTCATTTTTGTGGATTGAGCGGAAGCTTTTCTTGGTACCATTTTGGAGTACTTACAATTTACCTTCTAAGGGGAGTGCACCATCCAAATAAAATGCTTTCAATAATTGAAAACATTCTTAAGTATTACGGTATGTCTATTTATTTTTAAATATTACCATTATTTTAATAGAGTAAAATGAAAAATAATTTTAAAACTTTTGATATTCCCCACTTTTAAACACTAGGGGGCAGCTGCTGAAATTTGCCATGAAAACCTAGAGTACCTAGATTGACATGTCAATTCTTTGGCATTTTTTTCGCTGCACTTTTACTCACCTCGCTGCAGTCCCACGGGGATCTCACCTCATCCAAAAGCCGTAGGACCTGTGCAGGACCTTAGACAGCACCATGTGACCGAGGAACATCCCCTGGTCACATGGTGCAGCGGTGTCCTAAAGGCAGCTTTCACTGCAGCCTCCGGGATGAGGAGAGATCACTGGCGGTCACCAGGGAAGCGTGGCAAGGTAAGTAAGCGCAGGCGAATGTGCAGCACAATTCACAACACAGAACGCTGCGTTCTGTGAGGATCCGTTCTTGACTCAGTTTTTGCACCAAAAATGGATCCTAACAAAACACAGAAATATGCTGTGTGTGAACGCAGCCTAAAATTTTAACTTTTAGAATTTTAATACACTATTTTGCACGAAAAAGTTTTAATTTTTCCCTCCCTTGTCAGTATGAGTATTGGAGGGTTTGAGAGAGATGGGTGGTCCCTAAGAAAACGTTATGGTTTACAAGCTTCCTTTGACCTCATGATTCTCATTTGGTCTGACATGCACTGTGAGCTGTGTGGTCTTGTCTAGACAGGTGTGTGCCTTTCCAAATCAAGTCCTATCAGTTTAACTAAACACAGCTGGACTCCAATGAAGGATCATGGGGATCACAAGGAAATGGACAGCATGTGGCTTAAATATGAGTGTCTGATCAAAGGTCTGAATACTTATGACCATGTGATATTTCAGTTTTTCTTTCTTAATAAATCTGCAAAAATTTCTACATTTCTGATTTTTTTGGTCAAGATGGGGTGCACAGTGTTCATTAATGCGATAAAATGAACTTTTTTGATTTTGCCAAATGGCTGCAATGAAACAAAGTGTGAAACATGTAAAGGGGTCTGAATACTTTCGGTACCCACTATATGTGCTATACTGCTATATGTATATATATATATAATATATATATTTATTCCGTAGTTCTCTACTTTATAAGACGCACCCCAAAATGAAACCAGGTAAAAAAAAAAAATTGAATGTTAAATGGAGTCCGTCTTACAATGTCAGTGTCCATCTTACATATGTATACAAATATTATGCTGCACTCAGTCCTGTCAATGAAGGTCCTAACTAAACACAATTCTATTTCAAAATATCAATAGTTGCACTCGATAAAGACTTAATTCTAAATAGAAAAAAATTAAAAATTAAATTGAAAATTAAAAATTAAATTGAAATGAATACGTCAATTTCTGGGGTGGCTACAGGCTACTATTCTTTAGTCCAATAACTATGACCCTCACCATGCTGAAAATACCAGCCCCCAGCTGCCAGGATTTTGCCTTGGATGCCAATCTAAAATAGTGTTAAGCCCACACATTTTATTATTTATTTCAATAATTTAAGGAAAATTAATGGGCTCCCTTGTATTTTTGACTTCCAGGCAACTTAACCCCTTCAGGACCCAGCCTATTTTGACCCTAAAGACCTTGGCCTTTTTTGCAATTCTGACCAGTGTCCCTTTATGAGGTTATAAGTCGGAACGCTAACCGATCCTAGCGATTCTGAGATTGTGTTTAGTGAGCCTCTGTGTCTAAACATTGGGGCTCCCCCACAAGTGACCCCATTTTGGAAACTAGACCCCCCAAGGAACGTATCTAGATGCATAGTGAGCACTTTGAACCCCCAGGTGCTTCACAAATTCATCCATAAAAATGAAAAAGCACTTTTTTTTCCACAAAAATTTTCTTTTTTCATTATTATGGATCAATTTGTGAAGCACCTGGGGGTTGAAAGTGCTCACTATGCATCTAGATACGTTCCTTTGGGGGTCTAGTTTCCAAAATGGGGTCACTTGTGGGGGAGCTCCAATGTGGAGACGCACAGGGGCTCTCCAAACGCAACATGGTGTCCGCTTACAATTTGAATGCAAAATGAGCTCAAATTGTAAGCGGACACCATGTTGCATTTGGAGAGCCCCTGTGCGTCTCCACATTGGAGCTCCCCCACAAGTGACCCCATTTTGGAAACTAGACCCCCAAGGGAACGTATCTAGATGCATAGTGAGAACTTTGAACCCCCCGGTGCTTCACAAATTAATCTGTAAAAATGAAAAAGTACTTTTTTTCCGCAAAAATCTTTTTTTTTCATTAATTTGTGAAGCACCTGGGGGTTCAATATGCTCACTACCCATCTAGATATGTTCCCTGGGGGGTCTAGTTTCCAAAATGGGGTCACTTGTGGGGGAGCTCCAATGTTTAGGCAAACAGGGGCTCTCCAAACGCGACACGGTGTCCGCTCACAATTTGAATAAAAATCAGCTCAAATTGTTAGCTGTCACCATGTTGCGTTTGGAGAGCCCCTGTGTGCCTAAACATTGGAGCTCCCCCACAAGTGACCCCATTTTGGAAACTAGACCCCCCCAGAGAACGTATCTAGATGTATAGTGAGCACTTTGAACCCCCAGGTGCTTCACAATTTGATCCGTAAAAATGAAAAAGTACTTTTTTTCCACAAAATATTTTTTTTCCATTAATTTGTGAAGCACCTGGGGGTTCAATATGCTCACTACCCATCTAGGTAAGTTCCCTGGGGGGTCTAGTTTCCAAAATGGGGTCACTTGTAGGGGAGCTTCAATGTTTAGGCACACAGGGGCTCTCCAAACGTGACATGATGTCCGCTAACAATTTGAGTTGATTTTCCATTCAAATTGTTAGCGGACACCATGTCACGTTTAGAGAGCCCCTGTGTGCCTAAACATTGGAGCTCCCCCACAAGTGACCCCATTTTGGAAACTAGACCCCCCAAGGAACTTATTTAGATGCATAGTGAGCACTTTGAACCCCCAAGTGCTTCACAAATTGATCCGTAAAAATGAAAAAGTACTTTGTTTCCACAAAAAATTAATTATTTTCATTTTTACGGATCAATTTGTGAAGCACCTGGGGGTTCAAAGTGCTCACTATGCATCTAGATACGTTCCTTGGGGGGTCTAGTTTCCAAAATGGGGTCTCTTGTGGGGAGCTCCAATGTTTAGGCACACAGGGGCTCTCCATACGCGACATGGTGTCAGCTAACAATTGGAATTGTTAGCGGACACCATGTTGCATATGGGGAGCCGCTGTGTGACTAAACATTAGAGCTCCCCCACAAGTGACCCCATTTTGGAAACTAGACCCCCAAGGAACGTATCTAGATGCATAGTGAGCACTTTGAACCCCCAGGTGCTTCACAAATTGATCCGTAAAAATGAAAAAAATAATTTTTTTGTGGAAAAAAAAAAGTACTTTTTTAATTTTATGGATCAATTTGTGAACCACTTGGGGGTTCAAGTGCTCACTATGCATCTAGATACGTTCCTTGGGGGGTGTAGTTTCCAAAATGGGGTCACCTGTGGGGGAGCTCCAATGTTTAGGCACACAGGGGCTCTCCATATGCGACATAGTGTCCGCTAATAATTGGAGCTAATTTTCCATTCAACTTGTTAGCGGACACCATGTCATGTATGGAGTGCTCCTGTGTGCCACCAGCACAAGGGCAACTGGAAGAGTTGGGGTACAGCACCAGAAAATGGCACCTCTAATGTGTTATTTTCTGGGGTGGCTGTGAGTTGCAATTTGCAGCGTGGGGGGCCACAACATTTCGGTCTCTCCACGATGAGGATTGCAGCCCCCCAACTGCCAAGTTGTACCTGGCTGGCATCCAAAAATAAAGCAAAGCTCCTTGTCATTTTATTGGTAGACGTAAAAAAAAAAAAAAAAAATGGCGTGGGGCTCCGCCATATTTTTGGTCCAGCCAGGTACAACTTGGCAGCTACGGACTGCCAGCAACCCCCAGCTGCCTCGTTGTACCTGGCTGGTAACCAAAAATACAGCGAGGCCCTTTTTTTTTTTTTTCTAGCACTAATTGTAGAAAAAAAAATGGCGTGGGGCTCCGCCATATTTTTGGTCCAGCCAGGTACAACTTGGCAGCTACGGACTGCCAGCAACCCCCAGCTGCCTCGTTGTACCTGGCTGGTACCCAAAAATACAGCAAAGCCTTTTTTTCTTTCTAGAACTAATTCTAGAAAAAAAAATGACATAGGGCTCCGCCATATTTTTGGTCCAGCCAGGTACAACTAGGCAGCTGGGGGCTGGATTCCACAGCATGGAGAGGCCCAAGCGTTCTGGGCCCCCCATGCTGCGAATTGCAGCCCGCAGCCGCCCCAAAAAATGGCGCATTCATTGAAGCGCCATTTTCTGGCGCTGTACCCAGACTCTTCCAGTTGCCCTGGTGCCGGTGGCAAACTGGGTAATAAAGGGGTTAATGCCAGCTTGTTATTGGCAGCTGGCACTAAGCCCCGAGATTCATAATTTAGGGCCAATGTTAGACCCGCCATTAGGAATCTCTGGTAAATAGTCAGAAAATACACACAGAGAAAAATCTTTTTATTTGAAAAAAAAACAAACAAAATTTGGACTCCATCTTTATTATAAAGATCCGACGTAGTCCACAACGAAGGTCCCACGGCGCTCGACCGCCTCCGACGTAGTCCACAACGAAGGTCCCACGACGCTCGATCGCCTCTGCTCAATCCAGAGATTGCAGCAAGGGATCAAGTGTCCTCTTCCTACAGCCTATGGGGTCAGAGTTATGTTGCACTGTATGACAATGATCTGTCATACAATGCACCATGACTATGATCCCAGAGACTACAATAAGAGGATACTTGATCCCTTGTTGCACCCATCCATTCACCTATGCACCCATCAGCCATGCACACACACATCCACGCCCGCTCACTGACATCCACGCACGCTGACATCCGCTCACGCAGTCATCCACGCACGCAGACAGCCACGCACGCAGTCATCCACGCACGCAGACAGCCACGCACGCAGACATCCACGCACGCAGACAGCCACGCACGCAGACAGCCACGCACGCAGACAGCCACGCACGCAGTCATCCACGCACGCAGACATCCACGCACGCAGACATCCACGCACGCAGACAGCCACGCACGCAGACAGCCACGCACGCAGTCATCCACGCACGCAGTCATCCACGCACGCAGACATCCATGCACGCAGACATCCACGCACGCAGACATCCACGCACGCAGTCATCCACGCACGAAGACAGCCACGCACGCAGACAGCCACGCATGCAGACAGCCACGCACGCAGACAGCCACGCACGCAGACATCCACGCACACAGTCATACACGCACGCAGACAGCCACGCACGCAGACAGCCATGCACGCAGACATCCACGCACGCAGTCATCCACGCATGCAGTCATCCACGCACGCAGACATCCATTCATTCATTGATACATACAAACATACATGCATACTACATACATACATGCATACTACATACATACATACTACATACATACATTCATTCATTCATACACACATACTACATACATACATTCATTCATTCATACACACATACTACATACATACATACTACATACATAGATACATTCATTCATTCATACACACATACTACATATATACATACATACATACTACATACATACATTCATTCATTCACACATACTTACCTGATCCAGGAGGAGGAGCCCGGAAGAGGAGGAGCCCACACCGGAGCTGGACCGCGGCTGCACCGGCGGGCCCGCCGGTAGGTGAGAGAGGGATGGGGGGGGGATACGGGGCATGGGGGTGTTAGCTTCATCAGCCCCCTCCGTGATCGCACGGAGGGGGCTGTGGAAGCTGACAGGCGGCGGTGATAGTCATTTACCGCCGGCGGGCATACCGCCGGCGTGATGACTGTTACTGCCACCGTGGGGGGGTGGAACGGCGAACGGGGGGGCCAGGAGGGCGATCGGGGGGCCCTGGAGTGAGGGGGGCTAGGAGGGAGACGGCACATGCCATCCCGCCCCTCCAGATCTGATTGGAGAGCTCCAATCGTATCTGGAGGGGATTACTAGCACTGATTGGCAGTCTGAATTTCAACTGCCAATCAGAGGGGCCCTGGGCACGGGGGGTTAATCCACCCCCCGTGAGGTGTACTACAGGTTGTCACTATGCATTATGTACAGTGACACCTGAGTCACCCCCCTCACACGCGCCGCAGGAGCGTGATCATTTCATGGCCCACCGTTTGGGCCAAGGGTCGGGAATGAACTTGTTTTCATGGCCCAAACGGTGGGCCAAGGGTCGGGAAGGGGTTAAAGCCGGCCAGCTGGGGGGTGGAAGCCCGTAGCTGTCTGCTTTATCCACGCCGAGAATCAAAAATACTATGATGTCAGCTATGTTGCCTATGAAAACCAATCACAGACATGAGGGAGCAACAGCTAATGACAGACACTGACACAGAGAGTGGGCATCTGTGATTGGCTGTTGGAGTAAGTAGAGTAACCTGGAAGAAGCCCATACATTTTAGCATCTGCTGTGCAATGAATAAGTACTCTTTGCACTCTCCATCCTCTGCTCTCCATTCTCCTGCACTCTCCCTCCATCCTCTGCACTCTCCATCCTCCATCCGCTGCACTCTCCATCCTCTGCTCCCTCCATCCTCCATCCTTTGCCCCTGAAGCACTAACACCTCACATTCACATCGAAGCTGCAGGCCCCTGGTGATTTTACTGTACAGTGTGGAGGGATCCTTTGCATCCTGCATCTGATGCAAGTGAGAATCCAAGGGGCGGGGCCTACCTGGGCTTTACCCGGGACCCCGGCAGGCCAGACGGATACTAGGTACTAGTGTAGGTACACAAAACAATCTACAACACAATCAATCTAAATAAATCGTCCTTTTCAGTACTAATCCAGCTGTATACAGACAGTGTATATAGGCAGGCAGGGTATATAGCAGATTGTGGTGCGTATAGCACAGGAGGCTCCATTACAGTCTCGTCTGCTGCTGCTGTAGTCCACCTATATATATACAAATATATATATATATATATAATATATATATATATATATATATATATATATATATTATATATATATATATATATATATATATATATATATGTGTGTTTTTTTTCTTTTTTTATTACATTAAAGATTAAAAAAATAAAAATGGCGATGGGGTCCCCCTATAAATTTCAAGTCTAGCAAAGGCTAAGGCTGCTTTCACATAACGATTTTATCAGTTCCGATGCTGTCCGATAAAAATCGGACAGCATCGGACCGATTTTCGGACCCCATGCAACCCTATGGGCATCGGACCGAATTGGATGTGCACTAAATGCCATCCGATCTGGTCCGATCCGAATCTGTCCGATTTTTTTTTCGGTGCAAAAATCGGAGCTTGCTCCGATTTTTGCACCGAAAATAAAATCTGACAGATTCGGATCGGACCAGATCGGATGGCATTTAGTGCACATCCGATCCGACCCGATCAATTTGACATGGGGCCCTATGGAGAAGGGTCAGAGGAAACATGTTATGTCTCTTCGAACCGATTTTAGTGTACTGAGCATGCTCAGTACAGTAAAACTGCTCCAAAAGTGAATGAATGGGTTAATTAAAAAAATAAAAAACTATGCTCACCTGTCCACGAGGCCCACGTCGTCTCCCGGCGTCTCCGGTATCTCCAGGTATCTTGCCGTCTGTGCTGATAAGACCTGCCGTGATGTCACAATCACATGACTGCCAGGAACCAATAGCCGGCAGTCATGTGATTGTGACATCACGAGAGGTCCTGGCAGCACTGAAGACAGAACAGCAAGATACTGGGAGACGCGCGGGACCGTGCAGGAGTCGTGGACAGGTGAGAAAGGAGAGGAGGAGAGGGGAGGACAAGAGGAGAGGACAAGAGGGGGAGGACAAGAGGAGAGGAGGGGGACACATGGGGGGGCCGGAGGACACATGGGGGCAGCACATTGAAGGACTGGGGATGGACTCATAGGAGGACCGGGGGCCAAGAGGGGAGGACCGGGAGCCAAGAGGGGAGACACAGGGGATGAGAGGACCGGGGGCCAAGAGGGGAGGACCGGGGGTGCAGAGGGGAGACACAGGGGATAAAGAAGAGGACCGGGGGAGAGACTGACAGCTCTCAGGGAGCGATCTGACAGGAGGGCGGGCATTCTATTTTCTGTCGGAATCGGGTGCCTATTTGGCACCTGATTCCAGGCATCAGAGGAATCCGATGCTGTCCGATTTATATCGGACAGCATCGGATTTTACAAAATCGTAATGTGAAAGTAGCCTAAGCAGACAGCTGGGGCCAGTGTTAGAAGCCTGGGAAGGTCCCAACTGCAGCTGCTGATTGACTCTAGGGCTCCGGTTGCATAACTATGTCACAGAAAGTGAGTATATGGTGATCTATTTTCCATCACAGAATATAGTATTTATAAGGGGGTTCTCCTAGTAGTGGACAATGACTTAAAGAGAAATAAATACGACTTACCTCCCACTCTCTGCCACAGGTCGCACTGCTCTCTGTTGAAGAAAAACAATGCAAAGTATTTAGGACTTTAAGATCAGAGAACATTAAAGCAATATTAAAGACAACCTGACACATGTCAAATGCAGCCCAAGCTGCAGGCAGCTAATCAGTTCTCATTTAGACACAATAATAGATTTCAAACTTCTTGGTGATCTGTAATCCAGTCAGTCATAACAGACCATATTTAAAGTTAGCATGCGCATGCGCGTTTTGAAGCTAAGAGCGGCGCGGGTGTATACGTCACCCGGCGCCGGAAATGACGCGTATGGCGTCACCGAGCCCCACTACAGGCCGGCCGAGACACAGGAGAGCGGCGGGGAGGCGCGCATTTTAATCAGATTCCAAGATCACGCCTATGGAGGCGTGATATCATGCAGTGGGAGAGCCTGGATGAGTGACTATGAATAGCATAGTCACTCATTATCATCCATAATGAGGTACTATAATAACATTTTTCTCCTATTTCACTTGGTGCTTTTAGGAGGTAAAAGGAGTGTAGGGCAAGTGTTACTATGCTGTAGGGACAGCTTTTAATAGGTTTAGAGGTGTTTTGAGGGTGACAGGATCCCTTTAAATAAATATCGTTTAAAAAAAAAAATTGTCCCTGGGCTTCGCCAAGGTAACCCAGGCAGCTGGGGGCTGGAATTCTCAGCATGGTAAGACCCAAGCATTCTGGGCCCACGTGCTTAAAACTGCAACCAGCAGCCGCCTCAGAAGTGGCGCCTCTATGAGAGATGCCAAAACTGGCGGTTACCCCGCTCTTCCAGCTGCCATGTAGCAATGGCATACTGAGTATCCACTTGATTAGCTCCCACCAAGTTCCCGTCGGAGGTAATTCTGGAATTAATAAAATCTTGCAGTGGGGCAGTGTGATGCATCATGCCGCCACCATCTTTGTATACACAAGTGTCCGAGATTCACCGGTCTATAGTTTTAGTCTCTGTTTTCGTAGTGTATTTATAATAAATTGGAAAGATTCGTATCGCAGCTGTTGCTTTTATTAAGTTTAAAATATCCAGTGTGGATTAGTGTTTAAAGTGAAACTTTTACACAATAACAAATACCCTCCCCCCCAGAAAGATAGTAGAGATAAAGACAAATAGCCATCTATTAGGTTGGTAGAAGGGGGTGCTATTGGCAGTACCTATCGCTGAGTGGTACTTGTGTGGTTGAGGTGACCGTCTTTGGGAGCCCCTGGATACGATTTGTTTCCAGAGTACTGCCCGTGGCGATCTCCCTCAATGTCAGTAAACTTGTTCCACTAGAGTTCAGCGTTTATCTCCTACCGTCATCAGGTGGTCTGCTCCCACCCCCCTGCTTCGCAGGTCCTAAAAATGGTCTATGATATGTGCAAGGTTAGATCCATCAATGTGGTTTAATCCCGCCCTACGCGTTTCGCCTCTATTATTTCATAGAAGGCTCATCAGGGGCACTTATGTTCGGATCTGTTTCTAATATCACGTATGATATGTTAAGTCTTTATGTGATAAACCCAGTTTGTGGTGCTGGGTGGACTGCTTCTCTGTGGTGGTCCTTTGGAGCATAGGCTACTCAGTACATTCTCCTTGTCTGTAGGATCCTGCTTTATCTGCAAAAGGGTATATATTGTGTATGTGTCAAAATATGAAGAAATCCTTGTATACACTTCTATATATACCGGTTATCTGCCCTCGGTGCATGTTTGTTTATATTTAAAGCACCCGGAAAGTGAGAAGGTTGCATAAAGGCAATAGGGTACATATAGATGCGGAATGATTTTATAGACCTACCCGTAGCTGTATTGTGTGCTTATTGTAGGTCTATAAACAATAAACCTATGACAGCGTATAGGAAAGGCAAAAATCTGAAGGATGCTTTTATTAGATCAGACATTGGCTCTATGAAAAAGAGTAGGCAAACAACCCTGACATCGAGAGATAGAAAGGGGAGTTATCCGTGTATCTCGTGCATTGATTGTAAGTACATGCAGAAAGGTCCAAGTTTCACACATAATGGAGTCGAATATAAAATCAACCACTTCCTGACCTGTAATAGTGACCACGTGATCTACTTGCTAGAATGTCCATGCGGCCTCAAGTATGTAGGTGAGACCACTTTAGAATTTAAAACACGTTTTAACCAGCATAGACTTAACATCAGAACCAAGAGGAAAGACCTGCCAGTCCCAAGACATTTTGTAGAAAAAAATCACAAAGAGAGGGATCTGAAATTTAGACTAATCGATGCAATACCCCCACTCAGAAGAGGTGGAGACAGGAGCAAATTATTGAAGATAAGAGAATTAGAGTGGATTTACAAACTAAACACTCTGAGGCCATTAGGGATGAATGTTGAATATAAAATGAGTCTGACATTATAGAGATCTTGTAACAAAGTATAGCAGGTAGTAAGGAGATCGGAAATAAACAAGAGAACCCTGATAGGAAAAGTAACTCGGACGTAAAAATGGTACTTGTAGATAGAGAGCACTAGTCACAATAAAGGCACAAACTGTATACGAGTTTAATGATAATCAGATATTAACCACTTTTAGGTGTAATTTTGATGCTCACTAGTATTCATATAGATGAATTTTAATGTATTTTAATATACTTATGCATTTTATTATTGTTATTAATATTTTAGCCCATCTAATGATCCAGAGCAATGTTCCGGTAGAAAGCACAGCAAGGCAGAAACAGTGGCCGCTATCAAATTTGCAGAACAGACTATCCGGTTGACCTGTGGATCTGTGGATGCCATGCACAAAGCACATGACGATAAGCACTTTAATTTTATACAATAACACAAGTATCTTATGGATGTAATGCATAGCACTTTAAATGTATGACACTTCAGCACTTTAAGCACAAAAAAATAAAATATTGTGACTATATGATATGAGTATGGTTTATTAATCATGGAACTACTAAATGGTTAATCTAGGGTATCCCCAAAAGTATAAGAAAACCTAGTGACCCCAAGATCAGCATACATGTTGTAACCTATCACCATGTAATGCTGACACCTGACCGCAGTGGTATATACACTGTGGTTGGTGATTCATGGGCGAGGGTTAATGATAAGTACAATAGGGGAGACCATTAATGGCAACAGTAGTATTAAATTACATGAAATTAACATATAGTCTCAAAATAGATTTTAGCATGTGCACATAGCACTTTCTGGACATAAGCGTCCTGCACATACACAATTTTGTTCAATTTGCACAAAATACCAAGTGGACATTGATAATAGGCATGTAAACACCACTGAAATGCCGGTGTAAAGGCATATAATGCGAGTCGCAAGATGGCGGACACCAGATATCCGGTATCGCCATAGCGACGGCAAACTACCCAAAATGCACTGCGCATGTGCGGGCGGTCTCATAGAGACGCTGGACACGTGCAATGGCGGCAGGAAAGCAAGGAGGAGAACTGTATACTGCATAGGAGAGGGCGGACCCGGTGGAAGCCACAGCTGTGCAAAGTGATGAATATAGATATGTGAAGCAATCAAATAAGTATTAATATGGAACAGATAATGTAAATATATGATGTGGAGAAAAATAAGGGCTAAATATAATGGTGTAAAAGGTGAGTAAGTGTGTGACTCACCGTGGCCGGGACTCCGGTTTAGACAGGCGATGCTTCCTTCCTCCTTGTCACGTGTGGACCGCGCCTGCCGGTAGTGGGGCCCCGTGTAGTGCAGATCAAAAGGGTTGAAGACGTCTTGGTGGAACAGATTAAAGGGTTTTTTTAATTTATTCGTGACGCCACCTATGAGTAAGTTCGGTAAGGACTACCGACGCTGCGGAACCTCCGGGGGATGGATAGCAGCAAGATGGAACGGTCCCCACAGGCTGAGCGGTGATCCCCGGAGGCTGGAGCTGCTTAAGATGTTGTGCGGCAGCTGCAGTTACCTTGTAGTGCGGACGGACAGTTCATAAGGAAGCACGGACACAGAAAGTCTCTGCAACGGGTCTTTACTGTAACCAGCAGGCAGTACATGGTATACAGTTCACGGGTAGTGGACTCAGCAGTGATGGTGTCCCTTAGAAATCCGCAGTGTTCCTCCATTCTAACTAAGTGGTTGCCAGTGTCGCCCAGGAATACCAGGTCGGGTACGGGGAGGCTGCTTCAATGCCCTATCCATGATGTACGTTCTGGATGTTTTGGGGAGCCTTGGATCCCTCAGTGGGTACACCGCTGGTTAGACGACTGGAAGTTGGCTGGTGGTGGGGTGCTCCTGTAAAGCTGCTCCTCCACGCTTCTGGTTCGCGTAGCAGAGGTGAACTGCTGCCAGCTTCGGTACCAGTGAACCGGCTGTGAGTTGTGGGCACGGGAGTCTTTTGGGAACCCGTGGTAATAATGCCCAATCCCGGTTGGTAAGGCCTCAGGTGCTGACACCCGACCGGTGACGGCCCGGGGGCTGCACGGGTGCGGAGCCCCCGCTCCTCTCCAAGTTCAAGTTCTCTGTTCTAGACCCTGATCTAGACTCTTGTGTAGACTAAGGCTGCGTTCACACATTCGCGTATTTTATCGCGTTTTTTTACGCGCGTCTTTTCAAGGGAAAAACGCGCGTTTAAAAACGCGATAAGAATACGCGAGAGAACAACTAGCTTCTACTTCAATCGCGCATTTAGACGCGCGTTTTTATAATGGGGCCTATGGAAACGCGCGCGTAAAAAAACGCAAAGAATTGACATGTTCATTCTTTTTACGCGCGCGTTTTTTGCTCCAAAAACGCTGCGTTTAATTACGCAATGTCTGCAAGGCACAAAGTGAATGTCCATTCACTTTGCTGTAAAACGCAGACGCACATGCGTTTTTGGAGCAAATACGCGCGTAAAAAACGCGCAAAATACGCGATGTGTGAACGCAGCCTTAGGCTTAGCAGCCTTAGGCTGCATTCACACATCGCGTATTTTGCGCGTTTTTTTACGCGCGTATTTGCTCCGAAAACGCATGTGCGTCTGCGTTTTACAGCAAAGTGAATGGACATTCACTTTGTGCCTTGCAGACATTGCGTAATTAAACGCAGCGTTTTTGGAGCAAAAAACGCGCGCGTAAAAAGAATGAACATGTCAATTCTTTGCGTTTTTTTACACGCGCGTTTCCATAGGCCCCATTATAAAAACGCGCGTCTAAATGCGCGATTGAAGTAGAAGCTAGTTGTTCTCTCGCGTATTCTTATCGCGTTTTTAAACACGTGTTTTTCCCTTGAAAAGACGCGCGTAAAAAAACGCGATAAAATACGCGAATGTGTGAACGCAGCCTAAGTGTCTGTTCTCCTACACACTACCCTAGCACTCCGCCCACCAGGACCTAGGATTGGCCCTCTGTTCTAGGTGATGCATGTAGGGTTGGATTTCTAAGTTAACCAGGTCATTGCTGGGTCAGAGAATATTGCGGCTGCATTTATGGCTGCAATACCCTCTTGTGACGCACTCGTTGCGGGGCGCCACATGTGCACTAGCACTGTTTTGCACTAGAGGGCGCTAGGCGGCGCCTAGTAACCCGATGTGTACCATGGTTACCAGTGATCTCGCTGGTCCACATCGTTGGTGAGTCTGCCTGTGTGACAGCTCACCAACGATGTAAACGATATTGTTAGTGATCGCGCGTGCATGTGATCGCTAACAATATCGTTCAGGACATTGAAGCGTGTGACGGCACCCTAAGGCTTCATTCATACGCTGCATATTTCCTGCGCTTTTGGGACGCATGCTTTTTGCTGCGTTTGCCGCGATATGCCATTGGATATCTGAAATTGTTACATGATGATGTGTTGCCCTCTTTATGCACTGAAGATCACATGTTCCCTGAGTTTTTCCAACAAGATGGTGAACCACATTATGGGTGTAGGTCCGAGCATTCCTACATGAACAGTTTCCTGGAAAGTGGATTGGTCGTCGTGGGCCAGTTGAATGGCCATCAAGGTCTCCCGATCTGACCCCCTTAGACTTTTATCTTTGGGGTCATCTGAAGGCAATTGTCTATGTTGTGAAGATACGAGATGTGCAGCATCTGAAACAACGGATACTGGAAGCCTGTGCTAGCATTTCTTCTGTGGTGTTGCTATCAGTGTCTCAACAGTGGGAGAAGAGGGTTGCATTGACAATCCAACACAATGGAAGCACTTTGAACACATTTTATAAGTGGTCATAAACTTGTAAATAACACATGAAAGAATAAAGATATGTTAAAACTAAGCACACCAATGTTATTCTTATGAAATTCTCAATAACTTTGATGTGTCACATGACCCTCTTCCCATTGAAAAAAATAAAGTTGGATCCAAAATGGCCGACTTCAAAATGGCTGCCATGGTCACCACCCATCTGGAAGTTTTCCCCTCCCATATACTAATATGCCACAAACAGGAAGTTGATATCACCAACCCTTCTCATATTATTTAGGTGTATCCATATAAATGGCCCATCTGTAAAAGAGCCACCTTCAGCAGCTCTTATCTCTATACCCCCGGGAACACCAAAATAAATTATTTTTAAAATTTCCTGCCATGTATGCCAATACCTGTAGAAGGTTCAGGAGGTACGCCCTCTCCGTAGGTCACATGACGTTCCCAGATTGCGGCTGTGTATAGCCTGCTGTATGCACACTGCGGGCCTGGGAATTTAACGCCTGCGCAGAAAGCATCACTGCACCTATTCCCTCCTCGTTCCGCCTCTTTCAGTGATGCTGTCTGCGCAGGTGCAAATAGTAAATAAGCAAATAGCATACAGTAGCAGAGACAGCTCCTCATTTCAGGAGGTCTGCGGCTGAACAGCTCCTCATTATAAGAGCTCTGCTGCTGTTAGTGTACGCAAATTGCGTACAGTACCAGGGACAGCTTGTTCTGAAAATAAAACATCCTTGACAATTGCCGCTTTTAATGTAATCCATGTATTAACCCCTCCACTGAAAGGGTATGATGCCACCTGGTGTCCAGGGAGTGTGGACACTCCCTGGACACCAGCTGGCACCACACCAACATCAGTTTAACCCTTAAGACACTGGGATATTAACCCCATCTGCAGCCTCTGTGCTGAAATACCGCACAGAGGTTGCTGATGGGTTTAATATGCCGATTAACCCCTGGAAATGTAAAAATTTGACAGCAGATTGGTTTTTATAAATAATCTTTCCACACTGCTGTGACAGTGGGAAAAGATTATTCTTACTGTACCAGGAAACCGGCAAATTCAAACTCCGCAGCTTTGACAGCCGTGGAGTTTAAATATACCGGCAAATGCTGTCCGCGGACGTGAAGTTTGCTTCAGGACCATGGACACGTACCACACACGCACTCACGCAGCACACTCACATACATACAGCCATGCACACTCACTACACTCGCATGACACTCACAAAAAACACATATTACACTCACATCACTGCCATGCATCAAACATGCTCTGTGTTTGATGCATGACAATCTGCCTTCAGCCTAAAGGTGTTGTCCACTACTACGAAAACCCCTTCTAAATCCACTTTTTCCCCCGCATCCTATCACTGCTGACTTTCTGTCTCCACGTGTTTGGACCAAATGAGTAATAAATAGGAAGTGAGTGTGGCGCCCTGCTCACGCAGGTAGCCACAGACTTCTCTAATGCACAGCTGGGTTTCCACAGCAGGTACCTACTACATACAACACCTTCCACCCCGGCACAGTAGAGGGAGCTAGCCTCACTGACTGAGATCCCCTAGAAATATTGCTGCTGGGGGAGACGTTAGTCAGGGTGTGCAGACGCTAGGAGAGCTGCGAATACGTCCTTGTGGTCGGTGCCGCTGTTAGGCCCGAGCCAGTGACCCGGAGTGGCCCTTCTACGTCCCGCAAGCCTAAGTGGGAACAGAAGGCGAGGAGCAGTTAGCCAGGAGGGAGCGAGAAACTTGGAGTTTCGCCCAAATAAGTACCGGATATTGGGGATCCGCACCTGTGGGATACTTTAGGAGCACAGAAAACCGCCTTACACCATGGAGGCCTCGGCCACCCGGTTATCCCCTGTGGGTCAAGAGAGGGAGGCAGACACAGCAGGACACCACCGCAGTGATCAGAGAGGGTAACCCGGAGACCGCACAGGAGGAGAGACAGTCATAGAGACAGGAAGAGAGAGGAGGCAGCTCTGGTTGCAAGCAGGCTGTGCTTCAGCCATCACTACAGAGCAGAGGAGGCCTTATACCCACATGCTGTGGGGATCCACTGTGCAACCTGTCCACCCGCCAGTGCCCTGGACGTCTTTACCTGCTAAACACCAGTAAAAAGGTAAAAGAGACTTCTGTGTGCGTGCATCATTCCCTCCAATCCCAGCGCCCCTCATAGACTGATCAAACACTCCCCATCTCAGCCATAACTCCACTCCAACTGCCCCGGAGGTTGAGTCCTACCTGTGGAGGACTTCACCATCTTGTATATAACTACATACATTGCGGGAGTGAAGCAAGGGTTAAAAATAAAAAAAAATATCCTCACCTCTGCGGTGTGTGTCCCGCTATGTGCACCATCTATCCCGAGCTTAAAGACCTGGTAGGGTGGAGCTACCCAATCAGCTGATCAGTCACATGACCGCATCAGCTGAGCGGTTTAAATCTCCCACCAGACAGTCGGTTATGGTGGGCGCGGGATTTAAACCGCTCAACTGACCAATCAGCTGATCGGGTAGCCCCACCAGGTCCTTAAGCTCGGGATAAACGGTGCGCATCGCGGGACACACGCCGGAGATGTAAGGACATTTTTTTTTTTTTAACACTTGCTTTAGTTAAGTTTACTTCCGCAATGTATGTATAGACATTGCGGAAGTGAAATTAAACAGGAACAGATCAGTTTTGGTGTACTGAGCATGCTCAGTACACTAAAATTGGGTGCGAGAAACGATCCTGTGTTTTCTCGGACCTGTGCTCCATAGGCCCCTATGTTATCTGCAGCGGATGATGTTGGATTTGATTGTGTCCGATTTGGTCCGCTGTGCCCAAAATTGGAGCAGTCTCAGATTTTGGGTACAGCAAAAAATCAGACAGAATCGGATCTGTCACAAATCAGATGCCATTAAGGTCAAATCCGTGCAGCTCCGTTGCCCATAAGGATACATGGCGGCCAAATCTGATCCGTGGCTGTCCGTTTTACAACAGACAGCCACGGATTGCAATAAAATGGGATGTGAAAGCAGCCTAAGAACAAACCAATAACAAGCAAATCAGCATTTGCCAACTATGATGACAGCCACCAACCAACCACGGATGAAGAAAACTTATTTTGATGTGGGCTTTCCTTTTCTATGCACTGGTGCTGGACTGCTAAAGCGAAACAAAAGTGAACAATGGTATCAAAAATAAAACACCTATCCGCAGACTGTCCCGGGAATACGAGGGGAAGATGTCCAGTCGCTGCAAGGAATTGAATCAGCTGACCGGCCGGCAAACCGATCAGATGATGTGTAGCTGACAGAATCAGCTGTTCACTTTACCGGGAGGCAAAGCGATCAGCTAACTCAGGTCCTTTAAAGGGGAACTCCAGTGAGAGAAAACTTGTTAGTACAGTCCCTGCCCTCCTACATGATGAAGCAGAGCTGTACACTGCAGGTCTAGGATCTATAGATCTCTTATAATTCATTAAAATCATACCTGCTCCTCTGTTCTGGCCCCCACCTCAGGGAACCTAAATCTCTAAACGCCCCCTCACTAAACAGAATTGTGAGGGGGTGTGAATGTAGGCTGATCCTGCATCTCACAGCATCCACGCCCCTGACACACCTCCTGCTTTTTGTTCTTAAGCTATGTTCACACATTGCGCTTTTTTGCACGCGCTTTTCAAAAAAGCGCCAAAGTGTGTGAGTGTGTGCGTCTGCAGGCAAAGTGAATGTGAAATTCACTTTGCCGTTCAGACAGTGCGTAAATGTACGCAGCGCTTTTATGGGAAAAAGGACAGGTGTAAATAGAGTGACCATGTCAATTCTTTACGCACCAGCGTTTTCTCCCATAGGAGCCCACTATTCCCCCTGGAATTATGCATTGCCGTTCAGACAATGCGCAATTCCACCGGGAATATGCGGGCGCTGCAGGATATGATGTCACACAGGGGAGGAACAGTCCTCCTCTATGTGACATCTGTGACACCCCTTTTGGGTTTCATAGTGTATTAATGTAAATGTACACTGCGAAACCCAAAATAAACTAATCCAAATGTGTAAAAAATAATTAAAATTATTACAGCATATTATCACTAATCTCACACTCCTTTTGTCTCCTAAAAGCATCCTGTGAAAGTGCATAAAAACGTTTTAATACTTACTCATTAGGGATTATAATTAGTAGGGCTATATTCTTTAGCCTTTAGGGCGTGTTGTTTTGCAGCTCCAGGATCCACCCTCTCTCTCTCTGTGCTGCTTTGCTTGTGCACAAAATGCAAATCATTAGTCCTGTCTTCAGCTCCACATCACAGCAGAAGCTGCACAGAAAGGGCTGGATTATTCAGGCTGCAAAACAACACGCCCTAAGGGCTAAAGAATATAGCCCCTGCTAATTATAATCACTAATGAGTGAGTATTAAAACGTTTTTATGCACTGTGAGGCACTGCCGGCATGGTCCCCATGGCCGGGGCGCATCACATGCAGGATCAGTATATGATCCTGTTCACACTGGCCGGTTTTACTGTGATGATGCTGTGTGAACCTACCCGACACAATGTGTTAAATGTGAGAGTGAGTGCTGTAGATCTGACACATTGATGAGCCTGATGAGCGGCTGTATGGGAACCGTGTGTCCTAATTGGTAGCAGCCCAGGTGGGTGTGTCCTGAGTAATAGCAGCCCAGCTGGATGTGTCAGAGTGGGAGTGGCAGGCACAATAGAGTGGGAGATCATTATGATCCTGATCACCAGCCAGAGAGCCAGAGCCAGAGATCCAGTCTGTGTGTGATGGAGTCTCAGACTGAGGGACGCTGAATGCAGAGCAGTCCAGGGCTCTGTGGTGTGTGAACATGATGGGATCATGCTAGCTCCATAGCGGTGGCTAGGACCGGGGTCGTGACAGCTCCTGGAGTGGGGAAGCCGTGGCTGAACCTGGTGGATACTGGTCCGGGCGTAGGGCGAAACACATCCAGGAAAGGAGTTCTTGGGGACGCTTGGTGTACCCATGACCCAGGTAGCGAGACCCGGATCCGTGCTCGGTAAGAAGGCAGTTCCCGTTTGCTTGAGTGAACTGTGCACCCTGTGCGAAAAATGTGCCAGGCGAGTATAGCCGCCCTTAGGTCTGACTAAGTAGTCAGTGAGGGACCTGGTGAACCGTATGTGTATTCTATGGCTTTTGTAAAAGACCCAGCGAGTGTATGTAGCCCTTTGGGAGGCAAATGTATGAAGTGTGCCAGGCGGGCATAGCCGCCATTAGGTCCGACTAAAGTAGTCAGTGAAGGGACCTGTTGAAATGTATGAAGACCTTCGGGAGGCAAATGTATGAATTGTGCCAGGTGGGCATAGCCGCCCTTGGGTCCGACTGAGATGGTCAATGAAGGGACCAGATGAACCGGAATGTATGTAGCCCTTCGGGAGGCAAATGTATGTAGCCCTTCGGGAGGCAAATGTATGAATTGTGCCAGGCAGGCATAGCAGCCCTTGGGTCCGACTAGAATAGTCAATGAGGGGACGCGATGAACTGGAATGTATGTACCAGAGGTCAGAAGCAGGGGTTAGAAGGGCTCCTAGAGTGGGGAAACCTTAGTTGAACCTGGTGGTTTCTGATCAGGACATAGGGCGAAATACGTCCAGGAAGGAGCCCCTTGGGGATGCATGGCGTACCCGTAACTCAGGTTGCTGAATTCATGTTCTGAATCCAGAGGGGCCACAGTCCATGGATGTTTATATAATGGGCGGTGAGCGTGTGAAAGGACGTGTGTGATCCATGGATGCTTATATGATGGATCACATACAGTGTGTAAGAACCCAGTCAGGCTGGTGCATGTATTCCAGGGTAGTGTTGAGCTGGGTAAATAAAGCCAGGCGGCTGGTACCGCCATTGGGACCCTCAGGGCCGATGATGAATATGGTATCTGATGTTAAGTGCAATATATGTGTTATGTAATGTTATATGTAAAAGTATTGTGTATTTATGTACGGTGCTTATAATCAATGTGAAATGTGTCAAACATGCTACCCGGGTTATGTTATGTATGTGAGCAAATAAACAGGTATTCATTGGTTAAAGTATAAGCACGTGTTTTGTCGTTATGCAAGCGGGTTCCCCGGGCGCTCCCTCACAGCACTTTCACAGGATGCTTTTAGGAGACAAAAGGAGTGTGAGATTAGTGATAATGTGCTGCAGGGACATGTTTTTGGTAGCTTAGAAGGCGTTTTGGAGGTGACAGGATCCCTTTAATTTGAGTTTCCCAGTGTATATTAATTCACTACGAAACCCAAAAGGGTCTGGCACACGTCACACAGAGGAGGATTGTTCTTCCCCTGTGTGACATCACTTCTCCCCTGCGCTTTAGGGGGCGAAGTGCATCCGTAAAAAAACACGGTGTGTGAATGCACCACGTTTTTTTACAGCGCTTTTTTGAGCGGGTGCAAAATGTGGCAAAAAGCACCCGTGCAAAAAAGCGCAAAAAATGTGCAAAGTGTGAACATAGCCGAAAATGAAACTGCCAGGCTGTAGATTCTGGGTTCCCTGAAGTGCGGGTAGGTATAATTTTATCAATTTATAAGAGATCTATAGATCATAGACCTGCAGTGTACGGCTCTGCTTCATTATCTAGCAGGACAGGAACTGTACTAAAAAGTTTTTTCTCACTGGAGTTCCCCTTTAAAGCGGACACATCATCAGCCGGCAAACCGATCAGATGATATTGGATCAGGATTGGAAGTCGTGGGACCCTGGACTATGACGGAGGGAATTGGTGGGTATGTAACAAAGTGGTGAATAAGGTGTGTGTGTGTGTTTTATTTTTATAATAACTTTTTTTTTTTCTGGTGTGGGTTTCTTTATTATTACAACTATTTTACTACTGCTAATGGCCGGCTATCATATTGACGGCTGACATTAGCAATAGGGGCTTGGTGACAGTTGCAAAGAAAGCTGTTGTCAACCACATTATTACCCAGTCTGCTACCACACAGGGCGGCTGGAAGAGTGGGGAAGCCCCCAGCTCATTGAGGCGCCAATTTTGGGGCGGCTGCTGGCTGCGGTTCTCAATGTGGAAGGCTCAGAACACTTGGGCCTTACCACGCTGAGAATTCCAGCCCTCAGCTGCCTGGATTACTTTTGCTGGCAATTGAAAATTTGGCGAAGCCCACATCATTTTTGTTTAATTTTTTTTTTTAATTTTCAAAAACTGAAAAAAAAAAAAAGGGCTTCCCTGGATTTTCTACTGGCAGTGAAAGTAAAACCAAGCAGCAGGGGTTAGCAGCCAGTAGCTAATTGGGTTACCCTTACCTGGCAATAGAAAATGATGCGGGAGCCCACATGTTTTTTTTTGTTATTTCTTTATATTAACAACTAAAAAAAAAATAGGGCTCCCTAAACAAACGCATTAAAAAAACGCAGTATGAAGACAATGTATTCTTTTACCTGCACAAAAAAAAACACATCCTCAAAATCCATGAAAAACGCATCCTCAAAAAAAAGCGGGACAAATGCAGTGTTTGAAAGTAGCCTTAGCCTTTGTGCACACACTGAGTATTTGATGAGTTTTTTACCTCAGGATTTGTAGCCAAAACCAGGAGTGGATTGATTAAATCCAGAAGTGGTGCAGGTGTTTCTATTAGACTTTTCCTCTGATTGCTCCACTCCTGGTTTTGTCTACAAATCCTGAGGTAAAAAACTCATCAAATACTGAACGTGTGCACATAGCCTAAGGCTGGCTTCACACTGCAGGTTTTTCACTGATCAGTGTCCATCCAGTTTGTGTGCCAAAACCAGGAGAGGAACCAGGAGAGAACAGTATAATGAAAGAGTGACACCTGTTCTGAGTTTTGGAGACACTCCTGGTTTTGGCACACAAACCTGATGGATACTGATCAGTGAAAAACTGCAGTGTGAAGCCAGCCTCAGTGTATAGCTGATCTGAAAAACCTGCCCCTGTCCACGTCTGTATGTACAATGTCTAGAGAAAGGTGCTAATCACAGCAGGGGTGTGCAAGACTGGCTGACCTCTAGCTGACCTAGTGCAATGATAATCCTGTGAAATTAAAACAAACATTGCAGTTAAATAGCTGCACACTGTGTGAAAAGAGATGCATCCCTGAATTATTTGTGAACTCAGATTACATTGCAAAACCTGCGGATAGATTCTATTTATTCTCTTTTAAACCGGGGGCAATTTTCCGTTTTCGTTATTCCCTCCCCTTCTTTCAAGAGCCATAGCTTTTTTTATTTTTCCATCGATATAGACATATGAGGGCTTGATTTCTGCGGGATGAGTTATACTTTAGAATGAAATCAATCATTTTACCATATAGTGTACTTAAATTATTTAATTGGTGGAAAAAAAATTCACCAGTTTCTGAGAACTGTAATGTTCTAATTTTTAGGATCTGGGTCTGAGTGAGGCAGGGCTGTGGAGTCACTCCATTATATTATTATTATTATTATTATTTATTTATATAGCACCATTAATTCCATGGTGCTGTATATGAGAGGGGTTACATACAAAATTATAGATATGGTTTACAGTAAACAAATGAACAATGACAGACTGGTAGAGAGGAGAGAGGACCCTGCCCCTGCAGGCTTACATTATACAGGGCAATGGGGAGGAAACAGTAGGTCCGGGTTTCAGCACATCTGGTGGTGGAGAGGCGGCAGCTCCGATGTTGGTGGGGCAGCAGCTCAGGTGGCGGTGGGGCAGCGGCTCGGTCATTGCAGGCTGTAAGCTTTCCTGAAGAGAGAGGTTTTCAAGTTCCGTCTGAAGGATCCGAGCGTGGGGGATAATCTGACATGTTGGGGTGCAGAATTCCTGAGGATGGGGGATATTCGGGAGAAATCTTGGAGGCGGTTATGCGAGGAATGAATAAGTGTGGAGGAGAGGAGGAGGTCTTGGGAGGATCGAAGATTACGTGAGGGAAGATAGTGTGAGATTAGTTCAGAGATATAGGGAGGAGACAGTTTATGGATGGCTTTGTAGGTCAGTGTTAGTAGCTTGAACTGGATTCGTTGTGGAATTGGGAGCCAATGGAGGGATTTGAAGAGGGCAAATACAGGGGAGAAGCGAGGAGAGAGGTGGATTTGTCAGGTAGCAGAGTTGAGAACAGTCTGTAGCGGTGCAAGAGTGTAAGGGTATGTGCACATCAGTCGTTTTGTGGGCTGGTTTTGACCGGTTTCCGTCGGCGGTTCCGCTGAGATTTATGTTAATTTATGTTAATCCTACCCACCGGTAGGATTAACATGCTACTCAATGGAGTTTAGAAAACGCTGTGTACATTACAATGATTTTCGTCTTGACGATTTCAGTTTATTCACCGGTTTCCGACCGGTTCTCAAAGATAGAGCAAGCGACTTCTTTTCAGCGTTTTTCCAGCGGGTCCAGCTGAACAAGTGCAGCAAAGACCAGTCTGGAAATCGCTAAGGAACACGCCGGGGAAATCGCCAAGAACACGCTGTCCGACCGCTAGTAACCCGATCACAAATCGTTAGCAAAACGCTAACAAAACTAGGGATACTAGCGAGTTCAGAAAACTCAGTTTCTGCTATTCACCACCGGTTCCCGGTCGTTCTGCAAAGATGCAGAAACGACTGATGTGCACATACCCTAAGCAGGCAGTCCGCAGAGGAGAATGAGAAAACAAAAAGGAAAAGGGGCGCAAAGGTGTAGGATCCCCTTATTAAAAACCTCTAATGGCCACTTTACACGCAGCTACAGGTAACAGGTTTTCCACAGGTAACTTACTGACTGCAGTGAAATCATGGAGACATAGTTCCATTTGTACACAGCAACAAGATAGAACCATGTCTCCATGATTTCACTGCAACCAGCAAGTTACCTGTGGACAACCTGTTACCTGTAGCTGCGTGTAAAGTGGCCATTAGTGGCGTGGGTAGGAGGCCACTCACCTAGGAAGGATAGGACAGAGTCGAGGGTTACTCCAAGGCAGCGAATTTGAGGTGTGGGAGAGAGCATGATGCCATTTACCATAATAGATAGATCAGGTGGTGAAGATGAAAGATGGGATGGAGGAAAGATGATGAGTTCGGTTTTGTCTACGTTAAGCTTTAGGTAGCGAGATGAGAAGAAGGAGGATATGGCCGATAGACACTCCAGGATTCTGGAAAGCAGATAGGTGACATCTGGCCCAGAGAGGTAGATCTGAGTGTTGTCAGTGTACAGGTGGTACTGGAAGCCATGGGACTGTATGAGTTGTCCTAGACCAAGGATATAGATAGAGAGAAGTGGAGGCCTCAGGACAGAGCCTTGTGGGACTCCAACAGAGAGAGGGCGGGATAAGGAGGTCGTGTGGGAATGGGAAACGCTAAATGTGCGGTTGACAAGGTATGAGGCAACCCAGGACAGGGCAAGGTCTTTGATGCCAAGGGAAGAAAGAATCTGAGATAGGAGCTAGTGGTCGACTGTATCAAAGGCAGAGGACAGGTCGAGAAGGAGGAGGATGGAGAATTGTCTGTTGCCTTTGGCTGTGAGTAAGTCGTTGGTAATTTTGGTTAGGGCAGTTTCGGTGGAGTTTTGGGGCCGAAAACCAGATTGTAGATTGTCAAGGAGAGAGTTAGTTGAGAGGTGGGAGGAAAGTTGACCATGGACGTGTTGCTCAAGGAGTTTGGAAACAAACGGGAGCAGCGATATGGGGCGGTAGTTCGTCTCGTCTTATATACCTACTCCTAATATATAGAACAATTTAGGTACAGTTCTCCAGTATGTGCAGGGCAGGATACAACCTATGACGTAAATGTACGTCATTGGTTGTGAAGGAGTTTAAAATGCCAGTTACTTATTCAAACCTGTGAATATTGGCTATTTGCCCCGTTTGCCGCCAGGTATGATGCCGAGAGCCCATTTGTGGCCAGTCATGTGAGTGCTGTTCGTATTCTCCTGTGCGTGTGTGTGTGTGTGCATGCCTGTATACAGGTGAGTGTGGTGTGAGTTACTAGCAGGTTTTTAGCCTGCTTCACTGTGTGCTGCTGTCCTTGGTGCTGAAGTCAGCGCTGAGCTGAAAGTGAGTGCTGTCCATGGTGCTGAAGTTTGCTCACTGGGATTTCACAGCATGATGTTATTCAAATAGGATCCGGGAAACAATACGATTTTTCCCCAGATCAGGAGCACCACAACATGGGAGTCTATGGGCACCGGATCTGATGAAAAATCGGATCGTTTTCCAGATCCTATTTGAAAAACATCATGCTGATAAATCCCGGCGAGCAAACTTCAGCACCGAGGACAGCAGGACACAACGAAGCAGGTTAAAAGCCTGATCGATCCTGTAAGGGTGATCCTGCAAAAAACAGGTTACACCCTGACGGGCAAAAGCCTTACAGGCAGGTTAGCCAATGCGTCTGCATTGGCTAATCTGCCGGTACCCCGGGTACTTCAAACACTGCTGCTGTCACAATAATGTCCTGTAAATTGTGCCCCAAATCACATCTACAAGACGTCACTGACCACGAACGATGGATCCTGTAACTAAGGACCGATCACATCTACAAGAAGTTACCAACCACAAGCGATGGATCCTGTAACTAAAGATCCCGTCACACACATCAACGTCCGAGCTATCCGATCAACGATCCGACTTCACTCAGGCTAGGGTCACATCTGCGTTTTTTGTTTTGTTTTTTTTTAAAAACCTGATCCGGTTTTGAGCTTTTGAAAAGCTCAAAACCCAGATCAAGAAACGCTCCTCATAGGAGCCTATGCTAAAAACCGGATTGCTTCACAAGCAATTCAGTTTCCGTCTTCGGCTCTGCAGCCTGCGTGAAAAATCATGCAGGCAGTTTTCGGAGCGGTTCTGGTATCTGCAATGCGGGAACCGGATTGCTCAGGATATGTAATCCTGAGCAATGCGGTTCCTGCATATACTTTGCTTATCCCGGCTGCCACCGGGATAAGCAAAGTGCTCTGTGTATAGTGAAAGTGTTTATTTAACAAATAAATGATTGTACAATGTCCCTAGGGGGTGCCCAGTCCCCCATGAGACCTAACACCCACTCAGGTGAACTTATACTGCTATAATCTGTTATGTCCAGCAGCTGACTTCTGTCAGCTGTTATATACAGTTTTATGAATGAAAGCGCCGGGCTCCTCAAAGCGGCGCGCATACTATTGCTAAAGGGAACCTGACCCCACAAACTGACCCCCCCGCATCTTTATACCTGTCCCTGCACCCCCTCTTATCATTTCTAGAGAAAAGAGGTTATATTTACCTCGTCCTGTGTGAGTTCTTTGTTTCTGAAAAAGTCTCAAAAGGCGGGCCTGTCTGTTGCTCCCTCCGCTTGCTTTGTAATTATGCACGCCCCCTCTCGGCTTGCTGCAGTGCTGAGAGCCTGGCCGCGTCATGAAAGGGGCGGGGCTACCGGTATGACACAATTTTAGCCCTACCCCTTTCGTGACGCGGAGGGAGCAGCAGACAGGCCCGCCTTTTGAAACTTTTTCAGAAACAGAGAACTCACACAGGACGAGGTAAATATAACCTCTTTTCTCTAGAAATGATAAGAGGGGGTGCAGGGACAGGTATAAAGATGCGGGGGGTCAGTTTGTGGGGTCAGGTTCCCTTTAGCAATAGTATGCGAGCCGCTCTGAGGAGCCCGGTGCTTTCATTCATACTGTACAACAGCTGACAGGGATGAGCAAACTATCCGGTAACCGGATTGCTCAGGATTACACATCCTGAGCAATCCGGTTCCCGGATTGCTGAATGTCTGAAGACAATTGCGTTCACCGCATCCGGATCTGGATGCGATGAACGCAATTCAGATTTTAAGTGTGACCCTAGCCTTAGATCACCTGAACATCATTCAATGATTGGTGGTGAGATGTCACACATACAGATATCGCTAACGACGCAGCAAAGACTCCGCGACAAGCAAAGGATATTAGCAGTCGTTTGGATGCCTATATTCCTATATCCTGAATAGGCGAAGTCGATAACGACATCGTTATCAAGGTGTCACAGTCGCCGATGCTGCAAGTTGAACGTACAATCATCGACTGATTTATGGTCCGGTTTATAAACCTGCGATCAACGATCATCCGAATTATCGCTGGTCGTATCGACGTGTCACGCGCTACGATGTCGTTATGACGTAGTTTAAACGTCTCAAAACCCGTGATGTTTCAACGATATTGTTCACGATATCGTAGTGTGTGACGGGGCCTTAAGGCTCCTATCACATCTACAACACGTCGCCAACCACGAGCGATGGATCCTGTAACTAAGGCTCCAATCACATCTACAAGACGTCACCGACTACGAGGGATAGATCTGTAACTAAAGCCCTGATCACATTTGCAAGACGTCACCGACCACGAGCGATGGATCCTGTAACCAAGGCCCCGATCACATTTGGAAGACATCACCGTCCATGAGCGATGAATCCTGTAACTAAGAACGGATTACATCTACAAGATATCACCTACCACGAGCGATGGATCCTGTAACTAAGGCTAGGGTCACACTTAAAAATAGAATTGCGTTCAACACATCCAGATGCGGATGCGGTGAACGCAATTGGCTTCAGACAAGCCGCAATCCCTTAACCGGAATGCTGAAGCCGCAATCCAGTAACCGGATTGCTCTGGACGTGTAATCTGGAGCAATCCGGTTACCGGATTGTTTGCTCATCCCTGCTGCCGTAGGGATGAGCAAACTGTTCTCAGAGTTTTAAAAGATGAAAGTTTATTAATAGATGTGTCTATAATGTCTCTAGGGGGTGCCCACCCCCCGTAGAGACATACCACCCACTCAGGTGGGCATATAATGATGTTATTGCATCTACAAGACATCACCGACCACGAGCGAGGGATCCTGTAACTAAGGCTCCGATCACATCTACAAGACATCACCGACCACGAGCGAGGGATCCTGTAACTAAGGCTCCGATCACATCTACAAGACATCACTGACCACAAGCGATGAATCCGGTAACTAAGGACCGATCACATCTACATGACGTCACCGACCACGAGCGAGGGATCCTGTAACTAAGGCTCCGATCACATCTACAAGACATCACCGACCACGAGCGAGGGATCCTGTAACTAAGGCTCCGATCACATCTACAAGACATCACTGACCACAAGCGATGAATCCGGTAACTAAGGACCGATCACATCTACATGACGTCACCGACCACGAGCGATGGATCCTGTAACTAAGGACCGATCACATCTACAAGAGGTCACTGACCACGAGCGATGGATCCTGTAACTAAGGCCCCGATCACATCTACAAGACATCACTGACCACAAGCGATGGATCCTGTAACTAAGGACCGATCACATCTACATGACGTCACCGACCACGAGCGATGGATCCTGTACCTAAGGCTAGGGTGATATTTGGAAGGCAAAATGTGATTACCGCATCCAGTTACGGATGCGATAATCTCATGTCCCTTCAGACTTGCCCTCCAAGCGCGTCCCTAAATCCACATGCTGCAACAGGATAGCTACTTAATGTGGCATTCGGCTGCCAGATGCAGTACCCGTTGTGGTAATACAAACTTTCCCCGGCTTCCCAGCATGGTTTTTTTGTCCGGGAATTAAATCGGTTGAAATCGGATTGTCCCAGACCGGGGCGAATCCGGTAAAATCCGGTTTTGTCCGATTTTTGCAAGGGACTATAGAAATCATTCAAGATTCTTTTGGTCCTGCGGATTGAAAACGGATTCACCCAGGTCCACCCAGACAGTACAACACCGGACATCAATACACTTCAATCCGGGTGAATCCGGAGCCATAGGAAAAGATTGCGGCAATACTGCCATTCATGTGTGTTGCGGTACCCGATCCGGTTACCGTACCCGGCTACACTCACACTTGCGGTTTCCAATTGAAATACGGATACGGATTAGAAACCTGTCCGAAAAACTTTGCATGCATGATTTTTACCGTACATCGCAAAACCGGATCCGGGAAACGCAACGCTGTTGAGACGATCCGGTTTTTGTATTGCTGCCTATGGGTGCGGCTTCGGATCCGGTTTTGAGCATTTTTTATGCTCAAAACCGGATCAAGATCTGCAATTGCAACCGCAAATGTGACCCTAGCCTAAGGCCCGATCACATCTACAAGACATCACCGACCACGAGCGATAGATCCTGTAACTAAGGCCGATCACATCTACAAGACATCACCGACCACGAGCGATGGATCCTGTAACTAAGGACCGATCACATCTACAAGACGTCACTGACCACGAGAGATGGATCCTGTAACTAAGGCCGATCACATCTACAAGACATCACCGACCACGAGCGATGGATCCTGTAACTAAGGACCGATCACATCTACAAGACATCACTGACCACGAGCGATGGATCCTGTAACTAAGGCCAATCACATCTACAAGACGTCACTGACCACGAGCGATGGATCCTGTAACTAAGGACCGATCACATCTACAAGACGTCACTGACCACGAGCGATGGATCCTGTAACTAAGGCCGATCACATCTACAAGACATCACCGACCACGAGCGATGGATCCTGTAACTACGGACCGATCACATCTACAAGACATCACCGACCACGAGCGATGGATCTGTAACTAAGGCCAATCACATCTACAAGACGTCACCGACCACGAGCGATGGATCCTGTAACTAAGGCCGATCACATCTACAAGACATCACCGACCACGAGCGATGGATCCTGTAACTAAGGACTGATCACATCTACAAGACATTACTGACCACGAGCGATGGATCCTGTAACTAAGGCCCCGATCACATCTACAAGACATCACCGACCACGAGCGATGGATCCTGTAACTAAGGCCGATCACATCTACAAGACATCACCGACCACGAGCGATGGATCCTGTAACTAAGGACTGATCACATCTACAAGACATTACTGACCACGAGCGATGGATCCTGTAACTAAGGACCGATCACATCTACAAGACATCACCGACCACGAGCGATGGATCTGTAACTAAGGCCAATCACATCTACAAGACGTCACTGACCACGAGCAATGGATCCTGTAACTAAGGCTCCAATCACATCTACAAGACATCACCGACCGCGAGCGATGGATCCTGTAACTAAGGCCGATCACATCCACAAGACATCACTGACCACGAGCGATGGATCCTGTAACTAAGGCCGATCACATCTACAAGACATCACCGACCACGAGCGATGGATCCTGTAACTAAGGCTCCGATCACATCTACAAAACATCACTGACCACGAGAGATGGATCCTGTAACTAAGGACTGATCACATCTACAAGATGTCACTGACCACGAGCGATGAATCCTGTAACTAAGGACCGATCACATCTACAAGACATCACTGACCACGAGCGATGGATCCTGTAACTAAGGACTGATCACATCTACAAGACATCACAGACCACGAGCGATAGATCCTGTAACTAAGGCCGATCACATCTACAAGACATCACCGACCACGAGCGATGGATCCTGTAACTAAGGACCGATCACATCTACAAGACATCACCGACCACGAGCGATGGATCCTGTAACTAAGGACCGATCACATCTACATGACGTCACTGACCACGAGCGATGGATCCTGTAACTAAGGACCGATAAATATCTACAAGACGTCACTAACCACGAGCGATGGATCCTGTAAATAAGGACCGATCACATCTACAAGACGTCACTGACCACGAGTGATGGATCCTGTAACTAAGGCCCCGATCACATCTACAAGAGGTCACTGACCACGAGCGATGGATCCTGTAACTAAGGACCGATCATATCTACAAGACGTCACTGACCACGAGGGATGGATCCTGTAAATAAGGACCGATCACATCTACAAGACGTCACTGACCACGAGCAATGGATCCTGTAACTAAGGCCGATCACATCTACAAGACATCACTGACCACGAGCGATGGATCCTGTAACTAAGGACCGATCACATCTACAAGACATCACCGACCACGAGCGATGGATCCTGTAACTAAGGACCGATCACATCTACATGACGTCACTGACCACGAGCGATGGATCCTGTAAATAAGGACCGATCACATCTACAAGACGACACTGACCACGAGCGATGGATCCTGTAAATAAGGACCGATCACATCTACAAGACGTCACTGACCACGAGCGATGGATCCTGTAAATAAGGACCGATCACATCTACAAGACGTCACTGACCACGAGCAATGGATCCTGTAACTAAGGCCGATCACATCTACAAGACATCACCGACCACGAGCGATGGATCCTGTAAATAAGGACCGATCACATCTACAAGACGTCACTGACCACGAGCAATGGATCCTGTAACTAAGGCCGATCACATCTACAAGACATCACTGACCACGAGCGATGGATCCTGTAAATAAGGACCGATCACATCTACAAGACGTCACTGACCACGAGCAATGGATCCTGTAACTAAGGCCGATCACATCTACAAGACATCACCGACCACGAGCGATGGATCCTGTAACTAAGGACCGATCACATCTACAAGACATCACCGACCACGAGCGATGGATCCTGTAACTAAGGACTGATCACATCTACAAGATGTCACTGACCACGAGCGATGGATCCTGTAACTAAGGCTCCGATCACATCTACAAAACATCACTGACCACGAGAGATGGATCCTGTAACTAAGGACTGATCACATCTACAAGATGTCACTGACCACGAGCGATGAATCCTGTAACTAAGGACCGATCACATCTACAAGACATCACTGACCACGAGCGATGGATCCTGTAACTAAGGACCGATCACATCCACAAGACATCACCGACCACGAGCGATGGATCCTGTAACTAAGGCCCCGATCACATCTACAAGACATCACTGACCACGAGCGATGGATCCTGTAACTAAGGACCGATCACATCCACAAGACATCACCGACCACGAGCGATGGATCCTGTAACTAAGGCCCCGATCACATCTACAAGACATCACTGACCACGAGCGATGGATCCTGTAACTAAGGACCGATCACATCTACAAGACATCACTGACCACGAGTGATGGATCTGTAACTAAGGACCGATCACATCCACAAGACATCACTGACCACGAGTGATGGATCTGTAACTAAGGACCGATCACATCCACAAGACATCACCGACCACGAGCGATGGATCCTGTAACTAAGGCTAGGGTCACATCTGCGGTTTTTTTTTTTTTTTTTACATCCTGATCCGGTTTTTGTAACATGGGCACCTATGGGACCGGATCCATAAATGTACCTTGCGGTACCGGATCCGATTCCGAATCCGGTTTTGAACATTGCAAAAATCCTCACTCCAAAACCGGATGCATTAATGCATCCAGTTCTGGAATGAGGATTGCATTTTCACCAATTTTAAGAAGTATGAAGGCACAGTCCAAAACCACATGCGGTAATAGATGCGGATTCCTAGCCGTAGTCACTGACCACAAGTGAAGGATCCTGTAACTAAGGCTAGGGTCACACTTAAATACAGAACTGCGTTCACCGCATCCAGATACGGTTGCAGTGAACGCAATTGGCTTCTGACATCCAGCAATCCAGGAACCAGATTACTGAAGCCGCAATCCGGTAACCGGATTGCTCAGGATGTGTAATCCTGAGCAATCCAGTTACCGGATTGTTTGCTCATCCCTGCTGCCGCAGGGATGAGCAAAGTGTTCTTTGCAGTGTGTAAAGTTTTAATTTTATTAATAAATGTTTCTATAATGTCTCTAGGGGGTGCCCACTCCCCCTAGAGACCTTCCACCCACTCAGGTGGGCATATAATGCTGGAATCACTTATAATAATAAAATAATAATAAATAATGTACAGCAGCTGACTCCTGTCAGCTGCTGTACAGTTTTATCAATGAAGGCGCCGGGCTCTTCAGAGCAGCGCTCATACTATAGCTATTGCAGCTATAGTATGCGCGCTGTCCGAGGTTCTGAAGCCATATACAGTAGATCTATGGGCAGTAAGCCGGCTATTGTCGGCTCTGTAGATTTTTCTCAATGAAGCCGCGGTTCCCCTGTCAGCTACGCACATACTATACGTAATGTACGTATAGTATGTGCCGCTGTCCAGGGTCCTGTAGGCATTTACAATAGCCGTCTTACTGTACAGGGTACATTAACCCATGACATGCCATCCTGAGTCGGCAACATGTCTCTAGGGGGGGTGGGCACCCCTAAGGGTACCTTTACACGCCGCGACGGCAGGCTGGATACATCGCGCTACAGGCTACAAATGTAGCTTGTAGCGTCAATGTAGCCCGTCGTAGCGGCGTCTGAAGACGCGACGCTACAGCCGGCGACAGATACATCTGTTTATGGGCTCTGCTCGAAAACAGATGGCTATATCGCCGATGGTAGCGAGCTGTATCGGCGTGTAAAGAAGCAACGGAAGGGAACTCGGGACAGCCTGCAATGTAGCTAAGGCGTGACCCTGGCTCCGTGGTACCACGCCCCATGTGCGATCATTGGTGGAAGCTGCTGCGTGCCGATTGGTAGTCGCTGCATAGGGAGGCATATTTAAGGAGCTGACGAGTCACACTACACAATCGCTCGAGCGTGCTGTATTACTCAGCCTCCTGCGTTGCCTGCCCAATCAGGATGTTATTGCTTCGTCCTATCAGCGTACGGACGTCTCGTACTCTCAATTGTGGCACGCCTATGTGCTGTCCCTGCTGCACCAGGTCCGCCTATAGTAGCTGGTTATAGCGGTGTGTAAATGAGCAACAGCTGGCTACTTGAGACACCCGGTGATGTAGCTAGCTATAGATGTAGCGTGGCGTAGCGCACCTTGTGGCGGCGTGTAAAGAGGGTGTGTTGACCGTTTGTAGCCGTTTGAGCGTGCTCGTGCACGTGAAGTAGCGGGATGTATCCAGCCTGCCGTGGCGGCGTGTAAAGGTACCATAAGAGACATGTTGCCCACAATTGTTATTAATATTTTTTTATTATTTTATTATTTTTTTTTATTAATCTTTTTTTATAGTGATAACAGTTTGTTCATCCCTGCGGTAGCAGTGATAAACAAACTATACGGTAACTGCATTGCTCAGGGTTACACATTCAGAGGAATGCGGTTACCGCATTGCAGGTCAGAGAACCGCTCCGAAAACTGCAGCCTGCATGATTTTTCACGCAGGCTGCAGATCTGGAGCCGGTAAGTGGATTGCTTGTAAAGCAATCCGGTTACCATAATGGGCTCCTATGAGGAGCGTTTCCTGCTCCGGTTTTGAGCTTTTTGAAAGCTCAAAACCAGATCAGGATTAAAAAAAAAAGCAGATGTGACCCTAGCCTAAGGCTCCAATCATATCTATAAGATGTCACCGACCATGAGCGATGGATCCTGTAACTAAGGATCACATCTACAAGACGTCTAGGGTCACATCTGCGGTTGGGATTGCAGATCCTGATCCAGTTTTGAGTATTAAAAATGCTCAAAACCGGATTCGGATCCGCAGCCATAGGCTGCAATACAAAAACCGGATTGCACTATTTGCAATCCGGTTACCGGATCCGGTTTTCATCTCCTCAGTAAAATTCATGCAGGCTGTGTCCATCGCAGCGGTTGCAAAGCTGGATCTGTTTTTTTTTATAATGGGAGTCTATGGGACCGGATCCGGTACCGCAAGGTATTTAAATGTATCTTGCCGATCCGGTTTTGAAAATTGCAAAAATCCTCATTCCAAAACCAGATGCATTAATGCATCTAGATCCGGAGTGAGGATTGCATTTTCACCAATTTTAAGTAGTATGAAGGCACAGTCCAAAACCGTATCCGGTAATGGATGCGGTTTCCGGATTGTGCCTTCTAAGTGTGACCCAAGCCGACATCACTGACCAAGAGTGATGGATCCTGTAACTAAGGCTCCGATCACATCTACAAGACATCACTGACCACGAGCGATGGATCCTGTAACTAAGACCCCGATCACATCTACAAGACGTCACTGACCACGAGCGATGGATCCTGTAACTAAGGACCGATCACATCTACAAGACGTCACTGACCACGAGCTATAGATCCTGTAACTAAGAACCAATCACATCTAAATGACGTGACCGAGCATGAGCGATGGCTCCTGTAACTAAAGCCTCAATCACATCTACAAGACGTCACTGACCACGAGCTATAGATCCTGTAACTAAGAACCAATCACATCTAAATGACGTGACCGAGCATGAGCGATGGCTCCTGTAACTAAAGCCTCAATCACATCTACAAGACATCACTGACCACCAGCTATAGATCCTGTAACTAAGGACCGATCACATCTAAAAGACGTGACCGAGCCCGAGCGATGGCTCCTGTAACTAAAGCCTCAATCACATCTACAAGACGACACTGACCACGAGCGATGGATTCTGTAACTAAAGCCTCAATCACATCTACAAGACGACACTGACCAAGAGCGATGGATCCTGTAACTAAGGACCGATCACATCTACAAGACATCACTGACCACGAGCGATGGATCCTGTAACTAAGAACCAATTACATCTAAAAGACGTGACCGAGCCCGAGCGATGGCTCCTGTAACTAAAGCCTCAATCACATCTACAAGACGACACTGACCACGAGCGATGGATTCTGTAACTAGCGCTGAAGACACGTTAAAGCGAACCTGTCACCCCCTCCAGACATCTAAAGATAACATAGCCACCTTCTGCAGCACTAAGGCTGCATTCTGACAAGGTGTCTATAGCATTTATGCTCCCTTGATTCACTGAAATAAAGACTTTTATAAAATCTGATTCAAACCAGATCCAAGACCGGGAGGCGGGTTTTCAAGTGTCTGTCTCCAGCCTCTGTGGTGTCAGTCATCCCTCTCTGCTCTCTGTGCACCGCCTCCAGGGCCATCTCCCTGCATTACAGAGCTTTGTCAGCTCTGCTACAACATAAAGCTGCTGTTATAGGAGACCCCACAGTAGTAAATCTAGCAGGAGGACGAGCAGACAAAGCACTGCCTGCTACATAGTAGCCCTTGAGCTGAGCAGTTTTCACTTTCAGTTTCTTGTACCCAGCAGCATTGCTCCTCAGCCCCTGATCTAAAGCACAAACTCAACTCTGCTGCACTGCTGACAGCTCAGCTCAAGGCTGCAATATAGCAGGCAGTGCTTTGTCTGCTCGTCCTCCTGCAAGATTTACTACTGTGGGGTCTCCTATAACAGCAGCTTTATGTTGTAGCAGAGCTGACAAAGCTCTGTAGTGCAGGGAGGTGGCCCTGGAGGCGGCACACAGAGAGCAGAGAGGGATGACTGACACCACAGAGGGAGGAGATAGACACTTGAAAACCCGCCTCCCGGTCTTGGGTCTGGTTTGAAACAGATTTTATATAAGTCTTTATTTCAGTGAATCAAGGGAGCATAAATGCTATAGACACCTTGTCAGAATGCAGCCTTAGTGCTGCAGAAGCTGGCTATGTTATTTTTAGATGCTTGGAGGGGGTGACAGGTTCGCTTTAAGGCTAGGGTCACATTTAGAATGCAAAATGCAGTTACCGCATCCAGATCTGGTTGCGGTAATCTCATGGCCCTTCAGACACATTTTGCATTCTAAAGGTACTATCACACGTGGAGATATCGCCGTTAGATTTGCTAAGCAATCTCCGAATGCAGCGATATCGCTAAAACATCGCCTGTGCGTCACTGCATGTGACAGGGCGATTTTACGCCGACAAATCGCCGGTGGAGCGTCGCCTGATTGCCCTTCTCTGCTAAAAAAATCAGGCGATTTCCACCAGGTGATTTCACCGCATCATGACGTGTGACTGGGCGATAGCGATGTAGAAAGCGAGCTCAGACTATCTGGAAGCAATTCCAGAGGTGTGCCTGAGCGTTTGGCGCGCCCCGTCTGCCGCAATTGGTGGCAGCTCCTGCGTTCCCATTGGCTGCCCATGGCAAAGGCGCCATATTAGAATAGCGATATAGTAGAAAGGACACATGCGTCATGCAGTGGGCAGGCATCCTGACAAGGCTGACCAATGGCGACGCAGTTGTGTTTGCCAATCGGAGTGGTAGGGGCGCGGTGTACAACACTCTGGCACGCCTTTCTTCTGGCCACGCTCGCACTCTACGCCCACATCGCTGATGAGGTGGTGGCATGTGACACGTCGATTTGGCAGCGGGGTAGCAATGTGAATTTGCTTCCGGTCTGCGCAAAGCGATTTCCAGAACGCAGGATCGCCGAACATCGCACACGAGATGTCTATGTGTGACAGGGCGATGGCGAAGTACAAAAAAGTGCCCGGAACGTGCGTGTTCATGTAAAATTGGCAGCCATATGGCGGCGATATTGCTACTTGTGACGGTAACTTAAATGTGTCCTTAAATCCGCATCCGGTAACCGGATTGCTCCTCAATGTGCAATCCGGTTGCCGGATGCTTTGTTCATCCCTGCTGCTGCGGGAATGAACAAAGGGTTAATCTGTTAAATATATGTGGGCAACATGTCTCCAGGGAGTGTCCACCCTCCCTAGAGACCTGTTGTCCAAATACAGTGGTATGTTAATGGTTAATAGGTTGTATTACTTTATCCCCGCTATTGTGGGCTTTCTAAACTTCTGAATGAAAGCTGGCGGTTTCTCGGTGTAAGCAGGAGTATGAGAACGTAATGTGCGTAAGCACATTGCAGGGCTGCATCCTCAATAAGGAGCTGACCCTGGTGCTTACGCCAATTGCGTACTGTAGCCGCCGCTATCCATGGTACTGAACCCTTAACCCCTTCAGGACCCAGCCTATTTTGACCCTAAAGACCTTGGCATTTTTGTCAATTCTGACCAGTGTCCCTTTATGAGGTAATATCTCTGGAACGCTTCAACGGATCCTAGCGATTCTGAGATTGCTTTTTCGTAACATATTGGGCTTCATGTTCGTATTAAATTTAGGTCGATAATTTTTGCAACTATTTGTGAAAAAATCAAAAATTTGGCAAACATTTTGAAAATTTTGCAATTTTCACATTGTGAATTTTTATTCTGCTAAACCAGAGAGTTATGCGACACAAACAGTTAATAAATAACATTTCCCACATGTCTACTTTACATCAGCACAATTTTGGAAAACAAAATTGCATCCGGCAACAGCAGGCATTTACATGTGCCTTGCGGTAGCCGCATGGGCTCCTGTCAAGCCCCAGGGCGTAGGGTACTCGGGTATCAGGCGGCAGAGGGTTAACTTTGCCACGGGTGATGGTGGCCGCGCCTGATCCCGTGTGCTGGGCCTACCTTTAAAAGGGATCTTTATATACAGGGAATTATGTACAAGTTTATAGTTTGTCGTGACGCCACCTGCAGTACCTGGTGAGATGCCACCAGCGCCGCCACAGTCCTCCGGAGGTCGGTGGTATTGCGGCTGAGATGGTGTAGTCCTCCGCAGGCAGGACTGGACCTCCGGGGCAGCAATCCTGTGGAAGGAAATGAGTTCGTGGAAAGAAGATGCAGCAGAGTCAAAGTCACTTCACCTGTGTACTTTACTGGAACTTTACTAGCGTTATTACAGTCCTCAGTGCAGTAAGATGTTAAATCACAAGTGGCTACGGGTGGCTGCAAGCGGATCTCTGGTAGCTGGACCGAACCCCCAGCGTGTGCCTTTCTTGTTCAAATTCTTCCCTGCTTCCCAGTAGCTGTTGTGAAGTCAGACCTCATAGAGTAGATCTGACCTCCTGCTGTCTCTCTCTATCCTTCTCTTGCTCCCGTCAGGTAACCTTCTGTTGAACACTGCGGCTTGCCTGGCTGTGTCTGGTCCCCTCTATTGGTCGCTCGAGAATCAGGGCCGTATATATATATATATATATATATATATACTATATAATTGCCGTAGCACGTTTTGTGTCGGACCCCGGCACGCCGTGGATATGTCACACTCTGACGTCACCACGGCGAAGCATTGGCCGCGTAGCGGCCAATGCGAGTCGCTGGGCGAAAATAGAACCAGAGGCTCGGCCACAAAGCTAGCGATTTGACGGTCAGGTAGCGAGTCGCTAGCCTCAGCGGGAACTCGCTAGCTTTGTGGCCGACCCTCGCGAGTCGCTACCACAGTATATCTCCATCTACCTTCTAAGGGATCACCATGATCACCATGATCATCATCATCATCATCATCCATCATCCATCATCATCATCATCATCATCATCATCATGGCCCGGCTACAAAGTTAGCGATTTACCGCTGAGGTAGCGCGAGCAATGGCCGCGAGGCCATTGCGAGTCGCTACCTCAGCTGCCGCAACTCCCCCTATACTTTCAATGGGGATCTATTGCGAGTCGCTGGGTAGTGCAAGCATTGCGAGTCGCTATCACAGATCATCATCAATCATACTACTACTACTACTGGCCGCACTGACCCCCCCCCCCCTCAATGGCCGCACAGACCCCCCCAATGGCCGCACAGACCCCCCTCCCCCCTCAATGGCCGCACAGCCCCCCCCCCCAATGTCCCAAAGTCAGCTGTGACCGCCTGGCCCTTGGACACTGGCTGCCATGCACACATCAGCTGGTAGGCTCCCATCACTTACCCACTGAGGACGGATCACTTCCAGCACCTCTTCACATGCCAGTGCTCTGAACTTCTGAATCGTCCTCTCCTCACTCAGACACCTGGCAGGTTCCAGCCTACTCACTCCCAGCTGCAACCCAGTGAGTCAATCAGCACATCTTCACTCATGTGATTAACCCCCTGTGCACCATTCAGGTTTAGCCCAGCAAAGCACTCCAAAAAGTATTGAACACACCCCAATAAGTATTGAACGCGCCCCAAAAAGTATTGAACGCACCCCAATAAGTATTGAACGCGCCCCAAAAAGTATTGAACGCGCCACAAAAAGTATTGAACGCGTCCCAATAAGTATTGAACACACCCCAATAAGTATTGAACACACCCCAATAAGTATTGAACGCGCCACAAAAAGTATTGAACGCACCCCAATAAGTATTGAACGCGCCCCTAAAAGTATTGAACGCGCCACAAAAAGTATTGAACGCGTCCCAATAAGTATTGAACACACCCCAATAAGTATTGAACGCGCCCAAAAAAGTATTGAACGCGCCCCAATAAGTATTGAACGCGCCCCAAAAAGTATTGAACGCGCCCCAAAAAGTATTGAACACACCCCAATAAGTATTGAACGCCCCCCAAAAAGATTGAACAGCCCCAAAAAGCATTGAACGCGCCCCAAAAAGATTGAACGCCCCCAAAAGATATGAACGCCCCCAAAAAGATTGAACGCGCCCCAATAAGTATTGGACCCCCCAAAAAAGTATTGGACCCCCCAAAAAAGTATTGGACTCCCCAAATCTATCTACTATATAATTGCCGTAGGCATTTTTGTGTCGGACCCCGAAAACGCCGTGGCTATGTCACGCTGTGACGTCACCACGCGCGAGCAATGGCCACGCCGCATTGCGAGTCGCTGGCTGAGTGCGAGCACTTGCGGGCGGTTGCGGTAATCCCCTTAGAAAGTATAGGGGACTTGCGGCAGGTGTGGCAAGTGCGGTTTTGCCACACCTGCCGCAAGTCCCCCTATACTTTCTATGGGGATTACCGCAACCGCGCCGCAGATGCGGTTTTTAAATAAAATAAAATAATTTTAATACAAATAAATTTTCATAAAATAACAAATAATAAATACATTTAATAATAATAAAAATAGTAAAAAAACAAAACAAAATAAATAATAAAATAAAAAATTCCTATCTACTATATTGGATTATTATTTGAAAATCTAAAAAAAAAAAAAAATATTCTAGACACCCGATGCATTTGCATCGGGCTCACAGCTAGTATATATATATATATTTATACTAGCTGTAGTACCCGGCTACGCCCGGGTTAATAAATAACTGATGTTAGCTATAACAAAATAGAATTTGAATATGTCATATTAATGACCTGTAGGAAAATAGAAGCTAAGCTGTGATTGATTGCTATAGGCAGCCTAATAAATCTCCAGCCAACAGTAAACCATCCCCCTGGCCGGGCAGTATATGTTACCTCACACATACACATAATAGACAGCTCATGTGACTGACATCTGCCTTAATTCCCTATATGGCACATGTGTTGCACATTGGCTGTTTTTAATCAGATGTTTATGTTTGGAAATTAAAGATAGCACACGTATGAGGCGAGTTGTGTGAGGTGATTTGTGCACATCTGTGTCTGTCTGTGTGGTGTGTGTGTCCCTGGGGTGTGTATGTATGTGTGTGTCCGTGTGGGATGAGTGCATGTGTCCCTATCGGGTGTGTATGTGTGCGTGTTTCTGTGAGAGGGGGTCTGTATGGTGTGTGTCTCTGTTGTGTGTGTCTCTTTGTGCTGTGTGTTTGGGTGTCCCTGTGGGGTGAGGGCATGTGTCCCTATAGGGTGTGTATGTGTGTGTGTCCCTGTGGGGGGGTCTGTGTGGTGTGTGAGTATCTGTGTTGTGTGTGTCTCTTTGTGGTGTGTGTGTGTTCCCTGTGGGGTGAGTGCATGTGTCCCTATAGGGTGTGTGTGTCCCTGTGGGGGGGGGTGTCTGTGTGGGGTGTGTGTGTCTCTGTGTTGTGTGTGTGTGTGTCCCTGTGGGGTGAGTGCATGTGTCCCTATAGGGTGGCTATGTGTGTGTGTCCCTGTGGGGGGGTCTGTGTGGTGTGTGTGTCTGTGTTGTGTGTGTCTCTTTGTGGTGTGTGTGTGTGTGTGTACCTTTGGGGTGAGTGCATGTGTCGCTATAGGGTGTGTGTGTGTCCCCGTCGGGGTGTGTGTGTCTCTGTGTTGTGTCTCTTTGTGGTGTGTTTGTTCGGGTGCGTGGTGTGTATCCAATGTTGCAGCTGCACCATAGCAACTATACACTTGCTGTTACTCTTTGTGTGCGTGTGGTGTGTATACATGTTCCCGTGCGTGGTGAATATCCCATGTTGGGGCCGCCTCCCGTTGAGTTTATCACGCCCTGATGGGCGTGATATTAACATGCAAATGCGCGCTCCCCCCGCCTGGCTCGTCCATCTACAGAGTGTCGGGGTATGACGCCGAACGGGTCATTTCCGGTACTCATCCACAGAGCTGCGCATTGCGCATGCTCTGTGGAGCACATTACGTCAGCTCACCACAGATGAGCTGACGTAATGTGCGCCATGGAGAATGCGTAGTGCGCAGCCAGAAGTCCGGCTTCGGAGTACCGAAATGACGCGTTCGGCGTCATACCCCGACATTCTGTAGACGGACGAGCCATTTGGATGGCAATATCACGCCCATCTAGGTGTGATAAACTATACAGGAGGCGGCCACGGGACACAGAGAGGACGCTTAGGGGGGCTAACAACGGTAGCCCCCCGGATCATTATCATCATCATAATGAGTGAGTGATAGAAAGCTTTTATTCCAGTCACAGGGTGCATTTAACATAAAAAGGGATAGTTAGAGTAGTAATAGGGAGGGAGGTGCAGGAACAAGTAGTGATAGTCTGGGTGGCTTTATGGAGGTGACAGGTTCCCTTTAATCTGCATGTTAATAGCGTTCTGTACCTGCCGGGGCCCCTTCCTGATCTTTGACGTTGTGTTGTTCAGTGCTTTCCTGACCGTTGTACAACGTCATGGAGGTTATCGCAGCTCTGTTGCCGCGGTAACCGCCATTGGTCACCGATGCTCTGTGATTCCTATCACAGAGCACCGAGGCTTGAGGTCAAGGGGGATGGATTCCTCACCCCGCCACTGTGATTGGCTGTTGAAACAGTCAATCACAGTGATCCTGTCTCCACCTATAGAAGGGGCGGTCAGAGACCCTTCTATAGGCTGGAGCACTGGAGGGGGCAGGGATCGTCCCCTCCAGCGCTGATGGGAAGTGATCTGACCACTCCCCATCATCTTCACCAACATGGTGGCGGTGCAGGCACTTTTGCCGGTCGCCGCCTGCTTCTTCCCGCCTCTGCCTGCTTCTTCCCGCCGCCGCAGTCTGGATGAACCAGGTGTGCCACCGCCACTTCTCTGCAGGCTGCAGAATATTAATCTGGCAGCCCAGGCACTGTGATCCACTTAGTGGATCACTGTGCCTGGGCTGTCAGATCACTTTCTGCAGCTCGATCTCCATGCAGGGGGATCGGGCTGCAGAGTAGCAATCTGACAGCCCGGGCGCAGTGATCCACTATGGACGGTGGATGTAGCAGAGGCGATCGAGCATCGTGGGACCTTCGTTGTGGACTACGTCGGAGGCAATCAAGGATCGTGGGACCTTCGTTGTGGACTACGTCGGAGGCAATCAAGCGTCGTGGGACCTTCGTTGCGGACTACGTCGGATCTTTATAATAAAGATGGAGTCCAAATTTTTTTTTTTTCTTTTCAAATTAAAAGATTTTTCTCTTTGTGGTGTATTTTTTTTGACTATTTACTAGAGATTCCTAATGGCCGGGTCTAACATTGGCCCGACATTATGAATCTCGGGCTTAGTGCCAGCTACCAATAAAAAACTGCCATTAACCCCTTTATTATCCAGCTTGCCACCGGCACCAGGGCAACTGGAATAGTCTGGGTACAGCGCCAGAAAATGGCGCTTCAATGAATGCACCATTTTCTGGGGCGGCTGCGGGCTGCAATTCGCAGCATGGGGGGCCCAGAACGCTTGGGCCTCTCCATGCTGAGGATTCCAGCCCCTGCTGCACCTGGCTGGACCAAAAATATGGCATAGCCCCCCCTCCTGTCATTTTTTTTTCTAGAATTAGTTCTAGTAATAAAAAAAAATGGGTTTCACTGTATTTTTGGTTGCTAGCCTGGCTGGACCAAAAATATGGCAAAGCCCCACATCACTTTTATTTTTGTTTAAATTACTTCTACAAATAAAATGACATGGAGCTTTGCTGTATTTTTGGTTGCCAGCCTGTTACAACTTGGCAGCTGGGGGCCTGGAATCCTCAGCGTGGAGAGACCCAAACTTGTGGGCCCCCCACACTGCATTTTCTGGTGCTACCCCAACTCTTCCAGTTGCCCTTGTGCTGATGGCAATGCTGGTGGCACAATGGGGCTCTCCAAACGCGACATGGTGTCCACTAACAAATTGAATGGAAAATTAGCTCCAATTGTTAGCGGACACCATGTCATGTATGGAGAGCCCCTGTGTGCCTAAACATTGGAGCTCCCCCACAAGTGACCCCATTTTGGAAACTAGACCCCCCAAGGAACGTATCTAGATGCATAGTGAGCACTTTGAACCCACAAGTGCTTCACAAATTGATCCATAAAAATTAAAAAAGTACTTTTTTTTTTTACAAAAAGTTAGTTTTTCATTTTTACGGATCAATTTGTGAAGCACTTGTGGGTTTAAAGTGCTCACTATGCATCTAGATACGTTCCTTGGTGGTCTAGTTTCCAAAATAGGGTCAATTGTGGGGTAGCTCCAATTTTTAGGCACACAGGGGCTCTCCAAACACTACATGGTGTCCGCTAACAATTTGAATGGAAAATCAGCTCAAATTGTTAGCGGACACCATGTCGCGTATGGAGAGCCTCTGTGTGCCTAAACATTGGAGCTCCCCCACAAGTGACCCCATTTTGGAAACTAGACCCCACAGGGAACTTATCTAGATGGGTGGCAAGCACTTTGAACCCCCAGATGTTTCACAAATTCATCCGTACTTAGCCTAAATTTTTTCATTTTCACATGGGCAACAGGATAAAACGCATCCTTAAATTTGTTGGGCAATTTCTCCTACCTCATATGTGGTTATAAACCACTGTTTGGGCGCACGGCAGGGTTCAGAAGTGAAGGAGCGCCATTCCATTTTTTTGAATAGAAAATTAGCTCCAAAAGTTAAATTACGCTCTTTCCCTTCTGAGCCCTAACGTGCACCCAAACAGTGGTTTATGACCACATATGAGGTATCTGTGTACTCAGGACAAATTGCCCAACACATTTTAGGATCCATTTTATCCTGTCCATGTGAAAATGAAAGAACTAAAGCTAAAAGAAGATTTTTGTTAGAAAAATTAAAATGTCCATTTTTTCCTTCCACGGTGCTTTAGTTACTGTGAAGCACCTGAAGGGTTAGTAATCTTCTTGAATGTAGTTTTGAGTAGCTTGAGGGGTGCAGTTTTTGGAATGGTGTCACTTTTGGGTGTTTTCTGTCATGTACACCCCTCAAAGGGACTTCAAATGTGAAAAAAATGGTTTTGTACATTTTGTGGAAAAATGAAAAATTGCTGATGAACTTTGATCCAATTTTTTTTTTTTCAAAATTGTGCTGATGTGAAGTAGACATGTGGGAAATGTTTATTATTTACTATTTTGTGTCACATAACTCTCTGGTTTAGCAGAATAAAAATTCAAAATTTGAAAATAGCAATTTTCAAAATTTTTGCCAAATTTTTTTGTCTTTTTTCACAAATAAACACAAAAATTATCGACCTAAATTGAAAACTAACATGAAGCCCAATATGTCACGAATAAACAATCTCAGAATCGCTAGGATCCGTTGAAGTGTTTCAGAGATATTACCACATAAAAGGACACTGGTCAGAATTGACAAAAATGCCAAGGTCTTTAGGGTCAAAATAGGCTGGGTCATGAAGGGGTTAACCCTGCGCTGCCAGGAGGTGAAGAATTCTTATCCTCCCGCATTTCAGGTTCAGTCACAGCTTTTTCCTGCATCACATAGGATTTGAAATCAAAAACGCAGGTTTAGATTAGCAAATATTAATGGAAAACCATGGTAAGTGCAGCACAGAAACGCACTGTGTGAACATAGCCTTACTCATGTTACTAGTCCTCTTCGGGGAATCTGCGCTTTTGATTCTCAGCAAAACCTATGTGATTCGGTGATCAGCTGCCCCACACATTGCTTTCAGTTCTTCCCTCCTCACCACAGGTTTGGCTGCAGTTTGAGAAGAATGAGCATGGCAATCCTATTCTGTGTTTGTGCTGCGTTCAATGGCCAAAATGTAGAGAACCACAGCAATCAAAATACAGCAAAAAACATGGCAAAAACGCTGTAAAAACACAGCAAGTCTCCTGCAGAGAGATCAGGAGATACGAGAAACCAGTCCAGGGTTTGCTGCAGCAAGAACGCCCTGTGTGAACATAGTGTAGAAAGCAAGAAAAAAAACTAAAAATAACATATAAATATATATATATATACACATTTTATTGCGGTATCCAAGAACACATTCCGGAAAAACAAGCGGTGGGGGAGGGAGGTGCGGGAGCGAGGACGACGGCAACTGTTTCGCAGCTCAGCGGCCGCTTCTACGGGTCCTAACGGGTCCTGATGTCAGGACCTGTAGAAGCGGCCGCTGAGCTGCGAAACGGTTGCCGTCGTCCTCGCTCCCGCACCTCCCTCCCCCACCGCTTGTTTTTCCGGAATGTGTTCTTGGATACCGCAATAAAGTGATAAAGATCATCATGGTGAGTGCCACTGTCTATTTTTCTGCTATTTAAACTTGGTCACTTACACATAGTGTGCACCTCCATTCGACCTATACCTTCGGTCAGAGAGGATCGCTCTGGATCTCACCGGTTGCTCACCACGGATAGTGCCCAGTTTTCCTTTCTTTTCTGAGACTATATATATATATTAGGGCTGGGTGATTTTGGAAAAAATCAAAATCTCGATTTTATTTAAACCTATGGACGATTTTCTATTTAAATCTCGATTTTTTTTTTCTATTTTCTTTTGCTTTTCTTTGATGAATAAAGAGAAAAAACTAAGAGGTACCGTATATACTCGTGTATAAGCCGACCCCCTACTTTTCCCCCAAAACCTGGGAAAACCTATTGACTCGTGTATAAGCCGAGGGTGGACCCCAGTACAGGTATACAGCCCCCAGCAGTGTTGTGTACAGCAGCCTCCCCAGTGGTATATACAGGCCCCAGCAGTGTTACAGCAGCAGCCCCAGTGGTATATACAGCAGCAGCCCCAGTGGTATATACAGCAGCAGCCCCAGTGGTATATACAGCAGCAGCCCCAGTGGTATATACAGCAGCAGCCCCCAGTGGTGTATACAGCAGCAGCCCCAGTGGTGTATACAGCAGCAGCCCCAGTGGTATATACAGCAGCAGCCCCAGTGGTGTATACAGCAGCAGACCCCAGTGGTATATACAGCAGAAGCCCCCAGTGGTATATACAACAGCAGCCCCCAGTGGTATATACAGCAGCAGCCCCAGTGGTGTATACAGCAGCAGCCCCAGCGGTGTATAAAGCCCCCCCCCCCTTGCTGCCTTAAACCTGTAAAGTAAGAGATCATTATATTTATCCCCGACGCCATCGCGCTCCTCCGGCTTCATCCGGCTTCCTCCTCCGGTGGGCGCAGGCAATGACGTCATTGTCTGTGCGCCAGAGGAGGAAGCTGGATGAAACCGGAGGAGCGCGATGGCGGCGGCGGGGATAAGTACAATGATCTTTTACATTACAGGTTTAAGGCAGCAAGGGGGGGAAGAATCCCTGTATACCCATGGTGGGGGGAAGGGGGGGAGGGGCGCGGGCGCCGCCATTTTAGATCGAATTAGACGATTTTGGTTAAAACCAAAATCGTGGCCACAGCAGGGGGCGAATTAATCGAATTATTTCGATTAATCGCCCAGCCCTAATAAATATATATATATATATATGTATGACCGAACGTTTCGGTCAGTATGGGCCAATAAATGAAGTCTTTTTCACTACATGGAGTGCTGTCCGGTTTTTTGGTGAATATATACCGTATATACTCGCGTATAAGCCGAGTTTTTCAGCCCAAAAATTGGGCTGAAAAGTCCCCCCCTCGGCTTATACGCGAGTCACTGTATACTGTATACACTGTATACAGTGTATACAGTATACAGGCCCGCGCCCATCAGTATACAGGCCCCCCTTGCAGCACAAACCTGTAAAGGAAGAGATTAGTATACTTATCACTGTCCCGCTGCTGCTGTCCCGCCGCCGTCATCGCGCTCCTCCGGCTTCCTCCGGTCGGCGCAGGCAATGACGTCATTGTCTGCGCGCCAAAGGAAGCCGGAAGACGCTGGATGAAGACGGAGGAGCGATGACGGCGGCGGGACAGCGGCAGCAGGACAGTGATAGGTATACTAATCTCTTCCTTTACAGGATTGTGCACCAAGGGGGTCCCTGTATACTGATGGGGGGGCTGTATACACCTCTGGGGCTGCTGTATACACCACTGGGGCTGCTGTATATACCTCTGGGGCTGCTGTATATACCTCTGGGGCTGCTGTATACTACCTCTGGGGCTGCTGTATACTACCTCTGGGGCTGCTGTATACTACCACTGGGGCTGCTGTATACTACCTTTGGGGCTGCTGTATACTACCTCTGGGGCTGCTGTATACTACCTCTGGGGCTGCTGTATACTACCACTGGGGCTGCTGTATACTACCACTGGGGCTGCTGTATACTACCACTGGGGCTTCTGTATATTACCTCTGGGGCTGCTGTATACTACCTCTGGGGCTGCTGTATACTACCTCTGGGGCTGCTGTATACTACCTCTGGGGCTGCTGTATACTACCACTGGGGCTGCTGTATACTACCACTGGGGCTGCTGTATACTACCACTGGGGCTGCTGTATATACCTCTGGGGCTGCTGTATACTACCTCTGGGGCTGCTGTATACTACCACTGGGGCTGCTGTATACTACCACTGGGGCTGTATATACCTCTGGGGCTGCTGTATACTACCTCTGGGGCTGCTGTATACTATGGTACCACTGGGGCTGCTGTATACTACCACTGGGGCTGTATATACCTCTGGGGCTGCTGTATACTACCTCTGGGGCTGCTGTATATACCTCTGGGGCTGCTGTATATACCTCTGGGGCTGCTGTGTATACCTCTGGGGCTGCTGTATACTAACCACTGGGGCTGCTGCTGTATATACCACTGGGGCTGCTGCTGTATACTACCAATGGGGCTGCTGTATATACCTCTGGGGCTGCTGTATACCACACTGCTGGGGGCTGTATACCTGTGCTGGGGTCCACCCTCGGCTTATACACGAGTCAATAGGTTTTCCCAGGTTTTGGGGGGAAAGTAGGGGGGGTCGGCTTATACACGGGTCGGCTTATGCACGAGTATATACGGATATATATATATATATATATATATATATATATATATAGATAGATAGATAGATAGATATAGATAGGAAAAATAAGAAAAAAAGGAAAAGCAACATAAAAGTTCAAATCATCTTGTCCACTGAAAATAAACCTAAAAAAAAAAAAAATTTGTTATCACTGTGTGTAAATATAAAATAAAATCAATGAGATCTGTAAACTACGTCATGGGAAAAAAAAAAACGACAAAATTTAATTTTTTTGGTTGCTGCAATAAAACGTAATAACAAGCGATAAAACCAACGAATCTACCCAAAGATGTTATCATTAGAAAGATCAGCTGAAGACACAGAAAATAAGACATCACACAGCCCCAGATCCCAAAGAATGAAAACAGGTCACAATGTGGCACCCCGCATGTGCAGGCATCACAGAGGGGTATTGCACCCGTAAAAGAGGTGTAAATGCCCCAGCTGCAGGTGGACCCTAGGATGGTGGGTGGGGCCCATTCCCAGCACTCCCGCATTAGTTGAGCAGTGGGAGGTTACCCAGGAGGGAATATATTCACCTCTAGGGGAAAAAAACAGGTCTTTTCAGAGGGGCCAGGAGGAGAAGGAGAGAGGAACTAAGGAAGGTCTTTGGCTAAGTGGAATGAGGTAGAAGGTCAAACCGGGGCGGTTTCAAGCCGAACCGGAGGGAAGAAGAAGGGACCTTGAGGAGGTCCTGAAAGAGGGCGCCCGACGAGAGAAGTCCGGGCCCTAGAGAGGATGGGAGATCCTCAGAGTGGAGTGACCATACTCCAGGGGATACTCCAGTCCACCACGGGAACGCCGGGCACAAGGATCCGGTCAAAGTCCAGCTTTGCAGTTGGCAACTGGCTGTTGTGGCTTCTTTATCAGCCGCAGCACCCTGCCAGTGGAGCAGTCTGCCTGCTTCCTCACCTCGAGGGATAGGACCCTCGGTACTACCTACACGGAGCTACTAGGTATAGGCCCATCCTAGGCGGGGAAGAACGGACACGGGTTAGTCAAGGAAAGTACACCAAGGGTTCCACCATACCACCTGGGATCCACTTGCAGCCACCCGTAAAGCTACCTGTTATTTGTAACCTCTAACACTGAACTGTATCAGATGCTGCTACGAGTTGACAGTAAAGTACCCGGGAGAAAGTGACTTTGGGGTCATTCCATGTCAAGTGAACCAATGATTATTACCTCTATATTTTTAATTCTTTTGAGATTTTGTAATTTGATAATAGCATGTCAGACAATGCAAAATGTGAAGAGAAAATTTTTTTAAAAAATGTATTTATTTTTTTTAAATGATTTTCAAAGTTCGGAAAAAGTGTGAATTTAGCTGTTGCCTGCCTTTACGTTTCTCCTCATAACTCAGGCTAGGAATAAGATAGAGAGACAAAATAAACACCATTCTACTCAGAACTATACAGGCTTTCACCAGTTATGTCACAAGAGGATCTTTGTTAATATTTTACCCATGTGATCGCAAGCGCAAAACTTTAAAACGCATTTCCGAAGAATCGGCGCGCTTTAAATATTTCAAAAACTGCCCATGTGTCTGCTGTGCTCTTAGCCACATCTGTACCAAATTTCAAGTTGGGGTCTTGATGGGATCATATTTTAAAATATTTTACTATTAATAGCGTCAATGGGTCATTCCATATCAAGTGATCTAAATATGAATTTTTTTTTACCTGACGTCTTTAGATTTTTTTTATTTTTTTTCCTTTGTGAAGTACTACTTTAGTTAATTACAAATTAAAAGTTTAGAATTTTTTTTTTCATCAGTTAATTTTTTACAGATTTTTAAAGTTTAAAAAAAGTGTGAATTTTGGCCTGGTATGACTTTACATTTTTTTTATCTCGGGCTAGAAATAAGATAGAGAAACAAAATAAACACCATTCTACTCAGAACTGTCCAGGCTTTCACCAGATATGTCACAAGAGTATATTTGTTAATTTTCATTTTTTACCCATGCGAACGCAAACGCAACATTTTGAAACGCATTTCCGAAAAAAACGTTTTAATAAAAAATTTCCAAAACTGCCCATGGCTCTTTTATGCTCTTAGCCACATCTGTACCAAATTTCAAGTTGGGATCGTGATGGGATCATATTTTAAAATATTTAACTATTATAGTGTCAATTCAAGAATCACCAAGAACACGATCAGTCATTTTTTCACAATTGCCCGTCAATAGTTTGAATTTGATATAAAGAAACATAGTCTTGTAACATCTCAAATGAAAGCTGTTACCGTTCTGAGTAAAATGATGCCTCTCCCACTTCATTATCTTATTTCTAGCCTGAGATAAAAAAATGTAAAGTCGTACCAGGCCAAAATTCACCCTTTTTTTAAACTTTAAAAATCTGTAAAAAATTAACTGATGAAGAAAAAAATTCTAAACTTTTAATTTGTAATTAACTAAAGTTGTACTTCATAAAGGAAAAAAAATAAAAAAAATCTAAAGACGTCAGGTAAAAAAAAATATTCATATTTAGATCACTTGATATGGAATGACCCATTGACGCTATTAATAGTAAAATATGTTAAAATATGATCCCATCGCGATCCCAACTTGAAATTTGGTACAGATGTGGCTAAGAGCATAGCAGACACATGGGCAGTTTTTGAAATATTTAAAGCGCGCCGATTTTTCGGAAATGCGTTTTAAAGTTTTGCGCTTGCGATCACATGGGTAAAATATTAACAAAGATCCTCTTGTGACATATCTGATGAAAGCCTGCACAGCTCTGAGTAGATTGGTGTTTATTTTGTTTCTCTATCTTATTTCTAGCCCGAGATATGATAGAAAATGTAAAGCCATACCAGGCCAAAATTCGCACTTTTTTAAAACTTTAAAAATCTGTAAAAAACTAACTGATAAAGAAAAATAATCAAAACTTTTTTTTTGTAATTAACTAAAGTTGTTCTTCATATAGAAAAAATTATTTAAAAAATCTGAGGACGTCAGGGAAAAAACAATATTCATTTTTGGATCACTTGACATGGAATGACCCTTTGCCTCTGCGAGTGTTTTCCTACCTCTACCTGTTCCCTTGCAGGAACGCTGCCCTGGAGGAATAGCCCTACCTATAGGGGGCTTTACCACCTTAGCCGCACTACCATCCACCTCCGGCGGACTGTGGCAGCGCTGGTGACCCATCACCAGGTACTACAGGTGGCGTCACATGACAAACTCTTATCCTCTGTAAATACACCCTTTTGAAGTGTCACCCAGGCCACAGGATCAGGCGCTACCACCTGTGACATTCCTAATACAACCCACCGAGCCTGATACCCGAGTACCCCAGGGCCTGGGGCTCGACAACAATATGGTACAAAAGCACAATTTGTTTTTCTAGAATGTTCTGAGTTGTTTCCACCATTAGATAACAGTAAGGCTACATTCACACTGTGCGTTTCTTGATCCGTTTTTTTGCACTGCATAAAGCAGATGAAATCCCAGACAAGTCTATGGGGCCTCATGTTTTTCCCTTTAGGAGGGCTCCTTTTTAGAAGAGTGCATGTCAATGTCTTTAGAATAATAACGCAGCACCCAAAAATGGATCATTACTAGGAGGACGGCTCCTGTGTGCAGCTACAAATGCAGCATGAGCAAAAGAAGCGCACAGTGTGAATGTAGCCTCATAGCTCCAGGCTTGGGATCTAGGAGCCTGCACCGTCCACCGTTAACACACTAGCACATAGGGCACAAGCTCTGTTTCTGAGGTGTCACTAAAGCGGCCGTCACACGCAACGATTTCTTGCCCGATATCGTTTAAGCGATCTCCTTTTTGATCGCTTAAGCGATATCGGGCTTAAAATCGTTGCATGTAATCAAGCGATTTATGATGTAAAATCGCTTGATCGTGACATCGCAGATCTGAGCTCCGGAGCTCAGATCTAGCGATGAACGATGTCACGATCTGCTTCATCGTGGTGTATAACACCACGATGAATGATCTCCCAGCGGCAGAGCCTATGCTGGAAGATGGTAACTATGGTACACGTCGGGTTACTATGCGCCGCGCGGCGCCTAGTAACCCGATGTGTACCATAGTGACCAGCGAGATCGCGGCTCCACATCGCTGGTGAGTCTGTCTGTGTGACATCTCACCAGCGATGTGAGCGATATTGTACGCGATCGCGCGTGCACGTGATCGCTTACAATATCGCAAGCGATATCTGTGCGTGTGACGGCCGCTTCACATGAAATCATATACTCTAGACAAAAATCTGCTCCTTCCCGCACCAAAAAAACGCATCATTCACATGGCACATTTTTGGTGTGTATTTTGTCTGGAGGTGCAGATTATTGTCTCCAAAAATCCACACCACTATTCTCCTGCGCACATTTAGGCTCCAGTCAGACACACCGGTTTTCTTTTATGCCTCGTGGTACGTTTTTCCCCAAAAATACACCACCCATTCACACTGTGCATGTTTGTATTTTCTTCCCATTTAGAATGGTGTTCTATGGGAAAAACGCCAAGGAAACGAACATGCACTTATGAAAGATGGATCATTCCTCCAGGCAAAAAACGGATCAGTCAAACAATTCCCAGTCAGAATGGCCAAAAGTAAAAACCCATTGACTTGGCTGGGAATTAATTTGACTCATGTTAGGGTGGTTTCACACTGGCGTTTGTGTCTGCATGCATATGGCATGCAGACGCAAACACAGTGCAAGCGCAGCCATATTAATGTGAACGCAGCGGAGAATCTCCGCATGCGTTCACATTAGTATGCAGCCCGCCAGCCAATCAGCTGTCTCGGGGGCGGCCAGGAGGAGGAGATTAGCGGTGGAGTTTTCCTCCTCCCAGTCACAGCTGATCTCCCGCCGATGTCGGTGCGGGAGATTTGAAGAAACAGCTGATCTGACACTTGTTTAAATCTCCCGCGCTTACACCGAATAGGATGATATCGGTGCAGGAGATATGAAACAGCTGATCGCTGCTTCAAATCTCCCGCACCGACATCACCTATTCGGTGTCGGCGTGAGAGATTTAAAGAGCTGTCAGATCAGCTGTTTCTTCAAATCTCCCGCACCGACATCACCTCTTTGGTGTCAGCGTGAGAGATTTAAAGAACTGTCAGATCAGATGTTTCTTCAAATCTCTCGCACCGACATCACCTCTTCGGTGTCAGCGTGAGAGATTTAAACAGCTGTCAGATCAGCTGTTTCTTCAAATCTCCCGCACCGACATCACCTCTTTGGTGTCAGCGTGAGAGATTTAAAGGACTGTCAGATCAGCTGTTTCTTTAAATCGCCCACGGCGACACCAGCAGGAGAGCAGTGGAGGCCCCAGCTGATCTCCCGGTGGCTGCCGCTTATCACCGGCGGCCACCAGGAGAGATTTCAATGAGATCCGCAGCGTTCTTCTGTGCTGTCATGTGGAGGACACTGCGGATCCCGCGGATCCATTGACTTCCATGCATTTTTTGTGCGCTTGCGGGCGCTTGCAGATAAAACAAGTGCCCGCGACCGCTTAAAAAATGCAACATGCTGCGTTTGGAGGGCGCAAAAATTGTACGCATCAGAGCGCAATCGCAACCGATCGCAGCCAAACGCAGGCACATGTATTCCCATGTTAAACATAGGAACGCATGTGCGCAAGCGTTTGGCTGCGTTCGGTGCGCTGCGTTCCAAACACCAGTGTGAAGGCGCCTTTATGCATTGCACTACAAAAAAAGGAGGCAAAAATAGAGTCTAGAGGAGAGGACAGGGGAGGAGAGAAGAGAGGAGATGATAGGATAGAGGACAAGGGAGGAGAGAACAGAAGAGAAGAGAGGAGAGAAGGGAGAGGGGAGAAGAGAGAGGAGAGAAGAGAGAGAAGAGTGAACAATTAGGACAAGAGAGAACAGAAAGAGCAGGAGAGAGGAGATGGGACAGGAGAGGGGAGAGAAGAGAAGAGAGAGGAAAAGATAGAGGAGAGAGTAGAGGAGAGGGAGTAGAGGACACAGAAGAGAGAAGGGGACAGGAGAGGGGACATAGGGGAGAGCGAAGAGATGACTGAGTAGAGGAGAGGGAAGAGATGAGAGAGAAGAGAAGAGGAGAGGGAAGAGATGAGAGAGTAGAGGAGATAGGAGAGATGAGAGAGTAGAGGAGAGGGGAGAGATGAGAAAGTAGAGGGGAAAGAGAAGAGAGAATAGTGAGGACAGTGAACAAAGAGTAGAGCCAAGAAAAAAGAGGAGAGGAGAGAACAGAGAGGAGAGGTGAGGTGAGAACAGAGGGGAGGGGAAGGGAGGGGAGGAACAGAGGGGAGAGAGGACAGCGGGAAGAAAGGAGAAAGCAGAGAGAGGACAGAGGGGAGAGAGGACACGGGGGAGAGAGGATACAGGGGGGAGAGAGGACAGAGGGGAGAGAAGAGGGTAGAGGAGAGGAGAGAACAGAGAGGGGATAATTGAGAGGAGAGAAAGGACAGAGAGGAAAGGACAGATGAAAGAGGGGACCAATGGGAGAGGGGACAGAGGAGCAAAGTGAAAGAGGGGACCAATGGGAGAGATGACAGAGGAGCAAAGGGAGAGGGGACAGGAAGGGGAAGAGAAGAGGAGAGAACAGAGAGTAGAGTAGAGAAAAGAGGAGAGAGTAGAGGAGAGGGGAGAGATGAGAGAGTAGAGGAGAGGGGAGAGATGAGAAAGTAGAGGAGAGGGGAGAACGGAGAAGAGAGGATAGGACAGAGGAGAGAACAGAGATGAGAGTTGAGAACAGAGGAAAGGAGAGAACAGACAGGAGAGGTGAGAACAGAGGGGAGGGGAGGGAAGAGGAGGAACAGAGGGGGGAGAGAGGACAGAGGGGGGAGAGACAACAGAGGGGAGAGGGAGTGGGGTGATGAGAGAGTAAAGGAGAGAAGAGAGAGGAGAGAGCAGAGAGGAGAAGAAAGGAGAGAGGAGAGAACGGAGAGGAGAAGATGGTAGAGGAGAGAACAGAGAGGGGAGAACTGAGAGGAGAGGAAGGACAGAGAGGAGAGGTCAGATGAAAGAGGGGACCAATGGGAGAGGGGACAGAGGAGCAAGGGGAGACGGGATAGGAAGGGGGAGAGAAGAGGAGAGAACAGAGAGGTACGGAGAGAAGAGAGTGGAGGAGAGGGGAGAGATGAGAGAGTAGAGGAGAGGGGAGAACAGAGAAGAAAAGAGAACAGAGGAGAGGAGAGAACAGAGAGGAGAGGTGAGAACAGAGGGGAGGGGAGAAGAGGAACAGAGGGGAGAGAGGACAGAGGGAAGAGAGGACAAAGCAGAGAGAGGTCAGAGGGGGAGGAGGACAGGGGGGGAGAGAGGACAGAGGGGAGAGACGACAGAGGGGAGAGGGAGTGGGGTGATGAGAGAGCAAAGGAGAGAAGAGAGAGGAGAGAACAGAGAGGAGAAGGAGAGAGAGGAGAGAAGAAGAGGGTAGAGGAGAGAACAGAGAGGGGAGAACTGAGAGGAGAGGAAGGACAGAGAGGAGAGGTCAGATGAAAGAGGGGACCAATGGGAGAGGGGACAGAGGAGCAAGGGGAGAGGGGATAGGAAGGGGGAGAGAAGAGGAGAGAACAGAGAGGAGCGTAGAGAAGAGAGTGGAGGAGAGGGGAGAGATAAGAGAGTAGAGGAGAGGGGAGAACAGAGAAGAAAAGAGAGAACAGAGAGGAGAGAACAGAGAGGAGAGGTGAGAACAGAGGGGAGGGGAGAAGAGGACAGAGGGGGGAGAGAGGACAGAGGGGGGAGAGAGGACAGAGGGAAGAGGGAGTGGGGTGAGGAGAGAGCAAAGGAGAGAAGAAGAGAGAGAGGAGAGAACAGAGAGGAGAAGAGAGGACAGAGAGAAGAGAAGAGGGTAGAGGAGAGGGGAGAACTGAGAGGAGACGAAGGACAGAGAAGAGAGGACAGATGAAAGAGGGGACCAATGGGATAGAGGACAGAGGAGCATGGGGAAAGGGGACAGGAAGGGGGAGAGAAAAGGAGAGAACAGAGAGGAGAGGAGAGTAGAGAAGAGAGGAGAGCAGAGAAGAGAGGAGAAAGTGGAGAAGAGGGGAGAGATGAGAGAGTAGAGAAGAGGGGAGAGATGAGAAAGTAGAGGAGAGAGAAGAGATGAGAAAGTAGAGGAGAGAACATAGAAGAGAGGATAGGACAGGGGAGAGGGGAGAAAAGAGATGAGAAGAGAACAGAGGAGAGGAGAGAACAGAGGGGAGAGAGGACAGAGGGAAGAGAGGACAAAGCAGAGAGAGGACAGAGAGGGAGAGAGGACAGAGGGAAGAGGGAGTGGGGTGAGGAGAGAGCAAAGGAGAGGGGAGAGGAGAGAACAGAGAGGGGAGAACTGAGAGGAGAGGAAGGACAGAGAGGAGAGATCAGAAGAAAGAGGGGACCAATGGAGAAGGGATAGGAAGGGGAGAGAAGAGGAGTGAACAGAGAGTAGAGGAGAGAGGAGAGAGTAGAGGAGAGGGTAGAGATGAGATAGTAGAGGAGAGGGGAGAGATAAGAAAGTAGAGGAGAGGGGAGAGATGAGAAAGTAGAGGAGAGGAAGAACAGAGAAGAGAGGAAAAAACAGAGGAGAGGAGAGAACAGAGAGGAGATGTAAGAACAGAGGGGAGGGGATAGGAGGAATAGAGGGAGAGGGGACAGAGGGAAGAGTGGACAGAGGAAGAGAGGACAAAGCAGAGAGAGGACAGAGGGGGGGAGAGGACAGAGAGGAGAGAGGACAGGGGGAGAGAGGACAGAGGGAAGAGAGAGTGGGGTGAGGAGAGAGCAAAGGAGAGAAGATAGAGGGTGAACAGAGAGGAGAAGAGAGGACAGAGAGGAGAGAAGAGGGTAGAGGAGGGGAGAAACAGAAAGGAAGAAGTGAGAGGAGAGGAAGGACAGAGAGAAGAGATCAGATGAAAGAGGGGACCAATGGAGAGGGGACAGAGGAGCAAGGGGAGAGGGTATAGGAAGGGGGAGAGAAGAGGAGAGAACAGAGAGGAGAGTAGATAAGAGAGGAGAGATGAGAAAGTAGAGGAGAAGGGGAGACATGAGAAAGTAGAGGAGAGGGGAAACAGAGAAAAGAGGATAGGACAGAGGAGAGGGGATAACAGAGAAAGGAGGATAGGACATAGGAGAGGAGAGAACAGAGATGAGAGGAGAGAACAGAGAGGAGAGAAAAGAGAGGAGAGGTGAGAACAGAGGGGAGGGAGGAACAGAGGGGAGAGAGGACAGAGGAAAGAGAGGACAGAGGAAAGAGAGGACAGAGGGGTGAGAGAGGACAGAGGGGTGAGAGAGGACAGAGAGGGGGCAGAGAGGACAGAGGGGGCAGAGAGGACAGAGGGGCAGAGAGGACAGAGGGGGGAGAGAGGACAGAGGGGGAGAGAGGACAGAGGGAAGAGGGAGTGGGGTGAGGAGAGAGCAAAGGAGAGAAGAGAGAGGAGAGAACAGATAGAAGAAGGACAGAGAGAAGAGGGTAGAGGAGATGAGAGAACAAAGATGAGAGAACAGAGGAGAGGGGAGGGGAGAGGAGGAAGAGAGGGGAGAGGAGGACAGAGGGAAGAGAGGACAAAGCAGAGAGAGGACAGAGGGAGGAGAGGACAGAGGGAAGAGGGAGTGGGGTGAGTTGAGAGCAAAGGAGAGAAGAGAGAGGAGAAAAGAGAGAACAGAGAGGAGGAATGGAGAGGAGAGAAGAGAACAGAGAGGGGAGAACTAAGAGGAGAGGAAGGGCAGAGAAGAGAGAGATCAATGGGAGAAGGGACAGAGGAGCAAGGGGAGAGGGGATAGGAAGGGGGAGAGAAGAGGAGAGAACAGAGAGGAGAGGAGAGAAGAGATGAGAGAGTAAAGGAGAGTGGACAGATGAGAGAGTAGAGGAGAGGGGAGAGATGAGAAAGTAGAGAGGGGAGAACAGAGAAGAGAGGAGAGAACAGAGAAGAGAGGAGAGAACAGAGAAGAGAGGAGAGAACAGAGAAGAGAGGAGAGAACAGAGGAGAGGAGAGAACAGAGGAGAGGAGAGAACAGAGGATAGGCAAGAATAGAGAGAAGAGGAGAGGGGAGAACAGAGGGGAGAGAAGGGACAGAGGGGAGAGGAAAGAGGGACAGAGGGGAGAGAAGAGACAGGGAAGGGGAGAGGGGAGAGTAGAGTAAAGAACAGAGAGAAGAGGAGATGAGAGAGGAGAGCAGAGGAGAGAAGAGAGAAGAGAGTAGTAGAGGGGAGAGCAGAGAAAACAGAAGAGCGGAGAGAGGAGAGTATAGGAGAGGGGTGAGGAGTGGAGAGCATAGAGAAGAGAGGGGAGAAGACAGGAGAGGAGAGAGGGGAGAGGACAAAAGAGCAGAGAGGAGCAGAATATTTCTCCTGGTGAAAACAAATCATTTCAGTCAACTTAACAATTTATAAGAAAAACACAGCGACTGCGCACCAGAACCGCACTGTGTGCACATGCCGCATGTTATTAGACCCTTCTCACATCTGCGTTTGTGCAGCGTTTGGTACTCATGCAGTTTTCACGTGTTTTTGAGCAAATTGACGGCAACATTTCCTGTGTGTTGGGTAAAAAGCACCTGTGTTTTTGGTGCGTTTTTACCACGTTTGCATGCGTTTTACAATGGAGGTGTATGGGAAGAAAAACGCATGCGTTCAAATGCAAAGCAATGTGTTAGATGTGAACTCAGCCTAAAGGCCACTTTCTCATGCCAGGATATCGTTGAAACGTCACGGATTTGTGAACGTTCTAAAAGTATCGTTGTTGCGTGTAACGAACGATGTAGAATGGAAAAATCGTTGGAACGTTCATCCAAAAAATGGGATCCTGACCTCAAATCTATTGTTCGTCGTCCAATTAAAGGGAACCTGACCCCGAAAAATGAGTCCCCAGCCTCTTTATACCTGTCCCTGCACCATGCTAATACATTTGTAGCCATCCCTTTGTGTCTCTAAAGCGATATTGCAAAGTTTATAAAAGTGTTTTTATACCTTCTGATCTGCGGCTTCTCAGCATTTGAGAAACTGCAAAAGGCGTTCCTTGCTGCTTCTCCCCGCCGCCTCCTTGGTAATTATTCATGCCCCAATGGGCGTGGCTAGAGAGCAGAGAGCCTGTGCGCATCATCAAAGAGGCGGTAAAGCCGCTATAACGAAAACCGCGTCATATCCGGCTTTACCCACGTCAGTACACCCATTAGGGTGTACTGCCGACCTCGTGATGCGGAGTGCGCGAGGTGTGTTCACGGCAGCTTATCACAGATAGGCTCTCTGCTCTCTAGCACGCCCATCGGGGCGTGAATAATTACCAAGCAGGCGGCGGGGAGAAGCAGCAAGGAACGCCTTTTGGAGAAGGTATAAAAAACACTTTTATAAACTTTGCTACATTGCTTTAAGGCCCTTTCACATCAGCGGTAATTTAAAATCGCGGCAGATGCGGTGAAAAAAACGCATCTGCCGCGATTACCGCATACCGGCTGCACTTGCGGCGCGGTTGCGGTAAACGCCATACAAGGTATAGGCGGACTTGCGTTGTGGCAGGTGCGGCCACGAAAAAAAACGCACCTGCCGCAAGTCCGCAAATACTTTGTATGGCGTTTACCGCAACCGCGCCGCAAGTGCAGCCGGTATGCGGTAATCGCGGCAGATGCGTTTTTTTCACCGCATCTGCCGCGATTTGAAATTACCGCTGATGTGAAAGGGCCCCTAGAGACACAAAGGGATGGCTACAAATGTATTAGCATGGTGCAGGGACAGGTATAAAGAGGCTGGGGGCTCATTTTTCGGGGTCAGGTTCCCTTTAACGCTGCTATAAGAAGCCATATCGTTCAGTGTGACACATTTGTGGACGATGTCTTTCAAAAATCCTATTCCTGCCGCTGATCCTGTCACCCCCAAATCGCCTCCTAAGCTATTAAATCATGACCCTGCAGCCTCCCATCAGTAATCCCACACTCCTTTTTGCTAATAAATGCATCCAGTGACAGTGAAGAAAAACGTTCTAGCACTTACTCATTAGTGATGATAATGAGTACAGTGGCTATTCTTTAGTCACCCAGGCGGGCCCATGTCGTCATGATAGCGTGATCTGCAAGGAATAATTACATCAGCTCCTCCCAGCGCTCCTCAGCCCTGGTGAGGCTGTAATGGGGCAGGAATGACACGAATCGCGTCATTTCCGGTATCGGTTGACGTCAGTACACCCACGCCGCTCTGCAGGCTTCAAGCACCGCCCTGAGCATGTGGCGTGTCTGTACTGATGTCACCCGATACCGGAAATGACGCGATTCGTGTCATTCCTGCCCCATTACAGCCTCGCCAGCGCTGAGGAGCGCTGATATAATTATTCCTTGCAGATCACGCTATCATGACGACATGGGCCCGCCTGGGTGACTAAAGAATAGCCACTGTACTCATTATCATCACTAATGAGTAAGTGCTAGAACGTTTTTCTTCACTTTTACAGGATGCATTTATTAGCAAAAAAGAGTGTGGGATTACTGATAGGATGCTGCAGGGACATGATTTAATAGCTTAGGAGGCGATTTGGGGGTGACAGGATCCCTTTAACAGATCGTTCAGTCCTTCCTCTCCTATTTAACTTGTGCATTGCCGAATGGGATATCGTTAACGAGATCCTTGTGTGTGACAGCGCACTAACGATGTCGGGACGATCACTGTCACGTGATCTTTCTAAAGGCCACTTCACACACACAGATATCTGAGTCCAATATCTGAACAGATCTCTGGTTGCAGTGAAATCATGGATACATTGTTCCATTTTGTGGCTGTGTACAACATGGAGCAATGTATCAATGATTTCACTGCAACCAGAGATCTGTTCAGAGATTGGACTCAGATATCTGTGTGTGTGAAGTGGCCTTAAGGATATCATTAACAATATCTTAGCGTGTGAAGCGGCCCTTAGTGTTTTTGGCTGACCTTAATTAAGTCAATGGGAGAAAAAAAGCTACAAAACGCACCAAACATTGATATGCTGCAGATTTTTTTCCATTGGGGCCAGGCTGGAGCGACCTGGATTTGAAGTGGGACATCGCTATCTGTTTAATGATGGTGAGAGATCAGTGGCCCAAAATCATTTCTAGGGAACCTGTCATGTGGAGAAATGCTACTAACCTGCAGGTATGGGGTTAATCTGCAAGTTAATAGCGTTCTGTACCTGCCGGGGCCTGTACATTAACCCTGCGCTGCCAGGAGGTGAAGAATTCTTATCCTCCCGCATTTCAGGTTCAGTCACAGCTTTTTCCTGCATCACATAGGATTTGAAATCAAAAACGCAGGTTTAGATTAGCAAATATTATTAGAAAACCATGGTAAGTGCAGCACAGAAACGCACTGTGTGAACATAGCCTTACTCATGTTACTAGTCCTCTTCGGGGAACCTGCGCTTTTGATTCTCAGCAAAACCTATGTGATTCTGTGATCAGCTGCCCCACACATTGCTTTCAGTTCTTCCCTCCTCACCACAGGTTTGGCTGCAGTTTGAGAAGAATGAGCATGGCAATCCTATTCTGTGTTTGTGCTGCGTTCAATGGCCAAAATGTAGAGAACCGCAGCATCAAAATACAGCAAAAAACGTGGCAAAAACGCTGGAGATACCAGAAACCTGCAGCAAGAACAACAAACATAAAGGTTCAAATCATCTCCCTTTTGCCGCACTGAAAATAAAACTATAAAAAACTACACGTTTGCTATCAGAATGTTCAGAAATATGAAATATGATCAGTTAATTTCAACCATGTGCAGTTTTAAAATTTCAAAAAATGCAGTTCCAATATTTGCATGAACACTAGGGGGAGCCAGAGACCCTCACAGTGCATGACACCAGAGCCCCAGAACTGCCACTCACAGTACAGGAGCTTTCCACAGCTTAGAGAAAAACCTAGAACATTTACAACAAAATAAAACAAACCCCCAAAGTGATGAACCCCCAAAGTGATGAACCCCCAAAGTGATGAACCCCCAAAGTGATGAAACCCCCAAAGTGATGAAACCCCCAAAGTGATGAAAGCCCCAAAGTGATGAAAGCCCCAAAGTGATGAAAGCCCCAAAGTGATGAAAGCCCCAAAGTGATGAACCCCAAAGTGATGAACCCCCTGGTGATGAAACCCCCAAAGTGATGAAAGCCCCCCTGGTGATGAAAGCCCCAAAGTGATGAACCCCCAAAGTGATGAAAGCCCCAAAGTGATGAAAGCCCCAAAGTGATGAACCCCCAAAGTGATGAACCCCCTGGTGATGTGAATGAGGACTGACTGGGGCTTTCTCTTCCCTCCCGACCACCGTTATCCCTCACAACACACATCCCCATGGAGGAACTCACCACAGCAGGTGCCATCTCTCTCTTCTCTGGTCCAGAGGAAGGATCTCTGTCTTCTCTGGTCCAGAGGAAGGATCTCTGTCTTCTCTGGTCCAGAGGAAGGCTCTCTGTCTTCTCTGGTCCAGAGGAAGGATCTCTCTCTTCTCTGGTCCAGAGGAAGGATCTCTGTCTTCTCTGGTCCAGAGGAAGGATCTCTGTCTTCTCTGGTCCAGAGGAAGGATCTCTGTCTTCTCAGGTCCAGAGGAAGGATCTCTGTCTTCTCTGGTCCAGAGGAAGGATCTCTGTCTTCTCTGGTCCAGAGGAAGGATCTCTGTCTTCTCAGGTCCAGAGGAAGGATCTCTGTCTTCTCTGGTCCAGAGGAAGGATCTCTGTCTTCTCAGGTCCAGAGGAAGGATCTCTGTCTTCTCTGGTCCAGAGGAAGGATCTCTGTCTTCTCTGGTCCAGAGGAAGGATCTCTGTCTTCTCTGGTCCAGAGGAAGGATCTCTGTCTTCTCAGGTCCAGAGGAAGGATCTCTGTCTTCTCTGGTCCAGAGGAAGGATCTCTGTCTTCTCTGGTCCAGAGGAAGGATCTCTGTCTTCTCTGGTCCAGAGGAAGGATCTCTGTCTTCTCTGGTCCAGAGGAAGGCTCTCTGTCTCTCTGGGATAATAACCGATCTCTCTCTGGGATAATAACCGCTCTCTCTCTCTCTGTCTCTCTCTCTCTACTCCTACTACAGCCTACAGTCACAGCCCGGGAACAGAGTTATAAATGGTGAGTGACGTCATCGGGGGGCGGAGCCTCTGATTTGAACGCTGCAGCCAATCAGGGCAGGTCTGTATAGAAGATGGATGTCCTTCAGGCCTTAGTGATAATGATGTCATCGGGGGGGGGCGGAGCCTCTGATTTGAACGCTGCAGCCAATCAGGACAGGTCTGTATAGAAGATGGATGTCCCTCAGGCCTTAGTGATAATGATGTCATCGGGGGGGCGGAGCCTCAGATTTGAACGCTGCAGCCAATCAGGACAGGTCTGTATAGAAGATGGATGTGACCTTTAGTGATAATGATAGAGCTTAGGGGGTGGAGCCTCCACATCATACAGTGTGTACAGTCCACACCTGTGTGGTGATATATAGAGATATATGGGGCTTACTGCGGTTCTGTAGAATTCTCCATGTTCTTCTTGTGTTTGCTCTATGTGGTGACCATACATATATCTGTCCAGTCCTAGTAATGTCCTCTGTCCCCCTGGACTCCCACTGTGTGTATTCTCTGTGTAATGCTCGGCCATGTCCACACTCTCTGGCTTCTGCTATGTTCACACCTGGCGTTTTCTAGCTGTGTGGAGTGATATATAGAGATATATGGGGCTTACTGCACTTCTGTAGAAGTCTCCATGTTCTTCTTGTGTTTGCTCTATGTGGTGACCGTACATATATCTGTCCAGTCCTAGTAATGTCCTCTGTCCCCCTGGACTCCCACTGTGTGTATTCTCTGTGTAATGCTCGGCCATGTCCACACTCTTTGGCTTCTGCTATGTCCACACAGGACGTTTTCATGTCTCCTCACAGCAGAACAGACATGAATAAAGCGCAGAGTGTGAATTGTCAGCTCTGGCCAAGATGTCTGCTCTGTGCTCACAATTCAGGCTCCAGACACCTGCACGATATACAACATTGTTGCATTGTCTGTTGTCTTTCTGCAGGGTCAGGAGTTTAGTGCCTTGACAACTCCCTTTATTTTGGATTACTTGACCCCAATCTGCTCCCATTTTTCCCCTTTATTTTTTGTGTGTTAAAGCTAGCAGAGCCATATTCACACAGCGCATCAGATCCATTCTTTACAAGTCACAGCAGAAAACGGATCACTGGAATGGGATCACTGGAGTGGGATCACTGGAATGGGATGACTGGAGTGGGATCACTGGAGTGGGATCACTGGAATGGGATCACTGGACTGGGATCACTGGAGTGGGATCACTGGAGTGGGATCACTGGAATAGGATCACTGGAGTGGGATCACTGGAGTGGGATCACTGGAATGGGATCACTGGAATGGGATCACTGGAGTGGGATCACTGGAGTAGGATCACTGGAATGGGATGACTGGAATGGGATCACTGGAATGGGATCACTGGAGTGGGATCACTGGAGTGGGATCACTGGAATGGGATCACTGGAATGGGATCACGAGTGGGATCACTGGAATGGGATCACTGGAGTGGGATCACTGGAATGGGATCACTGGAATGGGATGACTGGAGTGGGATCACTGGAGTGGGATCACTGGAATGGGATCACTGGACTGGGATCACTGGAGTGGGATCACTGGAATAGGATCACTGGAGTGGGATCACTGGAGTGGTATCACTGGAATGGGATCACTGGACTGGGATCACTGGAGTGGGATCACTGGAATGGGATCACTGGAATGGGATCACTGGAGTGGGATCACTGGAATGGGATCACTGGAATGGGATCACGAGTGGGATCACTGGAATGGGATCACTGGACTGGGATCACTGGAGTGGGATCACTGGAGTGGGATCACTGGAATAGGATCACTGGAGTGGGATCACTGGAGTGGGATCACTGGAATGGGATCACTGGAATGGGATCACTGGAGTGGGATCACTGGAGTAGGATCACTGGAATGGGATGACTGGAATGGATCACTGGAATGGGATCACTGGAGTGGGATCACTGGAGTGGGATCACTGGAATGGGATCACTGAGGAACGTGGGATCACTGGAATGGGATCACTGGAGTGGGATCACTGGAATGGATCACTGGATGGATCACTGGAATGGGATCACTGGAGTGGGATCACTGGAATGGAGTGGATCACTGAGGAATGGGATCACTGGAATGGGATCACTGGAAGTGGGATTACTGGAGTGGGATCACTGGAATGGGATCACTGGAATGGATCACGGATGGATCATGAATGGGGATCCCAGCTCGGTCAATGGGTTTCTCTTGTTGCCATCCAGACAGGGAATTCATGGTGTGATCCGTTATTTTCCTGGAAAAGTCCAGATAAAGTGCATGTTCGTTTCTGTTGCGTTATTCTGACCCGCTTTTCCCATAGGGAACCATTCTAAATGGAGGGGAAAAAACGCAGCACCAAAAGCAGATCAGAAATGGATGATCCGTTTACTGGTGTGTTTTGTGAAAAGCTGATCCAGTCTTACAGCAGAAAAAGAGAGAAAAACGCACCAGAAAAACTACAAAAATGGTGTGTGCATATAGCCAAATTCCCTGTGTGAACAGCAAAACATGAAAACCTATTGAGTTTGCTGGGATTCTATTTGAGTGATCTGTTCACTGCAAAAACGGATAACAAAAACAGAGCAAAAACATGTGTGAATGTAGCCATAAGGCCCCGTCTCACACAACGCTATCGCTAATGATATCGTTGCAACATCACTGTGTTTGTGACATTGCAGCCACGTCGAAATGACATCGTTGTGTGTGACACGTATCAACGATACGTCGGTGATCGCAGATTTATGAACCGGTTCATAAATCTGTCGTTGGTTGCCCGCTAGCGAGCTCAGTGAGCTCCCAGCGCCTCACAGCAACTGCTAGGAGCTGGTATCCAAAGTAAACAGCGGGTAACTAAGCAGAGCGCGGCGCTTAGTTACCCGCTGTTACCTTGGATACCAGTGCGCTCGCTGGTCCTGATCGCTGGTGAGTCTGTCTGTGTGACAACTCACCAGCGATCAGTCCACGATGTGGCAGCGATCCCCATCATTGGTCAGATCATTGCCACATTGAAGCGTGGAACAGGGCCTTTAGGCCAGGGCACACTTGCATTTGCAATCCAGTTGCTGGTTCCAGCTTTTTACCTTGAAAACTGGATCCGTTAATGCACCCATAGACTCCAATATTAAAAATGGATTGCCAAAGTGCAATCCGTTTACTGCATTGGGTTTTTGTTCAATCCGTTAAAAATCAGGTCTGCAACGTTTTTGGTGCATTTTCCAAAAACGGATTTGTTTTTTTAACATGGGACCCTATGGGAAACCCATAGGTTAATGCATGGTACATATAGGTACCATCCGTTAATGGATCCAATACCGGATCCGGTAAAAATGCCTCAAAAATGGCAAGGGGAAAAAACTGGATCCAGTAATGCATCCAGTAAACGGATGAAAGCTCCCAAGTGTGGCCCTAGCCTCACACTGCCGGTTTCTTCTTCTATTACTGCAATCTGGTTAATACGTAGCAGATTTTCCAGAAGCGCATAGCGTTACCGCTATGTGGTTCTGGAAAACGCTGCCCCTAGATACCCGATGTGTATCATAGTTACCAGCCACACACAAAGCTGCGTGGACTGCGCTTTAGCTGAGCGCACAGTAAACGTTTCAGACTTGCGCGAGATTTCAAACTCTGGCATTTACATGCGGGCGTTTGAATGCACTCAGGAGTCCATCCCCCATAGGATTCAATTGGCAGCGTTAAGGCAGCATTCCATTATGGTAACGCTCTGTTAATGCTGCTAGAATCTATCTTTTTCACGGACCCCCTAGGACAGAACTCCAGCGCCTGTGTCACCTTGGCCAAAGATCCCGAGTCTGTTTAAATTGAGTCTGAATTTACGGCTATGTTCACACACAACATTTTTGCTCTTTCTTTCTAAGGCCAGGGTCACATTTGCGATGTGCCCCTAGCCTGCCGGATTCCGGTATTATCTTAGAACTTTTTCCAGCGCCGCATAGCGTTTCCGCTATGCGGTGCTGGAAACCGCTGCCCTTAGTTACCCGCTGTTTACCTGCACGACCTGTCACACAGGCAGCGGCTCGGAGGGCGTTTTACAGCGCCGCACAGGAAACCGTTGCAGACACGGTTTCCTGTGCGGCGCTGTAAAACGCCCTCCGAGCCGCTGCCTGTGTGACAGGTCGTGCAGGTAAACAGCGGGTAACTAAGGGCAGCGGTTTCCAGCACCGCATAGCGGAAACGCTATGCGGCGCTGGAAAAAGTTCTAAGATAATACCGGAATCCGGCAGGCTAGGGGCACATCGCAAATGTGACCCTAGCCTAACTAGATGGTGGCCCGATTCTAACGCATCAGGTATTCTAGAATATGTATGTAGTTTATTTATGAAGATTTAAGAATAATGCAAAGCGAAGCTTGGTTTAAATCCCACGCTAATATTGCTGATTGGTCCCAGACGGTCGGGACCAATCAGAGAAGCGTGGTTCAAATCCCGCGCCAATTTGCGGCCGTACTGCGCCTCTCACTGATTGGTGGCGGGCAGCTGGCGGGACCAATCAGTGACGCAGGATTTGTGTTACAGACAAACAGACAGAATTAGACTATTATATAGTAGATACCTACAGCAGTGCCAGTGTGCAGCAGTGTCGATGTACAGCGGTGTGGGTGTACAGCAGTGTTGGTGTGAAGCAGTGTTGGTGTTCAGTGGTGTCGGTGTACAGCGATGTCGGTGTGTAGCAGTGTCGGTGTGCAGCAGTGTGGGTGTACAGCAGTGCCAGTGTACAGTAGTGTCAGTGTACAGCGGTGTGGGTGTACAGCAGTGTCGTTGTACAGCGATGTTGGTGTGCAGCAGTGTCGTGTGTAAGCAGTGTCGGTGTACAGCGGTGTGGGTGTACAGCAGTGCCAGTGTACAGCAGTGTCAGTGTACAGCAGTGTTGGTGTGCAGCAGTGTCGGTGTACAGCAGTGTTGGTGTGCAGCGGTGTGGGTGTACAGCAGTGCCAGTGTACAGCAGTGTTGGTGTACAGCAGTGTTGGTGTGCAGCAGTGTCGGTGTACAGCAGTGTCGTTGTACAGCAGTGTGGGTGTACAGCGATGTCGGTGTGCAGCAGTGTCGGTGTACAGCGGTGTGGGTGTACAGCAGTGCCAGTGTACAGCAGTGTCGGTGTACAGCAGTGTTGGTGTGCAGCAGGGTCGGTGTACGACAGTGTCGGGTGTGTAGCAGTGTGGGTGTACAGCAGTGCCAGTGTACAGCAGTGTTGGTGTACAGCGGCGTGGGTGTACAGCAGTGCCAGTGTACAGCAGTGTTGGTGTACAGCGGCGTGAGTGTACAGCAGTGCCAGTGTACAGCAGTGTCGTTGTACAGCGGTGTGGGTGTACAGTGATGTCGGTGTGCAGCAATGTCGGTGTTCAGTGGTGTTGGTGTACAGCGGTGTCAGTGTGCAGCAGTGTCGGTGTTCAGTGTCGTTGGTGTGCAGCGGTGTCGATGTATAGTACTGTTTGTGTACAGCACATCATCAGAGGGCGGCTGTCAGCGGCTCCGGGCGCCCCTGGGCATGCGGTCCAGTCCCCCCGGTGCTTGCTCACCCCGGTCTCCAGTTGTCTGCTATTCGGTGCCAAGCTCTGCTGCCAGATCCTGCTCTTGTGGCCCCAGATCGTGCTCTTGTGGCCGAAGTGCGCCTGTTTGTGTGTAAAGT